>CM059866.1:6487342-6972342 GCA_030490815.1 Acer saccharum
AGAGTGGTTACCCAATATATCGGTGCAGGGCCAAGAGCTTCGACTAGGATTTGGTAGGCGTTTCCGGATATCGTGGGAGGTGTCATTCCATAGATTAAGAGAAACAGATACCAAAATGCAATGCTACCCCAGATGAACATGTGTTGGATCCATGTGAAGTGGCTAATCGTGAGCGCGATTTGGACATTGACAACCCAGATGATGCAAGTGAACATTGTAGTACCCACAATAGCCATGTCAGCAGTCTGGCCATCGACACGGAAAGATTGGTTGTAGAAAATGACGATATTGAGGACAAAAATCATGACAGAGGCGTAGACACCGTTGCCCATCCAACCAAATATCCTATACCAGTCGAAAAACAGATTTTTTGGCCCTTGTTGATACAGTGCAGGGAACTGCAAAGAGAAGTAAAATGTTACAAGACAACTAACAGAGAAGGATTTGGATCCTCTTCTTAGCTCATCTTTTTCCTGACCTCATCTAATCTTATGACACATGAGCATTGCAATGAATGTACGATTAAGATTTAAGATGTGATTGGTTTCCACGACCACTTTATCACCGACCAATCACATACTTTAAAAAGGTCGGGAAAAAGATGAGGTAAGGCGAGGATCCAAATCCAATAGAGAAATGGACGGAGAGAATACTGATAAAGGTGTTATCACGGGACGAACCTGTAAGCATATCTCAGAAGATACATCTTGTTCAAAAACTCCGAGTGAAATGACAGGCAATGAAGTAAGAAAGACGTTAAATGATAGCATGTAATAGTCATCGTAAACTGACTGTCCGGAAAATCCCGCAAATGCCTCGAAGTAGAAGAGTGTGAGACCAAAAGCTATATTTTTATAGAAGAAATAGCAGATCTGACAGTAAAAGATCACGGTTAAAGAAAAAATGAATTAGAGAAAGAACCATGTGGTAGTATAAGAATATCAAATGAATGAGACTAGAACATTAACGTTGAGCAATAATAGATCATTACCATCTGAGCAATCCTCTTGTAGCACCAGTGTCCGTGGACCACCAGAAGTCTTTCCAAAAATCGGAACTGGGCAATCGAAAAGTCGCTAGCCATCACAGCCTGCAAAATGTTACAAATTCAGCACGCTTAATACTGAAATCCGGAACTAACACATAGATACATTGATTCTAATCATGTCATCACAAGATAAGATAGAAAATTACTAATCACATCAGATATTATGTCTATGAAATTCAAATATCAGTGACGAAAACAATAAAAAATGTTAACGTGCACGGAACACATCAGTTATAACTTATAAGAAAGGCATATGAAAAGATGATAACATTGTCTCCAAATGCAATATGCAAAAAGCTCCTAATAGACATGATACCCACCTGCATTCCTTCCACCCCACTGATGCCAACACCAATATCCGCTTCTTGAATCATTCCGACATCATTTGCACCATCACCAACTGCTAAGGTGGTTTTTCCGGTTCCTTCTTTTACTAACCTTGTAACCTAAGTAGCAAAAGTTAACACAAGATCCAACAAAAGAGCAAGTATCAATACCATATCTTTGCATGAATATCACTGAATTGGTAATTACAAAGCAGAAGAGACAAACTGAAAGAGTCAAGTAACTGAATTAATTACCAGTGCCTTCTGCTTGGGAGAGACACGACAGCATATGACAGACGCACAACCAACAGCTAATTCCAAGAAATGATGCTTCATATCATCCTCCAAGGCGTAGGTTAGTGTTTTTCCATCAATGATTAATGCAAATGCAGCATGTGGATCTTTCTCTAGCTTGATCCTTTGCAAGGCATTAGTGATTTGATTCAAAACGTTCTCTTTCACAGACTGATGGGATTTCATAAACAACAGAGTCTAACGTCAAATAAATTATTTATTGGGAAAAATTATTCCTGTACACTTTCTTCTGGTTCATATATATATGTACCTCTTTGGCATCTTGTGCTAGGTCATCAGAATTCATAGTTGTTAAACAGATCTGATGCATGCCTGGTCGAAGCAAACTACACGCAAATCTGCATTATGCAAAGGAAATTTTCATTAAATTAGCTTTGATTTTAGAAAGGAATAGGCATTGAGGAGAGCCTTTTAGTTGAAATCTAAGAGACGAACCCTATGTTGATTGCAGTTTCCATCTTATCGCCTGTCAAAACCCAGAGCTTGAGACCAGCTTGCGCGAGTTTGTCTATGCATTGAGGAACCTAAATATAAAGGTTTGATATAATCAAGTTAAGCAAATCGAACGAAGAATATATCAATAATAGCTCTAAAGCAATTAATGTGTACCCCTTTTTGTAATTTGTCCTCCACGGCAGTTGCACCAACAAGGATCAAATCTCTCTCCATCATATCTGATATTCGCTCAAGCATTGCCTCTCTATCAGCCCCAATAGAAGTTTTGGCTTTGGTAAATTCATTGTTCCAAGCAGTATACTCAGCTTCATCTAGCTTTCTGTAAGAAAGTGCCAATGTACGCAAACCAGCTTCTCCATATTCATTCAAGTGCTTCGTAGTAATTTCCTCATACAATCTTCCATTCTTTGATAGCCGATCAAAAATAATGCTGTATATTCCAAGTAAAGGAATCGTGCATGGTGGGATACAAACAGAAGATTTCTTAGAATCATTAAACAGTAAATATATCATATTTCATTAATAAAAGCTGGAACCATATCAGCTCCTAGGCCTTTAATATTTACTAAGGTGGTTGTGAAGCTAACCTGTCGGCACCTTTGCAGAAAAGAAAAATCTCTCCATTCTCATCCTGAACAATTACACTCATTCTTTTCCTTTTGCTTGTGAAATCCAACAGATTGAGAATTTTTAACTCCCTGCAAGATCCTTAAAAAATTAAGATTCTAAAAGACACCAAGAACACAAGGGAAATATATATGTATGTACCGACTCATATCCTCACCTTTCAACTGGTTTTCCTGAAGAATGATATATTTCACGGATAAACACACTCGTTTGAGTTCTTCTACAAAACTCAAAACCAAATTCCCTAGCTGCAACAAGAAAAGCCGCCTCATCAGGTGACTCTGCTTCATATGTTATAACGCCAGTCTCTTCATTTAGATCAGGTATAGCAGTATGACAAACTGATAGAATTTGGAAAAACAACAAAATGACATCTAGATTAGGTTCATTCCACCAGTTTCCATCCAAGAGGCGGTTGTCCTCAAAGCTAAAATACTTTATAGGGGCACGTTTATGTTCCTTTCTATCTTTAGCAGTGACGACAGTCTCTAATTCAATTTCTGATGCACCCCTTTTCAACTTGGAAGCAGAGATTTCATTTTGCTCCTCCATGTCAATAGCCATCTGTTTTGCTGCTGCAAGTTCAACTTCACTAGATCGCACACCATATGCAGCACCAGCAATCGAACACTTGAGAAAATCCATTTGATTGCAGGTCAAAGTGCCAGTTTTGTCAGAGAGGATCGTTTCTACCTGGCCCAACTCTTCATTCAGATTCGATGTTCGTGCTTGAGAAGGAATCCCAGAATCTTCATCGTACATATGTATGTCTTGGTTAATGAAGATTGCTTGCAGAAACTTCACCATCTCAATCGAAACATAAAGCGATATAGGTATTAGATATCCATAAAGAATGAGAGCAGTGACCAGATGTGCAAGTCCTGGCAGGACAGGCTTCTGAGGATTAAAGTAAATATCATCAGTGTAAGTGGGTTTTAAGTACCACCATTTCGGAACTTGGTATTTCGTCAGCACAGCAAAGCCTATTGAGCTAACCACTGATATTAATATAAGAACACCGAAAAGGATAAATATTATCTTATCCATTTGTTTCTCTATTCTGCTCCTTTTTGAAGGGGAGGCTGTTGAATTCTGCATGACCTTACTGTCAAAACCAGTGAATATCACTGTCCCATAGACATAAGCTGTATTTCGGAGCTTTGAATCTCTGAGGAGGATCTGATTAGGATCAAGAGCATAAATCTGACGATCATACTCAATATTACCGACAAAGGTGTAAAGACTGGGATTCGGGTCTTCACATTTTACAGTTCCCTCAAAATTCTTGAACACCTCGTTATCATCAAATGACAAAGTTGCTTCAAAAGATCGCTTTACCTTCAAGTTTGTCTCACCATCTAAGTTCATAGTCTCCACATAGCAAATTCCATCCTCGTAACTTGATGACAAGAAAAGCAAATCGGCTGGAAAAAAACTGATCCTTCTCCACTCTCACCACATCTCCGACCTGAATCTTCTCCCACGGTTTAAATTCAAAAACACCATCCCCTGAATGAACACTAGCTTTCCGGGCATTAACCTCATGGTCTTGCATAAACCTCCGCCAATCTTCCAAACCTTCCTTCGCCATACTAACCCCGACAACAATTGCTAATGGCATAAGCATACTTGCCGCGGAAAATGGGGAAAGTGGGGTGAGAGAAAGAAGAGCAGCAATGAGGAAGTAAATATTTGCAACTCGATTAAATTGCTCAAAGAGGGCCTTCGGTAAGAATGAGAAAAAATTATACTTGGTGGTCGATATATAATTTGAGCGGTACTTCAAAGGCTTTTTCTTGTGCATATGAGGTTGATTACAATACACAATTCGTGAACAACCGGGGGTTTCTTGCGACCCATCAGCCTTACCTTTCGGCCTGATCTTGAACGGATAAAACTGGCTCCGTCTGATCTTTTCCCTTATTTTACCCCGCGCCATGGCTCAAATCTTAAAGCTCGAAAACAACTATAACACACACCAAATCTTGCCTTCAGCAGGAGTAATGATAATGCCCCACAAGCACAATCTCCCCTCCTAAGACCTAGTTACACAAAACCACACCAAACGAAAACAAAAATCAATACACTTCGCAAATTGCAGCACATAACAACGGATTAATTATAGAACACGATACGAAAAAGGATTTCATCACATTCAACAAATTGCTACATATTATAAGCTTCTATAATTCAAAGCCAGCAAAAAGAAGAATTCAAAATTAATGCAATAAAAACTACACCATTCCATAACAAGGGGACAATCTCAGAACATCAATGAAAAGCTTTGCATACCCCCGACTAGAAAAATTCTTCATATTATCTAAATTTCATAAACAAACAATGAAAGATTAGAGAGAGAGAGAGAGAGAGAAATTTCAGATACACAGTGATGAGATAATCAACTTAATCAACAAACCATATTCAAATTTCAATCATGTCAAAATTTTCACACATAATTGTAAAAATTAAGTTAAGAAGCCACCCAATTGCACATTACATTCAAATATACAATTTTTGTACAAGATTAGAAACAATGATAGAACAAAAAAAAAATCAGAAAAAACAAGACAATGAGAGAATTCCTAGCTAAGAAACCGATCAAATCATCATCAAAACTCCAGATTCCTACCTCTACAAACCTCAAATTCCTCAAAAACACAACAACCCCACCTCCAAAAACTAAAATTTCAAACCAAAAAAATAATAATAATAAAGGTGGTACCTGCAATCAGGAGGCTGGTTCACCATCTTCAACAACACACCAAAACCGAAGAACCCATTCTGGGTAAAAAAAAAAAAAAAAATCCACAGGAATTTGAGCTGGGTGTGTTGCAGATCAAGAAAAAAGTCACCAAATTTGTAAGAAAAATCGTTCCTTTCTTCTTTTTTTCTCCTTCTTGAGAGAGAAAGAGAGATGTCAGGGTTTTGCACCCTTTCTCTCTCCTACTGGAAAAAAAAAAAAACACAAAATCACACAAAAACAAAACCAATGCCAGGAATTTCCGGTGCTCCTTCTCTTCCTGTATTTATACTTATAATTTTATTTTAAATTTGTGTTGTTGTTTTGGTTTTTTTTTTTTTTTTTCTAGAGAGAGAAACAGATTTTCATTTTCATTTTTTTAAAAGAAAATAAAAAATAAATTGAAACAGAGAAGCCAAAGGATAGCCGGTGTTTTTTGTATTGGTTTGTTCAAACTTGTGTTTAGGTTGTAAATTGTGGCCGTGTCGATCCCACGTTAACCTACGTGGCAGATCTTAACTGGTGTTTTTACTATATTGTCCCTCTCCGTGTCTTTTCTTGACAAGTTAAGATTTTTTATATGGTTTTTTGGATTCTAATTGTAGCTTCGACATGTGGATTCTTGTCTTGAAAATCAAGTAAAGAATAGATTTAAATTAGATTAAAAAAATTTAAAAATTTAAAAATAAATTTTATTACATGATTTTTTATGTTATAATACTCATTTTAAATATTCTTTTGATTGATTTATTCACGATAATATTTATGGAATCGAACATGAAGACTGCTCGGTTATGTTTTTATGATGTTGGATTTTATTGTCGAATCTTTTAAGTTCAGATAATAATAGAGATGAAAACTATAGATCATAAAAAAAAATTATATAATTCTTTCTTTTTTTGGTATTCGTTTTATTCTCTTTAATATTTTATATTAATCATACGATGATTAATTATTGTAATATTATGTAATTATACGATAAAGGATAATAGTTAAATATACTGACCAGATTGGTATAAGTGCATGTATTATATTTTTAGATTTTTAGATTTTGATATGTGATATAATAAAGTACGGTAAATTATACAATTTATTTTATTGAAATAAAATACCGATGGAGACGTTGGTTATTGAGTCAAAGTTTTTACTATCAATTATCCTTTTAAAAGTAGAAAATCAATAGTGAAAATGACATTCCATCTACAATCTTCCAAAAGAATGGATTTACTATTCAAAAAGTTGAATAAATAATAATAATAGTAATAAACCCTAATCTAAAACCCATTTTTGTAAACAACAATTTCAATTAAAGTAAGCTATGAAGGGTAGATTTTGGTAATTTAACAAAGTGTGTACAACATGTTATTGCTAGCTAGCTATGGTCAAATTTTGAATAGAATCTGAGACTATTAAATTCTCTAATCAACAACTACCAGTCAGAAAAATTCATCCAATCAGATGGTTGTGATTTCAGTGATTGATTAAATGTGTTTTTTTTTTTTAATAAAAATAATAATAATAATAATCAAAGAACACTGTTTGGGTGTTGACCGGTCACTTGGGTACTGACCAACCAATGGTTGGTTGCCACATAACCCAAAACAGGAAGATAAATGTAAAAATGAAAGAGTTTGGGTCTCGTGGCAACACTCTATTGGGTGGTGTCAGTACCCAAGCATTTTCCATAATAAAATTTGTCCCTCAAGGTGAGGCCTCCCACCCATAGGCCATACCCACTACTATTTATATGCATTAAAACAGCTATATAAGCCTGAAATAATAAAATCATTCAATTCTGATACACGTGAATTGAATATTATTATTATTTAACAAACATGAGAAAAAAAAAAAAATAATGAAGACAATTGGCATATTATGAGAAGAATTGGCAAGAGTAATCTTTACTTGATTTGATTAATGTCTTTTTCTGGTCCTATTTTTGTCCCCGAAAGATTATACATAATTATATGTATATACTCATATAAAAATTATCATGTTCCACATGTTTTTTATGCAGGATCCCAATCGTTACCGATATAAAATGAAAAAAAAAAAAATTCGCATTTTACACCGGTACCAATTAAGATCCTATATGAAAAAATATGCCAACATCCCGCATCTAAACGGTTATATATATATATATATATATATTATCAGGTCAGATATACTTGATATTGCCTTATCGTACAGTTTCACTAATTATCACTACCGATAAATAGTGTCAATATTTTTACACTAATTCTCGAAAATTAGTGAAATCGTACGATAATATCCTCAGATATATCTGACATGACTTATATATATATATATATTGAATTTTATTTTATTTTATTATATATATATATATATATATATAAACATGTTTTATCATTGAAATAATCATAAAAAACATGTTTTGAGTGAAGATCTTTCCAATAAAAATTAGAGTTTTTTGTTCTTACTATATATATATATATATATATAATGATTAATATTAATGTAACAACGGCCAATTCATTTTGTTTATAAAAAAAAAAAAAAAATGATTATAATTTCAATAGTGACCTGACCAAACAACAATAATTGAATAATTAACAAACAAAATGAAGTGGTTGACTAGCACCACATCATGATCTTATCTTCTATAAACCTTATAAATAATTAATGAAATAAATATAAAGTGTACTTAATTATAAAACTATATATAATTAATCAATTAATAATAAAACGGTAGGTTTAGTGTGATTTTAACTTTGGAAGACCAAATCAATTATGGGTTTTGAAATATTAGAAAAGTTAAACTTTGTTAAGTTAAATAAATAAAAAAAGTACAAGAGCACTTTGATTATTTGTAAGAAAAGTTAATAATCAATATGCCATTTAATTAGTGACATAATTACTTAATTAGTCACTAGTTTAATTTCTAATTTTTTAACTAATACAAATCTTAACTTTTTGACCATATGAATCATGACATTTTTTTTTTTTTTTTTTAGTGTTTCATTTTGATTCAATTCAATAATTAATTTAATTGTCTATTAACTGGACATGTATTATAGCATGACTTTATAATTTTATAAGTTGATGATTTCATGTAAAACTCTTCAAAAAAAAATTTATCCACTTTGGTAAAACAAAATAAGTATATATATATATATATATTTTTTTTTTTTTCTATTGTCAATTTGTCCTGATATAAAATATATCAAAACGAAGAATGTGGACCATTAGATTTACATACTTTGACTCAAAGTGTATGCACTTACCAAAACTTCTCCATAATTTATGGTCCATATTCTTCGTCTATATTTTATATTAAGACGAAATGATAGTAGAAAAACTGTATATATATATATATATATATATATATATATACATATATAAATCTATTATCAGTTCGAACTAACAAAAGTTATATCAGTTCCTTGCATGTGGGTCACTGGATTTAAATACTTTGACTTTGCTGTATGCACTTGTTAAAATCCAGTGGCCCACATACAAGGAACTGATATAACTTTTTTTTTATTAAATCCAGTAGTTATAACCTGTTTTTAACCCATTATAAATACTTTTGATTATATATTTTATAAAAAAGTATATAATATATTTTTTTATAAAAAAAACACACACGCATTATTAAGTGCAGGTATTTCACACCTTTTTTTCCATAACGGGATCTAAATTAACATCGATGTAAAATAAATTGGTATCGATATAAAATGAAAAAAAATAAAATAATCTACCATTAATATTAATGTTAATAATATTAAATTAACATTAATTATATAAATTTTTACAAGTTTCTAGGTGAAGATATGTATGAGTCGTTGATTTCGGTTTGTCAACGTCAACCCTTAATTTCAAAGTGGGAAATTTCCAGGCAAATATCAACTTTTAAATTTTTTCTATCTTTAATTAATTTCAAAGTGGGAAATTTCCAGGAAAATATCAACTTTTAAATTTTTCTATCTTTAATTTCCAAAAAAAAAAAAAAAAAAAACATCATGGTTTTTGGATTTCTCTGCCAACTTGCATGAATGTATTGAAATTCATGCAATTAGCCCGCCATGATTTTAGGCTTTGAATTTTAAAAATAAAAAATAAAAAATATAGTGGTCCACACGAACAATCAATGGATTTTTAAGTCAAGCAGACTTTTTTTACTCTTTTTATCAGATATGACACCGAGATGGTTCGGGAATTTAATTTAAACTCAAATCAACCGTTTAAAAATATTGTCCCAAATCGAGTCTAATCAACCGAATTGAGACATATATCTACATTTATGGATAGCTAATTTGAGTCCTTTAATTTATTTGAATATAGTGAAATAAACTATTACTGGTGCAATCTATATAGCTTATTTTATAATTTAAGAGAAATGTCTTCATCACACTTATTTTTATTTGTAAAATAGGGTTCGAACTTCAAACCCATAATCAATATAGACAAAAAAAGTGTACAACCGTTCAACTAAAAATTGAAATGCAATGTATCATTGATTAATATTTAACAATTTCAAGAAAGCAAAATTTTAAAACAAAAAATGATATAATTAAGGAAAAAAAAATAGTTGTCTTGATGGCAATCATAGACATTGTGTGTATGGTTGCATATTTTTCTATTTTATTATGATTTGACACGTTATTTTAATTGAAATAAAGTGAAAAAATGATTTTTTTTTCTCTTTTTCTCACTTGAGATAATCAATTTTCTCATTTGAAAAAAAACAATCGAGATTGAATTTTTTCTTTCAAATTTCAATTGATAATCAATTTTAATTCTACCGAGTATATATGAAAGGAGAAACAAACTTATAATTAACATGTATCTACATGTTTTGTAATAAAATATTATTTGGAAAAAAAGTTGGTATTCGATTATTTATAAATTAGAGGAAAATTTAAACAGAAAAAAAAATTACTAATAAAACATTCACAATAATAGAATTATGAGACCAATAATTGAACAAAATTAAATACAAGAAGAGGGAAATTTCAAATTGATATAATTCTTTTTTGTAAAAAAAATTATTAAAAAATGTGTGGGACAGACCAGACCTGACCAATCAAATTGGATAAGAGGTACTGGGTGGGGGCCACAGTTTTTCATCAAAGTTACGAGGAATCTTCTACTGAAAAACACGTATCTGCACCGTCAGATTTATAGACCTTTTTTTTATTTTTTCTTCTTCCACAATCCACTTTCTTCTTCCACAATCCACACGTTGCATGTCTGTCCTTTGACTCTTCTAGAAAAAACAAGTGTTTGAAAATACACGCCTAGACGGCTAGCGGCCGTCGGCAGTCCAAATTATGATAAAATGGGCTGTATTAGGTAAAAAAACGGATTATTTGTCAACTGATTTTGCCAATTAATCGGTCTAAACGGAGTTAAAGTCGTTGTTATATCTTAATTACATTGTTTAAATTTTGAATATTGATTTTTTTTTTTAAGAGATTAAATATTGGTTTTGTACATAGAAAAAATAATTATAAATAAATAATTTCTGACCGCTAGAACATGATTGTATACGGAACACTAGACACTGGAAAAAACTTTATTTGTTTTCTTAGACATAGAAAAACTTTATTGTACTTGGAGAATAAACATGATATTTTAAATCTTAACTGAAAATATTCATTGGATTGAAATCTAACGATTCAAAGAATCGGAGACGATAATCTTTGAAAAGCTAAATACGGATTGTTATTGATAGATAATCGTGAAAGTTTGATAATGGTCATGATTTAATATGCTCAACTATGAATTATTTTCAAAGAAAAAATGATTGAAGTTCATTACAACACCCTACGATGATTAAAACAGCTAATGAAAATCAAGATATGATTAATTTCGAGTTTTGAGAAATGAATTGGGGGATACAATCACAGATTATACATCCAGTATCCAAACAAATTGATCATTCAAAAGTGATATTGTCAAATGTTCTCTTGCTGTAGCCAATGCCTGAGTAAGTGACTGCAATATATCAGGAATAATGTTGTCAAAATCATCAGTATACTGTTATATATATATATCTATATATAATATATTTCAAAAAAAAAAACTAAGAAAACCCAGGTGGTGTAAAAATTATAAGGTGCAGACGTTCGGATTTTATCGTCTCAAACATTCAAAACACATGTAAACATAACCAATTTATAATATGGTGAAAAATAATCTTTATAACTAAATATGGTAATAATCCTGTGATGTCCCAAAGCTGAGGTTGGTGACGTTAGTCTACCAATATAAGTAAACTGATATCTTCGAAAGTTAATTTAGATCCTTATAGGGTGTCTTGTTTTTTTCAAAAATTACTTGATACAGTACCGTAGTAATCAAACTTAGAAATATCTATTTGTTTTTGGTCAATTGAATCCAATTTGTCTCACTACTCGGAAAGAGAGCTGCTTTTATATATATATATATAATTGATGTGTATCAAATATACACAAACATAATTTAGAAGAGAAATAGGAAGATTTAAAGGTATATATTTCAACATAATCTCAATACAATTGCATCAGTCATTTATAGGCTGAAGATGACACGAATGGGATGTGATCAACACATGCATTAGTGGTTCACACACACACACACAATCTCAATACAATGGCATCCAGCCATTTGTAGGCTGAAGATGACACGAATGGGATGTGATCAACACACGCATTAGTGGTAGATTTGAAGGTATATTTCAATAATCTCAATACAACTGCATCGATCTAGCCATTTATAGGCTGAAGATGACATGAATGGGATGTGATCAACACACACACACAGAGTAAAGATCTCCATGAAATCCACCGATTTGAATGAATTTTGATATAAATTTTTGTATGGATGATAAGTTCAATGAAATCTACTTGTAAATAAAGTTTTAAAAAAATTCAAGCACACAACTATTTTTTTCTTCATATTTTCGCCCTTTTTCCAATGCTCTTATTTAACAAAATCGGGAAACAATAGTTGTAGTACTTGAAAAAATTTCAAATATGGTTTACAAATTGATTTCATTGAATTTATTATCCAGAAAAATTTTATGATCAGAATTCATTCAAATCGATTGATTTATAGAGGTCTTTACTTTATGTTAAAATAAAGGATCCTTAATGAGAGAATTATTATTATTATTATTATACTGATGTAACACTTGGGGACAGAGACTCAAACTTGGAAGCTGAATGAGCACGTTTCACCACCAAGTCATATTGTGCGGTTACTTTGTAACAATTAGTGCTCCTAAGAAGAGATATATGCATTTGTGAATGTATATGCACTAGCTCAGTGGCAGATGAGGTTGGCTTAATGGTAACCAACCACACCTGCATTCAAGAGTTGGGGTTTAGATTCATACCCCATTCTCAAAATCTTGAAATATGTTTTTTGAGGAAGGGGCAAGATTTGAAACCACAACTTCGTGGTGTAAGTGTGAGGGGTGTACCACCAGACCAACCTCAACTCGTTATGTTAATATCAGTTAGGTTGTAAGAATAGGTGAAGGGAATTTATCATATGTCGTATTATTTGTCATTATTATCATTCCATAATTTAATTAGAAACAAAACAAAGACCCTTATCGGTTAGTGAAAGGATATAGACGTCAATGTAAGTAAAATGTACAAATCTTAACTTTTACTCGTGAGAGTTTCTTTTGACAATCCAATTTTTTCTTTTTTACACTTCTTTTCTAAAAATACTCTATTATCAAATTTTAAATTTTAAAAAAATTCTAAAGACACTTCATTTTGTTACAAGATTATCCTTTTTATATTTTTTGAATTAAATTGTTAAAAAAAGAAAATTATCTCTCCTAAATCATATATAATTATTACATATTAAATACTCTATCCTAAGTTTTTAATTACCACATTAAACCTCTCTCCTTCAATAACTATCTCTAATTTTATACCTCCATTCTTTCTCAAACAAGACTAACAGTTAAAGAAAAAAAAAAAAATAAATAATAAGCTTGATTTGTAGGAACCATATGTTGTAGATATATTAAAAAAAATCGAAATATGAAAATGTTTTTTGTTACTCTTGTAAGTATGTGATTGCCTAGAAAACTTTAATTCTTTCATTAATCTTAGAAATTCTTAGTTTAATCGAATATAGTTTAAAACAATTCAAGCTTTATATATATATTATATATATATATATATACATATATTTGAATAAAAAAAGATCTCAACATGTGGAGAGAGAAAGTTAGAGAGGAAGTTCTCCAATCCCAAGTGGGCTCAAGGATAGAAGAGATTTCCGTGAAAACTTGTTCTCTATTTTCATTGGTAATCTTAATCCAGTAGTGGATTATGAAGGTATGTGGGGAATGTTCAAACCTTTCGGGAAAGTGAGGGATGTGTTTCTCTCAGCAAAGACAGATTCAAGGGGTAGCAGTTTTGCTTTTGTCCGGTTTGGAACTATGGAAGAAGCGACTAAGTGGCACATATGGTAGATGGATGCATATTTATGGTTGGCCAATTTCGGCTAAGGTAGCAGAGTATGGGTGGAATAATCGCAAGAAGAAGAATGTAGATAGGAGGGATTTTCAGGAAATGGGGTTGGTTTCAAGGTTTTCGTCATTCTGGGCCAGGCCAGCAAATCTCAGTCAGGGCTTTAGGAGTGGTAGGGATGTAAGTAAGAGCAGTCCTTTGTGGAAGTAGTCAGGAATGAGAAGTTTGGTGAAACTAATTAGGGGAGATTGAAGGATCAAGTTTCGACCATGTCCTGGTTTGGATCGAGACAGGACGAGGAGTGGCTGTTGCGTTCTGTTGTAGGAGAACTCAAGGAGTTCAAGAACATTGAGTCAGTCAACAGTAAGTTGGAATCGAGAGGATTCATTTTTTCCTCTATTTATTTAGGTGGGAAAAGTATTCTGTGGACGTTCGAATCAGATTGCGACAGGGACGGTTTTTATCAAAAATGCTTTCTTCTGGAGGGATTGTTTCTCTTCTGTGGATGGTTGGAAATACGCTAATCCTAATCCTTCTAGAATGTTTTGGGTGGAGGCTTTTGATGTTCCTGCTGATTGTTGGAATACAGAGTTTTTCAAGAAACTTGGAGGTCATGTGGGTGAGATGGTGTGCATTGATGAAGCCACGGCTTCAAGATCCAGATTGGATAAAGCCAGAATTCTTATTATGGCCCCTTCTGAGAGCAATATGGTAACGGAGGTCATTGTTAAGGGAGGTCATAGAAAGTTTACGGTGCGGTTGAAGGTGGATCCGATTCAAGTCTCTATTGATTGGATAAATCAATATCTGGGTTTGACTCCTCCTATGGCAAAAGCTCATCCAAAAGCTATGGATGCTGATTCTTCTATAGAAAGGGAAGGGGATAATAGGAATCTGACAGAAACATGTAAGTGCCAGGCTGGTAAGCGTCTTGAGAAGATGGGTGAGCCTGTCAACATCAATGAAAAGGCTATTAGTGAAAAGTCTCCACAGCCGAACATCCCATTCGGTAGGGTTGCAGCAGATAAGAAAAAGGTTGGTTCTGCTATTCTTCCTGCCACAGATATTGCCTTTGTCCAATCTAAGGGGGTAGGTGGGGAAAATGTGGCGTTGAAAAAGGGAAAGGGAGTAAGATATATAAAGGGAATTCAAAATCTTTGTGGTTCCCTATGAGTAAGGTGGGGTGAGGATTGGGGCCGATATGAAAGGTAGAAATTTCAGAGTTCAAGGAAGAGTCCAATTCATCTGGGTCGGGTTTTATTTTCGTTAAAGGCCAAAAAATTTTGTGGGAGAAAAATCAAGGCTGTTGGTCTGATTGTCTCAGCCCATTATAGTTGTACGGAATCTGAAGAACCTGGATCGATCCAATAATAATGAGGATGGTGGGTCTTTTGCTGTGGATATTGGGCCTTCTTTCTTAAGTGACAAAGCCCATTCGAAAAACCAAGCTTTGCTGCTAGGCTGTTCAGATAATCATGAGAGCTTCGTTGAAGAAACTCAGGAGGCTTTACAAGGCAAGACAGTAGGGCAAGGTATAAGTCTGTGTATCGATTTGAGGGATTCTGATTTAAGGAAGCTGATTCCGGTAGAGTCAATGAGATGGCTTCGGAGAATGCTTCTATTTCGGATTCGATTGTAGTGGGCAGAAAAGAGGGTTGTCGTGAGAAGAAGAAGAAAAGGAAAGAGCTGCATCCTAATGTTAAGAGCCATCGATGAAGACAAGAAGACAAAAGCTCCCTCATCAGGCCGTACAAAGAAGAATTAAGGAAGTCATTTGGAATCTTGATGATGAGATTGCTAAGGTTTATGAGAAAGGGGCAGAACTAGGGGTTTTTTCAAGGCTACAACTGATCATAATGAAGCTGAGAAGGAGGAACGAATAGGAGGAAGGAATTGGGACTTGGAGGAGGAAGTTAGGAAAGTGGTTGAGACAGGTATGGCTTGAGGAGTTGATTTCAGCGGTAGAGAAGCAGAAGTTATGCTTTACTTGAGCTCGAGGGAACAGAGAATGAAGATAAGTTTAATTCTTAGTGTTTGTCTTGTTCGGTGCCTGTGTGGTTGGGTTTCTGTAGTTTTGATGTTAATGTGTTCATGGAATGTCAGAGGGTTGGGTCAGGAGGTGAAGAGAAGGAAGGTAAAAAGGGCGGTTTGTCATACAAACCTGCCGTTTTGTTTATTCAAGAAACAAAAAAGGAGTCTATTGATAGGAACCTCTTTAGAAGTATTGGAGGAGAATCTTCTTTCTAAAGGTGTTGGGGTGGAGGCGATTGCTCTGCTCTGCTGGAGGTCTAATGACTTTGTGGGATGAGGAGAGGTTCTCAGTGTCTCATTGCGTTTCTAATAAGTTATGTATTGTGCTGGTTGGGTAGTTGTTAGAATTTGGCAAAGAGGTGATTGTGTGTAATGTGTATGCTCCAAACGTTGAAGCTGATAGGAAGAAGTTATGGGATTATCTTCTGACCATCCAGCAGGGTTTCGAGCACCCTTGGTGTTTAGGGGAGACTTTAACATGGTCTTGAATGAGGATGAGAAAAGGGGGCTTGTTTGATAAATGGTCGGCGAGGTCTTTCCAGCATTTCATTCTCCAAGCTAAGGTGAAGGATATTCCTTTGAGGGGAGCTGCCTTCACTTGGTCGAATAACAGAGCTAATGGATTGTGGGCTAGATTGGATCGTTTTCTGGTGTCTCCTGTCATTATGTCTTGGTTCCCTTCTTTGGTTCAAGTGTGTTCCTAGGTCGATATCGGATCATTATGCTATAACTTTGGGTTGTAATAAGGATGCTTGGGGGCCTGGTCCTTTCCGGTTTCATAATAGGTGGCTTGAAGACAAGAAGTTGATGCTGGAAGTTAGGAGTGTTTGGTCTAAGGAAAAAGTGAGGGGTTCGAGTGGGGTTGTGTTACAACGTAAGTTAAGGTTTCTAAAGTCCTCATTAAGAGAAGGCGATGGGTTGTGTTAAAGATAATTTCAAAACGAAGGAATGGGAAGTTCGTTTGGAGAAAATTGATACGGAGGTTGCTGCAAATGGGTGGACAGAGTCCCTTCATCAGGATAGGTTGAAAGCTTTAGCTGAATTCTGGAAAGCGTTAAGATTAGAAGAACAAGATGGCTTCAAAATCGAGGGTTAAATGGCTGCTGAATGGAGATAGAAATACGAGGTTCTTCCAAGCTGTTGCTAGTAGTCGGCGGAACAAAATTTTATTGATAGTTTAGTCTTTGAGGATGGGCGTATCACTGATAAGGAGGACATTAGTTTAAGGGTGGTGGACCATTTTGTTAGGCAATATAGGAATGTGAAGTGGTTAAGACCAAAAATAAGTGGTAATCTCTTCAAAAAAATTTCGGTGGCTGACAGTCAGTGGTTGGAAGAGAATTTAACCTTGAGGAAGTGAAGGAAGCTCTTGCTAGCTGGGATGGTAATAAGGCGCCTGGTCCGGACGGTTTTAATATAGGTTTCGTGAAAGCTAATTGGGATGTTATTGAAGAGGATTTTTTAAAGTTTCTTGAGGAGTTCCATAGGGATGGAGAGGTGGTGAAGGAAATCAATAGGTCGTTTACAGCTCTAATTCCGAAGTGTGACAATGCGGAGGTTTTATTGAATTTCAGACCGATCTGTTTAGTGGGAAGTCTGTATAAAATTCTTGCCAAATTCTTGCCAAGATCCTTGCGAATCGGTTGAAGAAAGTAATTAATCCGGTGATTGGCGAACCCCAAATGGCTTTTGTTAAGAATAGGCAAATTCTTGACAGTGTTGTGATTGCGGATGAGATTATTCACGAATGGAGGAAGAGGAAAGGAGGAGGGGGTCTGATGGTGAAACTAGACTTCGAGAAGGCTTACGACACCTTGGATCATTCCTTTCTTCATGATTTGCTTAAAAAAATGGGGTTTGGAGTGAAATAGGCGATGGATGTGTTGTGTTCGACTCCGAGGCTTTCAGTGTTGGTTAATGGGAAACCTACTTCTGAGTTTGGTTTGGAAAAGGGGCTTTGCTAGGGGATCCCCTTTCCCTGCTTTTGTTCATAGTGGCTGTAGAAGGCTTAAATGCTTTACTTAGAAAAGCTATGGAGCTGAATATGGTTAAAGGGGTCAATCTTGATGGAGGGGAGGTGCAAATCGTTCAGCTTCAATTTGCTGACGATACTCTCCTGTTTCTTCAACCAAAGGAGGAGTACCTTCGTAACACAAGGAGGGTTTTGAGATGCTTTGAAGTTGTTTCGGGGCTGCGTCTGAATTTCCAAAAGACTAGTATAGTCAAGGTGGGAAAAGGGAGAATCTTCAGGATGATTGGGCTAGTTTTTTCGATGTAAAGAGGCATCCTTGCCTATGAAGTATCTGGGGATTCCCTTGGGGGGTAAGCCGTCCTCCAAGCTATTTTGGGCTGACTTGATTAGAAAGATTGAATGTCGTCTTGCACCTTGGAAGAAAATTTTTCTAAATAAAGGAGGTTTGGTGTTTATCAAATCAGTTTTGTCTAGCTTCCTGTTTACATGATGTCAGTGTTTCGTATGCCAGTCTCCATTGCTTCAAAAATTGAAAGGATCCAAAGGGATTCTTTTGGGGTGATGGGATTAGAAAAAGAAAGATGCATCCTATTAATTGGGATACTTTGAGGAAGAGCAAGAAAGAAGGAGGTTTAGGAATTGGTTCGGTTATCTGTAAGAATAAGGCCTTGCTTGCTAAATGGGTTTGGAGATTCGGGGTGGAAACAGAGTCGTTATGGAAGCGGGTTGTGTGTGCGAAGTATAGAATTCCTAAAGAGTCTCTTTTGTGGGATAGGCTGGGTGGAGTCAATAGTTCTGGTTTTTATAAGTCAGTTGCCAGTGTTTGCCAATCAGGGACAAATTCACGCTTGCATTCTGAAGGAGGGTATGAAAGTTGTGATTGGGAAAGGTAACAGAGCTAGACTATGGTCTGATTTAATGATGAAGGAGCTTTCCTCAAAGAAGCCTTCCCGAGAGTCTATGCTTTAGCTGTTAATAAAAAGGGGGCTGTTAGAGATTTCGGGAAGAGGGAAGGAGTGGAGTGGAGGTGGGAAGTAGAGTTAAGAAGAAATATTTTTTTGGGAGTTAAGCCAATGGAGCTGTTTTGTGGAGTTCTTAAGATGATTAAAATTATGGATAATGTGGAGGATTCTCTTTGTTGGATTCATGATCCGTCGGGGCAGTTTTCGGTAAAATCTTTCCAGAGTCAATTGGAGGGGGTTCAAACTCAGGAGAAGCGGATCTTTAAGGATGTTTGGTTGGGTTTCTGTCCTCCTAAAATTGAGATGTTCGTGTGGCAGCTGCTTCATGGTAGGATTGTTGTGAAGATATGCTTGTTAAAGTTGGTATTCTTTCCTCCTCTGATTCTTCTTGTTTGCTGTGTCAAGAGGAGTTGAGACTACTGACCATCTTTTTTGAAGTGTAAATGGACTTGAATGTGTGGCAAAAGTGAATTGGATGGTGGGGTTTATGCAGCTGTGTCCCGTCCACCCTAGTGGAGTGGTGGATAGAGTGGTCGACCCTGTGTCCTCGATTGAAGTCTACCAAGCCTGGAACTCGATGTTCTTTGCGGTGGTCAGTCAGTTTGGGAGTCTCATAACAATTGACTTATAACAACATTCAGCCTGATTGTAAGGGAGTTGTGGACTTAGTCAGATTCAGAATTGGGTGGTGGTTCAAACATCTGGGGAAGGGGAGTTCTGATCCCATCACGCTTATTTTGTTGGACTTGGTCGATCGATGCTCTGAAATTTCAAAGAAGAGACCTGACAGGATGAGAAGGTGGAACCCTCCGGATACAAATAGCCTAGTGTTTAATGTTGATGGCTTCGTGTGGGGAAGTCCAGGAGCTACCGGAATATGGGGGGTTTTACGGGATCATTTTGGTAAGGTTCTGTGTTTGTTCTCCTCAAATGTGGGTGTTCAGGTGGCAGCAACTGCTGAGCTTTTAGCGATTGCGAAGGCTTGTGAGTTATTGGGTTCAAGACCTGGGCTGAATCGGAGGAATATTACGATTGCTTCCGACTGTCAAACTGCTGTAAATTGGGTGAAGAACAGGGGTTTGGGGGGCGACAGTCATGACGAGACTATTCAATTTATTTGTAATTCTTTGGCTTCGTTCGGTTCTGTTTCGGTGGTTTTTTGTCCGAGGGAGGCCAATATGTTTGCGGATTCCCTGGCAAGAAAGGGAGCTGCGGGAGCTGATATAGTGAGATGGAGTGCTAGTTTGTTTGTTTTGCTTGTGTGGTCTTCTTTTTCTTGGGTTGTGGCTGTCTCTTTTCTTTCTTTGGTGTTGCTTGGGTTTGTGGAGGTTGTCGTCCGGTGCCCTGTTTTTGGTTTTTTCCGTCTATCGTCGGCGACAGGGTTTGGTCCTTTGGTCCCCTGTCGCAGTTGTTTGATGCGTGTTGGTTGTGGTTGTGCCCTGTTGGTTGTTGTTGTGCCCTGCTTTCTGTGTTGCGTTTTTGGGTCTACTGACCCCTTAATAAAGTTGCTTGCTTTTAAAAATATATATACATATATTTGAATGGTTATGTATAAAAGCCAAAAGACAAACAAAACAGCCAGCGGGGCAAGCAGGCCACAATCTGCAAAACAACAAAAAAGAAACCAAAACAGGCAACAATGCCACCCAAAAGCCAATCCAAGAACAAAAAAAGCAAAACAATTTTTTTTAAAAAAAAAACTGACTTTTTAATACATATATATATATATATATATCACTATTAGTAAAAAATTAAAATATTCATAAGTTTTTTTTTCTTTAACTATTAATCAGAGATTAATAGAAAGTATGGAATATATATATATATATATATATATATATATTTTTAAATGGAGAGAGATTAATCAAGAGAGAGTGTTTAATATGGTAATAATAGATTTAGGGAAGAGAGTTTAATAAGTAATATTTAATTTAATGATTTAGGAGAGAGATTTTTTTTTTTTAATAATTTAATTAGTTTGGAGTGCTTTAAATTTTTAGTCTTGTTTAGTAATTTTGTTTAGGTTAAAATTGTCATTAATAAAAAATTCAATTTGGAGTGTGAATAGATAATTTGTGGATTGTAAAGAGAAGCTCTCTTTACTCGTTTGCTAATATAAATCCTAATGGATAAAAAAATAAAATAAAATAAAATCTATCAAATTATGTGGGCCTCACATAAAAATCAAGGATTAAGTTTCTACCGGAACGGGAATTTAATTGAGTCTATTTTACTCACCCCCCTACTTATCATCTCCCTTAAAAAGATGACATGTGTCTATGGAAGGGTAAATTTGTCCAAAAAATAACTGTGTTTAGACAAATTTACCCCCTCCATGGACACATATCATCCATTTAGGAGGGGGGTAATGGTTACCTCCCTTGATGGGGGGTGAGCAAAAGTGTTCTCAATTTAATTCCCCCTCAATTCTTTCCTATGAAAATTGATATTTTCATGCTACAAAATTCAAAATTGTTATCAAATAATGAAAGCAGATATTAATTTAATTATATAACAAAAATTTCAAAAAGAAAAGAGAAAATTTATTATTCATTACAAATTAAAGTCTTAATTATTATGAAAAAGATTATGTTTAGGTCAACAATTGTTGTTTAAAGTTTGTCAACTTAGACACAAACTCATCAATATTTTTATCTGTGGTGCCACCTTCACTAACTGCCTCAATAGCCAACTCTCTCCATTTCTTAGAATTCTTTCTCATTTCTCTTCCTTTCTCTCCCTCCATCACTTCCCTTATACAATTCTCAATCTCTTCCCTTCTAACAATCCCATCCTCATCAACCCTAACCCTAATTCCGACCTTCCAAATGTCCTCGATACACTTGGCGTTAACAGGTTGGTCGGTCCATTGTGGCATTACCACCATTGGCACCTCCAAGCACAGTGCCTCAATACTTGAATTCCACCCACCATGAGAAAAAAAACACACCCCAAAGCTTTGTTAGAAAGCACTTCCAATTGAGGCTCCATTTCACTAACAATCCCTTATCGGCTATTTCTCCGATGAATTGTTTTGGGAGCTTTGGTTCCTCAGAAGCCCTAACCACCCACAAGAAGTAGAAGTTGCTTTGCTTTAAGCCCCATGCAAGTTCTTCCATCTGTTCATTGCTTAAACAAGCCATACTTCCAAAGGAAACATAAACGACAGACCGTTCTGGCTTTGTGTTGAGCCAATTTGTGCAAATGGATGGATCCAATAATTTGTAGAGATTGAGATCGTTGTCTTTGTCATTTTGGACTCGGTTGTCTAAATAAAATGATGGAACTGTTGGACCGATTGTTAGCAATGGACAAAATTTAGACATTGAATCCACCGCCTGTACACGGAAGTCACATGAAGAAATGATTATCATCAATTTGCAATCAGATATGTTTCATATTAATACACATTAAAATTAATGATCGTACTATTAATATCTGTATACTATATTACTGTCAAATTACACTTTAAGATTTAAAATATATATATATCACCTGCCAACTCAAACATAAGAAATTGTTAGGATGAATGAGCGTCCTTCATCACCAAGGCACATCGGGTGATAACACCACAAGTTTGACTGTTAGATTTAACAGGAAGTATATATATTTTTGTAGAAATGTTTTTATTTGGATTTTAATATTTATTGGGACATAATCACATAAATTAGTTACCTGGGGAATTTATCAGAAATAAATTCTGTACCCAAAAAGTTCATATTTTTAATATATATAGATATAATGTTTTGACATTCAGATTGAGAAATTACATCTAATGTCCTCATCAGAATGACGTTTGGTAGGGAGGAAAGAAAATAGGAAGGATGGAAAGATTTGGAGGGATAGAAAACATGAGGGAAGGAAAAGGAAGAAAGGAAAATGATTTTCCCTCGTGTTGTTTGGTAAACCAGAAAGGAAAGAAAATCATTTTATCAATTTTACTATTTTACCCTTATATTATATTTTATATATTAAAAATTTTGGTTAAAATTGTAATTTACCCAAATGTGGCCCCATTTCTTTTTTCCCTTTTCTTTCCCCCCATTTCCCCTCGCACTTTTGGGAGGAAAGAAAATGGTGGGCCCCACACCCATTTTTCTCCACTTTTCCTTCCACTTTTCTTTTCCCTCCATTTTTCCCTCCATACCAAACACACACTTTTCCCTTTTCCCTCCACTTTTCCCTCCACCCCTTTCTTTCCTCTCCCTTTTCCTCCCTACCAAACATAGCATATATGTAGTATGTCATGACATCATGTGTACAGTGAATGATTTAAAAGGCTCATAATATTATCCAGCGAAAATTCAATTCCCTAGCTATGAATAACCAATTATAATAAAAATGGAAAAAATAAATGAAGAAATGAAGTAAATATATGCACCTCTCGTTCTAAGTTGTAGAAGGTATTGACAAGAAAAAAATGAGCTTTATCTGCATTGGAGAACTGGTTCAACACCATGTCAAAGTAAGCTGGATATTGGCCTGGATCATAAATGAAAGAAGGCATGTCTTTTAGCTCAAGCAAAGGCAACCCAGGAATAGACACCGGAGTCTCCACTATTGGAAGCTTCAACAATCCATGATGAACAAGATAATAAACATAATTAACTGCACAAGGTTGAGTGAAAAAGGCAGCTCCAACCAACCCAAACTTGTTGACAACGTCCAGAGCCCAATAAATAAAAGGGTCGTAAAGGATGCAGTCAATAGGGTTTGATGAGCTTCTGTTTTGTGATAATCTCAGTTAGGGTTTTTGAGCCGCAAGCTTCCATCCTTTTAAGATATGCATGGATGCCCTCGGCCTCCGCGAAACCACCTTCATCGTAGCCATCTGATATGGTTTCGAATTCCACAGCTGAGCCGCCGGAGCATTCAGGGACAACATTGAAAGACTTGGAGATGAAAAGGGTTATGGCAAAAGTGAGTTTGAGGCCTTTAGAGGCCAAGCGTTTAGAGAATTGAAGCATTGGATTGATGTGGCCTTGGCTTGGATAAGGAAGGACTAGAACATGAGCTCTGAACACCTTTTTGTCTTCCATTTTTTTTTTTAATGTTTTAATTCTCTGCCTCACAGATGTGATCACAATATACAGCATATGGGAAGAATCAAGAAGATATAGCAGACACGTATTATGTGCCTACCATATCTATTGACTATATTAAAAGGGGGAATTGCACAAACATCCCTCGAGATTTGATGAAATTACACAAATATGACAGTTTTGGCTATATACACAAAAACTTCCCTCAACATTTGAAAATTGTTGCACAAACATCCCCTACTGTTAAATAAATCCGTTAGTCAATGGTCAACAGTGTAAAAAGTCTAAAATACCATTTATTTTTATTTTAAATAAACTAAAAAAATTAAAAAATAAGATAAAAAATATTTATAAAAAAAATCGATAACATGAATGTATCTTAAATCTGAAACCTGGAAAAAAAAAAAATCATCTTTACAAATAAAAAAAATAGTTTTTTAAACAATTTAATAATAAATAATTTTAAAATTTAAAATTTATTTAAAATCAAGGGAGAATTGCACAAACAATTTTTTTTTTTTTTTAAGATGAATTTTTTTTTCCAACTTTCTGATTTAAGATACATTCATATTTTCTAAAAGATTTTTTAATATTTTTTTTTATCTTATTTTTGAATTTTTAATAATGTTTAAAATAAAAATAAATGGTATTTTAGACTTTTACACTGTTGACCATTGACTAACGAATTTATTTAACGGCATGGGATGTTTGTGCAACAATTTTCAAATGTTGAGGGAAGTTTGTGTGTATATGGCCAAAACTGCCATATCTGTGCAATTTCATCAAATCTCGAGGGATGTTTGTGCAATTCCCCCTATATAAAAAGTGGCTTGACTTTTAGAATTATAGCTCTATTGTATTTGTTGTGCAAGTTAAAGACGTTTTTAACCTCCAAATATTTAATATTTACTAAGAAAAGTGTCTAGGTTATTGGCAGGGAAGGATAAATGAGTCATTTCAAAATTCGTGTCTTTTTTTAGAGAGCTTCTCTTTGCAATCGAATGTTTTTATTTTTACACTTCATTTATGAAGACTCCCCATTCTAAAAATTTAAATTTAAATAAAATCTAAAGACACTATATTTTTTCTAAAATTACTTTTTTATCTTTTGACACTACTATTATAAAGACACTCCATTTTATTTTAATATTACCACTACAAGAAATTTGAGTATTAGCTACTATACATTGTGAGATGAATTGATATTTAGTCTCCAAATAAAGCATTCAACAACAAAAATTGAAGTTCGTCTCCATATGTTTGGCTTTGTGTTATCTAGAAGCGTGTTGACCTGGATGGACATTCGGAGACGACATATTTGGTCTCCAAAGTAGATATTTTGCTACGATGTCTATTTTGTCACCAAATATTAGTTTCAATATCGGGTGGATTTTCAGAGACAACTAATTTCGTCACCAAAACATACCTTCTGCTATTATGAACAGTTCGTCCCCAAATATTGGTTTCAATATTAGAACAAAAGTCAGATGGACATTCAGTGACAATATATTTTGTCTCCGAAGCAGATATTTTGCTACGATGCACATTTCGTCACCGAATATTTATTGTTATCAGCAACGCAATTTGAAATGTCTAATATCGAAACAAGGGGGACCAAAATGTCTAATACCCCAAAAGTCAAGGGGGGAAATAATAATATCCCTATACATTTGATGCAATTTCAAGATTCATTAAGGATATAAGAGTGCGTCCTATAAGCATTTTTCATTTTTGTTTTTCGAAATAAAAATACAAAAATGAAAACGAAAACAGTGTTTTTGGTTTCAGTTTCGAATTCTGAAAACACATCTGGTAGCATATACCGAAAGCTGTAATCTAAAAATGAAAACATAAAAAACGCGTCTGGTAGGTTAATATAAAATATCAAAAATTGAAATATCATTTTTCATTGATTTTTGGCTGTTTTGGCAAAAATTCATAAACTACATACATTGTTAGATGAAAACAAAAATTAAACTCCTTTAAGCTCTATCATCATTTATGAGTCAAAATCTTACCAAAAACCCAACAAAATTTTTCACATCAAACACGGTTTTTTCTCGTACATCAACAAAAACACACCCAAAAAAAAAAACGATACATGAATAAACCATATCAGCATTGAAATAAAGGAATACATTGTTCCAGAATCTAAGAAAACCCAAATAAAATTAATAATAATAATAAACTAACCTTAATTAGTGAAACCCACCTAAGATCGATTGATTGTTGAAACAGAGAAAGAGAGATGGATAAACTATAACTTCTGGTAAAGACAATAACAACTAGATTAAAAAAAAATTAAAAAAAAAATTATAGACGGTTGTGGTGGCTCTACCACTTATCTAATTTACAACTTACAACTTCTCTGAGAGTTGTTGGTTTTCTTATTGAAATACTTTCCTTTTTAGAAATTTCTCATTCCTTTTGCTCCAAACATTCTCATGATATCTAGGTATTTCTAGGAGGAAAAGAAGAAGACAGCTAGATCGGCTGAGGAGGAAGAAGAAGAAGATCAGATCAGTTGGAGCTTCAATCGTCATCGTCAATTTGGTTAGAGGAACGTTGATCTGGTTACATCGGCTCACCGGAGGAGGATCTCACATCTTCCGACGTCAGCTGCTCCATGAAGAAGAAGAAGAACTCCGGCGTCGGCTACCCAGAAAGAAGAAGAATAACTCCAACGTTGGCTGCTCCACGACGAAGAAGAAAAGTCGATGAATGAAGATTAAGAAGAAAAAAATAAGGTGAGTTTAAAAAAAATTTTGAAAAACAAAATGAAAAACATGGAAAATATCTAAAAGTTGTTTTTCAAAATTTTTAATTTTAACACTAATTCTGTTTTCCATTTGTTTTTGTGTTTTTGAAAATAAAATGAAAAACGGTTAATGAACGCATTTTCAAAATTGTTTTAAAAAAACAAAACAAAAACACCCCAAAATGGTGCTACTGGACAGCCCCTAAAAGTCTATTGACTATACAACAAATTTTAAATTTTAAAAAATAAAAAATACTAATTTATCTGTTTACACTCTATTTTAATTTTTTTTATTAATGATAATTTTAACTTGAATTAAAATTATTAAACAAGACAAGAAAGTTATAAAAACACTCCAAACAAAAAAAAATTTCAAAAAACAAGTTTTTTTTTTTTTTTTTTTTTTTTTTTTTTTTCCACTTTTGTGTTATTTTTATTGTTTTACAAAACCTAAAACATCTTCTTCTTTTTTTCAAAATATTTTTTTCTCACACACCATCAAACCCTCCATCATTATCATTACTGGTTTTTTTATATAAAAAAAAAGTTTTCTTGTTTTCCAGTTTAACCAAATTTGAAATCTTTTTTTTTTTTTTTCACAAATACCACCCCACGTTCAATCATCACTATCACTAATATAATTATATAATTCTTTTTTCCAGATAAATATATTTTAAATTATTTTTTTACTTAATAGAATTTTTTTTACTCAACTTAAAATCTAAAAGAGAAAAAAAATATTTTTTTTCCTATTTTCACAATTTGATATCCAAAACAGTTTTCTTATTGTTTCGATCTCCTCACTTTTGTTCATTTTATTCTCTGTTTATTTTTATTTGATTACTTCACATCTCTTTTCCATCTCATGTTTCAAATTTTCTAAAGAGAGGTATTCTAAATGGGTATAATTCTAAGAAATCTTTTGCTGTTTATTGATAACAACAGGCTACAGAATCACAACAACAAAAAAATATTTATTACTTATTTCTTTTTCAAAGTTGCTAATACAAGTTACAACAGACGGATCACAACAATCTAATATATTGATTGTAAAATCGTGTGATTATACGATAAAGGATAATAGTTAAAAATACTGACCAGATCGATATAAGTGCACGTATTATGATTAGATTTTTAGATTTTTAGATTTTGATATGTGATATAATAAAGTACGGTAAATTATGCAATTAATTTATTGAGATAAAATGCCGATGGATTGAGTCAAAGTTTTTACAATCCATTATCCTTTTTAAAGTAGAAAATCAATAGTGAAAATGACAGTCCATCTAATGTATTGATTTACTATTCAAAAAGTTGAATAAATAATAATATAATAATAATAAACCCTAAAGGTGGTAGTTGTTCCTCTCTGTGAGGGTTTTGTCCCTCTTTGCGAGGGTGTATATCCCACCTATGTGGGGTGATCTCTCCCCAATGCGGGAGTTGTTATATGGGCTGTGCCTCGATTCATTTCGATCGATCCCATCAGTTTGTAATCAGCTGGATTTGATTTTCAGTTGTTGTAACCTTGTTGTTACTTCTAATTAAAAAAAAAAAAAAAAAAAAAAAAAACCCTAAAAGTCTAAAACCCATTTTTGTAAACAACAATTTCAATTAAAGCAAGCAAGCGATGAAGGGTAGATTTTGGTAATTTAACAAAGTGTTTACATGTTATTGCTAGCTAGCTATGGTAAAAATTTGAATAGAATCTGAGACTATTAAATTCTCTCATCAACAGCAGTCAGAAAAATTCATCCAATCAGATGGTTGTGATTTCAGTGATTGATTAATTGTTTTTTTTATTTTTATTTTTATTATTATTATTTTTTAAATAATAATAATAATAATTAAATATTTGTCCCTCAAGGTGAGGCCACCCGGCTCCCACCCATAGGCCATACCCACTATTATTTATATGCATTAAAACAGCTATATAAGCCTGTAATAATAAAATCATTTCCTTTAAAAAAAAAAAAAAATCATTCAATTCGGATACACGTGAATTGAATATTATTATTATTTAACAAACATGAGAAAAAAAAAAAATAATAATGAAGACAATTGGCATATTATGAGAAGAATTGGCATGAGTAATCTTTACTTGATTTGATTAATTGTCTTTTCTGGTCTTATTTTTGTCCCTGAAAGATTATACATAATATATATATATAATACACACGAAAATTATCATGTTCCACAAGTTTTTATGCAGGATCCCAACCGTTACCCATGCACAATGAAGAAAAAAAAAATCGCGTTTTGCACAGGCACCAATTACGATCTTGTACGAAAAATGTGCCAACATTCCGCATCTAAACGGTATATATATATATATATATATATATACACATATTATCAGGTTAGATATAATTGACACTGCCTTATCGTGTAGTTTCACTAATTCTCACTACCGATAAATAGTGTCAATGTTTTTACACTAATTCTTGAAAATTTGTGAAACCGCACGATAATATCATCAGATATATCTGACATGATAACTTATATATATATACAATTTTTCTACTGTCAGTTCGTTATGATGTAAAATATCATAACGAAGAATGTGGACTATTAGATTTACATACTTTGACTCAAAATGTATGTAGTTGTAAAAAATTTTCTAAAATTTATGGTCACATTCTTCATCTTGATATATTTATATCCGGATAAACTGATAGTTGAAAGACTATATATATATATATACAATCTTTCTATTGTCAGTTCGTCATGATATAACATATATCAGGACGAAGAATGTGGACCATAGATTATGGAGAAGTTTTGACAAGTGCATATACTTTGAGTCAAAGTATGTAAATCTAATGGTCCACATTCTTCGTCCTGATAATTTTATATCATAGCGAACTGACAATAGAAAAACTATATATATATATATTATATATTTGAAGATATTTTTTTATATACTAGGTTTTGGAGCACATGCAAGGCATGTGCTTAAATCAATATTTAAGTTTCATATTTGTAAATAACATATCCTTGAGAAATAAAAATGTTAATTAATACATACAGTTTTAATTCATGTAAATGTTATTACATTGATCTAACACCTTAAGGAAGTCTTAAACTCATGTGGATGATTTAATTATTTTTCTATTTGACAAGAAACCACCGCTTGGATTTTTCTAATTTTTTTTTTTTTTTTTTACTGCATTTCACTTTACACACATCCATTGTATAATCCACAAAGTCATAAAGTTTCACACAAATTACATTTTCACCCCTGTATAATTCCCTTTTCTTTTCAACACATTAAATATATAGAAAATTATATTTCATCCCCAGTCTCAGTTTACAATTTACAATAATAAAAAATCCTTACAATATAGTCCCTGTTGTGTTACGATCACTAAGATGTCTCTTAAGTAATTATACAAACTTGAAGGGTTGTATTTTTCAATCGACGTTCAATAATCTAAGGGATGCTATAATTGAAATCTTACTAAACTCTATCTATTAAGTAATTATATAAACTTTAAGGGTTGTAATTGTAATTTACATGCAAAGAAATTAAAAAAAAAAAAAGGGATGTTATAATTGAACCGACATATCACACTAAAAGCTATCTATTAAGTAATTATATAAAGTTTAAGGGTTGTATTTGTAATTTTACTTATAAAGAAATTTTTTTTAAAAAAAAAAAAAAAAAAAAAAGTCAAAAAAATTAAAAGGGATGCTATAATTCCAGCTGGCCATCCACACTTTTATATATAGTACTAGATATATAAACATGCTTTATCATTGAAATAATAATAAAAAGCATGTTTTTGAGTGAAGATCTTTCCAATAAAAAATTAGAGTGTTTTGTTCTTACTTATATATATATATATCTTCATAAAGCGTGCATTTCAAGTACAACAAGTATTTGAACATTATTTTAATTCCTAAAATCTTTTTATCTATATCAACCAAATGCTTTATAATAATAAAAAATTAAAAAAAATTAACTATTTAACAATATTAATATAAAAAATAATCCATGTAATATTATAAGATGTAACATTGCTCAATTAAAATGTTGTATTTGTGACCTACGAGTAACAATTTAATATATTAATTATGTTTGATGTAGAAAGTAAAAATAAAATCTATAACAATGTGACATAATTTAATTTACGAAGTATTGTATGGTTTTATTATTATTATTTCAATAATATATATCATTAGACTTAATAAATTCAAAGAATTGATTAATCTTCGTATTTGTGTTTTATAGGAATATAATGATTAATGTTATTTATATAAAAAATTGATTATAATTTCAATAGTGACATGACCAAACAACAATAATTGAATAATTAACAAACAAAATGAAGTGATTGACTAGCACCACATCATGATCTTATCTTCTAATCAACCTTAGAAATAAGTAATGAAACAAATATCAAGTGTACTTAATTACAAAACTATATATTAATTAATTATAATAAACTGGTAGCTAGGTTTAGTGTGATTTTAACTTTTGGAAGACCAAATCAATTATGGGTTTTGAAATATTAGAAAAGTTAAACTTTGTTAAGTTAAATAAATAAATAAAGTACAAGAGCACTTTGATTATTTGTAGGAAAAGTTAACAATCAATATGCCATTTAATTAGTGACATAATTACTTAATTAGTCACGTTTAATTTCTAATTTTTTAACTAATACAAATCTTAACTTTTTGACCATATGAATCATGACATTTTTTTTTTTTTAGTGTTTCGTGACGGTGCGTGATTTGCATATATAGTTGTATATATAGTTGCAACCAAATTGAGACATATATCTACATTTATGGATAGCTAATTTGAGTCCTTTAATTTATTTGAATATAGTGAATTAAACTATTACCGGTGCAATCTATATAACTTATTTTATAATTTAAGAGAAATGTCTTCATCACACTTATTTTTATTTGTAAAATAGGGTTCGAACTTCAAACCCATAATCAATATAGACAAAAAAAGTGTACAACGTTCAACTAAAAATTGAAATGCAACGTATCTGATTAATATTTAACAATTTCAAGAAAGCAAAATTTTAAAACAAAAAATGATATAATTAAGGAAAAAATAGTTGTCTTGATAGCAATCATAGACATTGTGTGTATGGTTGCATATTTTTCTATTTTATTGTGATTTGACGCGTTATTTTAATTGAAATAAAGTGAAAAAAAATGATTTTTTTTTTTCTCTTTTTCTCACTTGAGATAATCAATTTTCTCATTTGAAAAAAACAATCGAAATTGAATTTTTTCTTTCAAATTTCAATTGATAATCAATTTTAATTCTACCGACGATATATGAAAGGAGAAACAAACTTATAATTAACATGTATCTACATGTTTTGTAATAAAATATTATTTGGAAAAAAGAACACTGCTTGGGTGTTGACCAGTCGCTTGGGTACTGACCAGTCAGAACCCACACATACTGACTAACTAATGGTTGATTGCCACGTAACCCAAAACAAGGAGATAAATGTAAAAAATGAAAGAGTTTGAACCACATGATAACACCTCATTAGGTGGTCAAGATACCTAGTACTGACTGGTCAGTACCCAAGTATTTCCATAATCAAGTATTTGTCCCTCAAGGTGAGGCCTCCCACCCATAGGCGATACCCACTACTATTATATGCATTAATAATAAAAATCATATTATTATTATTTAACAAACATGAGAAAACAAAAATGAAGACAATTGGCATATTATGAGAAGAATTGGCATGAGTAATCTTTACTTGATTTGATTAATTGTCTTTTCTGGTCTTATTTTTGTCCCTGAAAGATTATACATAATTATATATATATATATATATATATATGCACACAAAAATTATCATGTTCCACACATTTTTATGTGGGATCCCAATCGTTACCGATGTAAAATGAAAAAACAAAAATCGTGTTTTGCATCGGTACCAATTAAGATTCTGTACGAAAAAATGTGCCAACATCCCGTATCTAAACGGTTATATATTATATCTATATATTATATCAGGTCAGATATATCTGACACTGTTTTATCATGCGATTTCATTAATTCTCGCTACCGATAAATAGTGTCAATATTTACACTAATTCTCTAAAATTAGTGAAATCGCACGAATATCCTCAGATATATCTGACATGATAACTATAATGAGTAATGCTACATTGTCCAAATTTAGTATCCAAATCTGGTGCACAAATGATGTGGCAACACTCTGGGCCATTCATTTAATTCATGCAAATCTATATAATTTAAATGAATGGCCCAGAGTGTTGCTATATCATTTGGGGACCAGATTTGGACCAAATTTAGACAATGTATCATTACTCAAATTATGTATATATATATATATATAAACATGCTTTTATCATTGAAATAATAATAAAAGCATGTTTTTGAGTGAAGATCTTTCCAATAAAAAATTATAGTTTTTTGTGCTTACTATATATATATATATACACGGAAATTACCCTATCAGTGCATCCTGATAGAATTATATAAGAATATTGAATGTGAGCCATTCGTTTTACATACTTTGACTTGGTATGTATGCACTTGTCAAATCACTGTTATAAATGAGTGGCTCACATTCAATATCCTGATAAAGTTATATCAGTGTATCCTGATAGGATCGGGACCGTATATATAATATCTTCATAAAGCGTGCATTTCAAGTATTTTAAAAAATATATATCAAAATCAAAATCTTAGACAACAAATATTATGAACATTATTTTAATTCCTAAAATCTTTGATCTATATCAACCAAATGCTTTATAAAAAAAAATTTAAAAAAAATTAACTATTTAACAATATTATTATTTGTTTACGTAAACGATATAAGAAAAAATATCCGTGTAATATTATAGATGTAACATTGCTCAATTAAAATGTTGTATTTGTGACCTACGAGTAACAATTTAATATATTAATTAAGTTTGATGTAGAAAGTAAAAATAAAATCTATAACAACGTAACATAATTTAATTTTACAAAGTATTGTATGGTTATTATTATTTTTTCAATAAATATATCATTAGACTTAATAAATTCAAAGAATTGATTAATCTTCGTATTTGTGTTTTATAAGGAATATATAATGATTAATATTAATGTAACAACAGGCCAATTCATTTTGATTATTTGTAAGAAAAGTTAATAATCAATATGCCATTTAATTAGTGAAATAATTACTTAATTAGTCACTAGTTTAATTTCTAATTTTTTAACTAATACAAATCTTAACTTTTTGACCATATGAATCATGACATTTTTTTTTTAGTGTTTCGTGACGGTGCGTGATTTGCTTATACAGTTGCAATAAAGTTATTATTATATATTTTTTTTCAAACCATTAGATTTTGATTCAATTCAATAATTAATTTAATTATCTATTAACTGGACATGTATGATAACATGACTTTATAATTTTATAAGTCGATGATTTCGTGTAAAATTCTTCAATTTTTTATTTTTTTTATCTAAAACAAAAGAAGTATATATATATATTTTATTTTTTCTATTGTCAGTTCATTCTGATATAAAATATATCAGAACGAAGAATGTAGATCATTAGATTTACATACTTTAACTCAAAGTGTATGCATTTATCAAAACTTCTTCATAATCCACGTTCTTCGTCCTGATATATTTTATTCAGGACGAGCTGATAGTAGAAAGACTATATATTATATAATATAAACTGTTTTTAATCCATTTATAAATACTTTAAAAAGTGTATGCATTTGTCAAAACTTCTTCATAATCCACGTTCTTCGTCCTGATATATTTTATATCAGGACGAGCTGATAGTAGAAAGATATATATATATATATATATATAAACTGTTTTTAATCCATTTATAAATACTTTTGATTATATTTTATAAAAAAGTATATAATATTTTTTTTATAAAAAAAAACACACACACATTATTAAGTGCAGGTATTTCGCACCTTTTTTTTTCTGTATGGGATCTAAATTAACGTCGATGTAAAATAAATTGGTATCGATATAAAATGAAAAAAAAAAAAAAATCTACTTATACATATACCATTAATATTAATGTTAATAATATTAAATTATTTACCCATTAATTATATAAAATTTGACAAGCTTCTAGGTGAAGATATGTATGAGTTGTTGATTTCAGTTTGTCAACGTCAACCTTTAATTTCAAAGTGGGAAATTTCCAGGCAAATATTACCTTTAAAATTTTTCTATCTTTAATTTCAAAGTGAGAAATTTCCAGGCAAATATCAACTTTTAAATTTTTCTATCTTTTAATTTCCAAAAAATAGAAATAAAATAAAAAATAAAACCCATCATGGTTTTTGGATATCTCTGCCAACTTGCATAGTTGCATGGATGTGTTGAAATTCATGCAATTAGCCCGCCATGATTTTAGGCTTTGAATTTAAAAAAAAAAAAAAAAAAAAGTGGTACACATGTCAATGGATTTTTAAGTCGAGCAGTCTTTTTTTTTTTTTTTTTGTTTTTATCCGAAATGACAACGAGTTGGCTCGGGAATTTAATTTAGGACTCAAATCAGTTGTTCAAAAGTAGTATCCCAATTTGAGTTTAATCAATCAAATGAGACATGTATCTACATTTATAAATAGCTAATTTGAGTCGTTTAATTTATTTGAATATAGTGAAATAAACTATTAATGGTGCAATCTATATAACTTATTTCATAATTTAAGGAAAATGTCTTGTCACATTTGTTTTTTATTTGTAAAATAGGGTTCAAACTTCAAACCTATATTCAATATAGATAAAAAAGTGTACAACCGTTCAACTAAAATTGATATGCAACGTATCGCTGATTAATATTTAACAATATCAAGAAAGCAAAATTTTAAAACAAAAAGTGATGGCAATCATAGACATTAAGTGTATGGTTGCATATTTTTCTATTTTATCATGATTTGACGCGTTATATTAGGGGTTAATTGCACAAACAATCCCTGACTTTATGTCTAATTGCAGTTATATGGAACTTTTGTTTTAAATTGCACAAACACACCCTGCCGTTAGTTGACTTCCATCCATATTAACGGGTGACCATCGTTTTAGTTAAAATGACTAAAATGCCCTTATTTAGCTACTTTACTCATATTTAAATATATTTTTTTGAAATAAACCTGATTTTTTTTTTTTACAAAACTTTAAAAGAACATATGTATAGTAAAAAAAGAAGAAGGAGAGGAAATACGATAAAGCATTAGAAAAAAATTTGGAGAACAGATCTGGATTCACGATCTTCTAACTGGAGGAGATCTGCCATGATCTTCGTCGGAGGAGACTGCCCATCAAATAAAGATTCTGGATTTCCATCAGATTTGAATTCTCGTCTCACACCATATTCGATTCATGTCCTCGGTTTTCTAGCCATTACCGGAGTCATGCTTGAGTAGTTCAGATCGTCAACCACAACTAGGTCGCCGCGAGCGAATTAGAAGAACAATTGGATCATTGTAGCTTATTAGGTAGGAGAAGAGAGAAGTTGGAGAAAAAGAGAAATGTTATGGCGGCCAAGGTGGTGGTGGGTGCCGTGTAAGGATGAGTTTTGGCTATGATTCTGTTTTCAAATTATGAGAGTTGTTGAAAACTGGAAAAGCGATTCTCATTGGAATAACCATGAATTGATTTTGTTTTATTATTATTAGAATAAGTTTATTTTGTGATTTTCTTTGTGGATATTCATTTCTTATCAACATTTAAGCATTCACTATTTTTTTTTCCTTGTTGCAATCGCTAGTATTTAAATAATCCAATCTGTTGAATGGGTTGCTGTCATTTTATATATCTATTAAAAATCTAATATAACTGTTGTCTATGGGTTAAGAATTGTGCTTTGATAAGGATAAAAGTTAGGAAGAGATGATGATTTGTGGTTTGGATATAATTAATGGATAGATTTTTTTTTTTTTGAAATAATTAATGGATAGATTTTTGGTTGGGAATTGGGATAATGAATAGATATATTTTCATCTTATAAAAAAAAATTGTTAATTTGTATTTTCATTTTCATTTAATTTTTTAAATTCTTTCTTATTTCAAACCGTTGGATTTCTTTGTATCAATTCAAAGGTCATATTTGCTTTCAACGTTTTCTTTTTTCACTTCATATGGACTGATTATGCAAAATGACATGTTTACCCTTCATCCGTTAAGATCTCATAGCAGTTGACTAACGGTAGAGTAGGTTTGTGCAATTTAAAGTAAAAGTTCCATATAGCTACAATTAGACCTAAAATTAGGGTATGTTTGTGTAATTAACCCTTATTTTAATTGAAAACAAGTGAGAAAAATGATTTTTTTTCTCTTTTTCTCACTTGAGATAATCAATTTCTCATTTGAAAAAAACAATTGAATGATTTTTTTCTTTCAATTGAGATAATCAATTTTAATTCTGTCGACATATGGATAGAGAAACAATCTTATAATTAATATGTATCTATGTTTTGAAATAAAATATTATTTGGAAAAAAAGTTGGTATTCGATTATTTATAAATTTAGAGGAAATTTTAAACAGAAAAAATTTACTAATAAAACATTCACAATAATAGAATTATGAGACCAATAATTGAACAAAATTAAATACAAGAAGAGGGAAATTTCAAATTGATATAATTCTTTTTTGTTAAAAAATGAAAAAAAAAAAATGTGTGGGACAGACCAGACTGACCAATCAAATTGGTGGGGGCCACAGTTTTTCATAAAAGTTACGAGGAATCTTCTACTGAAAACACGTCTCTGCACAGTCAGATTTATTGACCTTTTTTTTTTTTTTTCCTTCTTCCACACGTTGCATATTTGTGCTTCGACTCTTCTAAAAAAAACAGTGTTCGAAAATACGCACCTACACAGTTAGACGGTGGCCGACCGTCTCGATTAGGAAAATGGGCTGTATTAGGCGGCGGGTAAAAATACAGATGATTTGACCAATTTGTCAACTAATTTTGCTGATTAATTGGTTTAGACAGAGTCAAAGTCATTTTTTCTATCCTAGTTACACTGTTTAAAATTTGAATATTGGATTTTTTTTTTAAGCGATTGAATATTGGTTTTGTTTGTAAAAAAAAATAATTATAAAAAAATAAATTCCCGACCGTCTAGACGCTAAGCGCGGGACTATCGTCCGACTAACGCCTAACGTTTACTAGAACGTCGGAAAAAACTTTATTTTGTTTTCTTAGACAGAGAAAAACTTTATTGTACTTGGAGAATAAACACAATATTTTAAATCTTAACCGAAAATATTCATTGGAATGAAATCTAATGATTCAAAGAAGGGGAGACTATAATACTTGAAAAGCTAAATACGGTCGTTATTGAGATAATCGTGAAAGTTGGATAATGGTCATGATTTAATATGCTCAACTATGAATTATTTTCGAAGAAAAAATGATTGAAGTTCATTACAACACCCCTACGATGATTAAAACAGCTCTTGAAAAATCAAGATATGATTTCGAGTTTTGAGAAATGAATTGGGGGATACAATCACAGATTATACATCCAGTATCCAAACAAATTGATCATTTCAAAAGTGATCTTGTCAAATGTTCTCTTGCTGTAGCCAATGCCTGAGTAAGTGACTGCAATATATCAGGAATAATGTTGTCAAAATCATCAGTATCCCGTTATATATATATTTCAATAAAATAAAAACTAAGAAAACTCAGGTGGTGTAAAAATTATAAGGTGCAGACGTTCGGATTTTATCGTCTCTAACTTTCTTAATTTAGATTTATCTAAATGAACGAGAGTATTTTTTTTTCCCATTTCCCAATTGTTCTGAACAAAATTTTATAGTGAACATGCATACATATGCGTTCTATAGGAAAGTTTCTCTAGCCATTTTGACGAGTAAAAACTATAAATAAATAAATAAATCCTTGGGATTTGGTAATTCATCAGAACCCCTGCCCTCTAATCAAGAGGGTTTCGACAAATTTAAAGGGTAATCCCAATGAATTCCGAAATCATCTAGTTCCTCCTGCATTTTAAACATACTAGTAACACCTATTTCAGATTTCAATTCATCTACGAAAGTTTCTCTAGTCATTTTGACGAGTAAAAAGCTAAAAAATGAACCAATTGGTGTGATTTACTCGAGAGGGGTTTGACAAATTTAAAGGGGTAATTCTAATGAACTCCGGAATCATCCAGTTTTGCCTGCATTTTAACCATACCAATACACACGTTCTATTGTAGATTTCAATTCATCAAGGAAAGTTTCTGTAGCTATTTTGACGAGTAAAACTTAAAAACAAACGAATCCTTGTGATTTACTCAAGAGGGTTTCAACAAATTTGAAGGGGTAATTCTAATTAACTCCAGAATAATCCAGTTTCGCCCGCATTTTAACCGTACCAATACACACGTTCAATTGTAGATTTCAATTCATCAAGGAAAGTTTCTCTAGCCATTTCGACAAGTAAAACCTAAAAACAAATGAATCAGTGTGATTTACTCAAGAGGGTTAGACAAATTTAAAGGGATATATAATTATGATGAATTCCGACATCATTCAGATCCCGTCCTGTATTTTAAGTGGGTTATTGAGTGAAAGTGGGGCTAGTGAGTGCTGTGGTGGCTTGTTTGTCCTAATCCAATGACAACTTTTTCAAGTACTCTGATGATTAATAATTTGATGATCTTCACATCTCACTTTAATGTAATTAGCAACAATAATTTATGTATCTAATTTGTTTATAAAATCACCTGTTCAGCCAAGGATGCACCAGTAGCATCCATGGTCTGGATGGCTACTTTTCCTGCAATTACGCTAGCATCTGTTTCAAGTATGATCCTGCTAAAATTATAAAGATAAACAAATAAATAATTAATTATGGGATAATCAGACCAGAATCTGGTAGCAGATGAACAAATTATATAAAATCATAGTAAATTATTACCAAATCTTAAGGTTTTGTTGATGTGAAATCAGCTAATAGGTTGTTCTAAAGTGTGGTTGGTATTTTTCATACAATATGGAGATTGAATTAGAAAAGAATAAAATAAAGAACCAATGGTTAGGGAGTAAAGTGGATCTAGATTCTCTTTCAAACATCGAGATAATTTTGATCTTATCTTCCGATAATTTCATATTATAAAATTGGTTTCTCGACAATAAGCCATGAGATGCATTTACTTTAACTTAGTCAACATTCAGGCTCATAAGCCCTGTATTGCCTTTGTTAAATTCAGTGCGTATTGAGGAGAAAACTCTTACTTATCTTCTCTGTTATACGAGTCTGGGAATTATATTGCATACCCTTGATCGACAATCTCATAAAGGCATAAGAAGATAAGATCTAGGTTCTCGAGAGCCTCCCTTTTGTCAACATTGTTCCTACATGGAAAAAAAAAGAGTTACAATTTTATGATCTATATTAAGAAACCAAGGTTGGAGAGGTGACCAGAAATACCTGAGGAGAAGGGTGACTGCATCAAAGAATCCCTGAAGTACAGAAGATAAAAGGAGTTCGTTTTCTTTGACACTTCCGGTCACAAAGAAGTGAAGGTCCTGAACGAACTTATAGACGATAATGTTGTCATCTAAAATTGTGATATCCGCTGCATATGGGTTGTGAAAACTATGTTACAATACACAAGATTGACTGTAATTTCAAAATATTGCACAAACATATTACATTTGTGTCTGAACCTATACGTGCTCGTGGAATAATGGAGTGGGATACGATACGAGACCTCTTCCGAGGCTAGCAAAATCAATGAAAAACGTAGTCTTCGACAAAGTATGAATAATGTAACCTGCAGGGGTGTGCTAGACTATCTAATTACATTTCCATATTCAGGGCAATAAGCCTGAGACATCCAAGAGAAACGAATTGGGCTACTTAAATGCAATTACGAAACTCCACCGGGGAAAGCTCTATATGACATGGACAAACACATAGTTTATGGGGAAAACCTGGAATGCGGATAGGTCTCCAAACGCTCGACCTTTTAAAGTTACAATCATGTTCGAATCTTTTAAGACAGTTCTACCATATTTAGGCAGCATACCTTCCATCCGAGCATTTGTCTTCATCGTCTTGATGAACATGTTTTTCTCGAAGGCTAACTTGGTGACATTAGTTGGCCAATCATCCGAGTAATACCTGACTGCTACACGCTTCCCTTTGGAATCTAGAAGAAGAATGTTCTTCACAGAAGGGCAGCAATTCTATGAAACATCGAAAGAAACCTCATTATCAGAGCTCTACAACCACACAAAAGCAATCCACCATGTAGATTTTGCAGCTTAACTCATGCAATCAAAAACAATCCTCCACATTTTCGACTTGTAACCTGACGGATGGTTCTAAGTTGTACTAAGTTATTACACTATAATCAAGAGAATTCAGATTACGCAACAGTAATGTGAAGTGAATCCACCGTATAATTTGTATGAACAATTACTAAACCAAGTAAATTTCACGTAATTCATAGCATACATTACCAAAATCATTACCGAATGATGATTTTCTACAGATTAATATCAGTGAAAGACTGAAAATTTCGTTGATTTAATTTAACAACCATGTTATAGACACTCAATGGAAATAGATAAATTAAATCATATATTTTTATAACGTCAATGCACACCGAGGACAAAAAGACTATATATATATATATATACAAATAAAGCGAAGAATAAAACATAGAGACAACTTACATTACGAATTCAAGTCATTTATGATTTTAATCTATGTTTGGTTACCAAGAAAATAAAACCTCTAACACAATACAAACAAAAGTGACAATATTCAATCACATGAGAAAACTCAATCCCAAATCTTATATTTTTTTTATTACCCTTGATTTAAAATAACAATTACATTTCAATTTCCCTTATTTTTTTCCTACATTTTCTCGGCAATCAAACAACATACATAAAAACAGTTTGAGTAGCCGTTTCTGCATATACCAAAATATATCCGAAAACCACATCATTTATTATGATTCTGCCTTCATCTAATGTCTCAAAAGAAAACTTATCAATGGCTTGAATGATTGATTAATTTATCCGTTGGTTCATTAAAGTTTTGTCAAAAAAAAATAATTCATTTGTTTGATTAATTTATTGATTGGTTTATTAAAGTTTTGCCAAAAAAAAATTTCCATTTATTGTAGAAGAAAATTGATGTGTAGAGAGAAGCAATTTAACAATTTTTTTGTAGGAGAGAGAGTTGAACTGTTAGAGAGAAGAAAATAGACTATTTTTGTTTGTTTTTTCATAGAGAGATAAGATTTTTGTTGATAAGGTAAAAAATAATTTTCATAGACAATCTTTTTATTTATTGTATATCTTTTTTATAAATATATATTTTAACATGGGATAAAACTAACAATTAGATTTGAATATCCTATATTTTCCTTATATTAATACATACCAATAGGAAAACCATAGTGTATATAAATATATATATTAGGAAATTATCAAGTACAACCCCAAAGATAGGCCCAATCCAACGTGTCATGGGTATCGAGAGTTTCACAAGCCAACGGCCCAATTGGAAGATAGCCGTTTGACTAGTGTTGAGACCAAATTCCTATTATTATTTATGTTCCGGTCAAGATTTACATGTATGCCCCAAGTTTCATAAGCCCAAAAGATAGGCCCAATCCAACGTGTCGAGTTACACAAGCATTTAATTTTTTTTTCCTTTTAATTTTTTTTGTGTGTGAAATATTTTATATTTAATAAAAAATTAATATTTATTTAATAAAAGTTAATCTCAATCATAACTAAAAAAATAAATAACAACATCAGCACATTGATAGACTGAAACACCAATGCCGTACTATACAGCGGTAGAGCGTATTCATTAGAGGACGGAAATTATATGAGTAATGTCAAACATCCCACCTACAATTCCACCTTTTTCATCCTAACACATGTGGCAGCTGATGTGTCACTTGATGAGTGGATACACATTAATTGTAATTTATCTCACTTCCCAATGTATCCATTCAACAATTAATGTGTATCCATTCATCAAATGACAACTCAGCCACCACATGTATTGGGATGAAAATGGTAGGATTGTAGGTGGGATGTGTAGCATAACTCAAATTACATTAACCAGATCGCCACACTTCTTCTATTAACTCTTTTAATTAGGTACAACCCTTAGGAGAAAAGCCAATCCTTTGTTTAGCAACATCGTACACAACCTCCATTGTCCTCTGTATTTGATTCCCAATGATTGTCTCATTGTCGCCTTTTTCGTACGGTGCAAACCCTAGACAAACCTGTGTTTTAGTATACGTGACCAGACTAGATTTCCCAGGCATTCCCACTACTTTCCCATCTTTGAAAAACAAGCTAATATCAGGCACTTTAACAGTTGTAGCTTTGCTCAAATCATAGCAAGTCTCTAGGTCATCAGCGGGACGTGGAGGAGCCAGTGGATAAGCCGTCATCGCTGCACGAAATGCGTCCCGGAAAGTCGGGTAAGCTAGCGGTGGCAAGTACTTGAAGACGGTTCCCGAGTCAATGATTGTTCCGGGTGTTATAAAAACTGATTCGGAGATGTTCAGTTTCGTACCTCCAAGACCAATTCCAATAAGATCAAATCCATAGTGTGATTTTTTGTTGACTAATTTAATCTATATTATCTTTGACGGGAGGCTTTGGCTGCCGAAAGAGAGGTGACCAGTTGAGCTGGCTGATGATGGAAGGCAATAAGAGAAGATTTTTCTGTATTTTTTGGCAGTTTGGGTGACTATAGACACCTTCTCTTGGCTGAGACCCATTATACCGGCTTCAAGATCAAAGTCACCTTTTTGGTTGATGCCACAGCCGAAGAGGAAGCCAGTGATCTTGTCTTTAGACAAAGTTAGGGTTTCTTTGGAGAAGAACCCAGTAGAAAGTGTGCCGTCTCCGTATTTGATGCCATAGCAGCACTTGGTGGTACAGTACCTGCATTAAACATTCATATTTAACAACAAAAAATTCTCATTAACACATGTTAATAGTACTCGTTAGTAACCATCAAATCCTGAATAAATACAGTAATAAATGTGTATATATATATATATATATATATATATGTGTGTGTGTGTGGGAACTCGAACTAAGTCTCTTTGTAACCAAGAAATCAAAAGTTTAAATCAATAGAAAAAGATCCAATAATATGAACACTCTAATAGTATCAATTTTTGTCTATCGATCGGTATTTTAGCTAGTACCAAAAATTTATTAAATCCAAATCCGTAAGTGAATTAATTACCTGGGCGTGTTACAAATTTACAGACTGCATCAGTCTTGGGAATACTGGCATATGTACTAGACTTTGTACGGTCGAACAATGGTTCGGTTTGCTTATAGCATGTTTGGCAAGGCTGACATTGTGTCCATGTCAAGTCACTCCGTGTATCGAGTACTAATGACAATTCTTTGTTTGGTGTGCCAAACCCCACTTTAACAAGGAAATTGGAAGTTCTAAACGTGCTACCGTCGATGACAGGAATGCTGGCAGCATTAAGCTCTATCATGTGGCGGTGGCCCAAGTTCTTAGCTAGAGAGCCTGGTGTGAATTGAGTTCATTCGAGCCCGATCAGAGCGAAGAATTTCCGTTAGAGATGGAGGAGGCACTGCTCTAGATCTATTAGGTTCAAAACATGGACCATACTTGTCGATTATTTTGAATGTTGATTCTCTTTCATTTGCTGAAACATATATAAGTAACAATAATTTAGGATAAATAAATAGAAGTCGATATATATGAAACAACCTAGCTACCAGAAGAAGAGATAGATCATCAAATTAAGAAATTAATGATGTTGAAAATGATGGAATGATTGCAAACAGATGAAGCAAAAAGAGAGCTGACTTCAAAAGTGTGGGTGAGGTTGCTCTCTGCTGCATGACTCTCTCTTAATTCTTCAAAAGCATACCCTTCCTTCAGTGAACAGACGAGACACAGAGAAAGAAGAAAACAAGAGAGACCAAAAAAAGAAATTCTTTCTAATTCGCAACTTACAAGTGCATGTATGCAACCTGCTATATATAAATATATCATTTGCACTTTTGTCCATCACTTTGGATAAGTCAATATATATACCAAGAATGCATGAATGTCATTTTAGATAAGTCAATATATACCAAGAATGCGTGAATGGACCAATATTAGTTTTTCAATTTTATCATTAAACATAGGCCTAATATGATTTGGTGGTGAATGATACTTAAATATTCAAGCTAAAAATGTTCTAGTTCGAGTCGCTTATTCAAGCTAAAAATGTTCAAGTTGCTTTCACCTCACGTGGTGTATATATATATATAAAGAAGCATGAAAGCATATTCTTAAACAAAACATGTAGTAAAAAGAAGTGCACGACGTAAAGAGTTTGCTGCAGTACTCTACAGATCATACATAGAGATAACGTGTCACTCTCCTTAAGGAGTGCACCAAACTCCTAAGTAGTGTATCCAACCACGGAAGATGAGACATTTAACTGCAACATATGCGCCATATAAACTTTTCTTGCCACATATCTACTGTTTAGTGATCGGGTGCACGAACATTTTCTCCTCCTTAAGAGAATATATATATGCCAATTCCCCATCGATCGCTTATTCATTGGATTTTCTCGCTTTATGTTCCATTCATTCATTGGATTGAAAGAGACGACATAGAGGTGTTTACTCTTTATAGTTTTTATGCTTTCTTCGATAATGAATATGCGTTAAGGACCATTAAGAATAATTTATAATGTAAACATGGGCGGCTCAAGGCACAAGCCGCCTCTAGTAAATGGACTTGATAAAAAGTGAGTATAATCTATTTATTATATCTATATATGCTTGACAAATTTTCAAAGATAAGAATCATTAATCAATTGTTTATTTCAAAAACAAAAAAAAAAAAGGGGGTATATCCGTATATGGGGTCCTGGGCAAAAAATTAAAATAAAGCATTGAATGTCTTAATATAAAAACTAATTCACCATGCCGGAGGAGGTGCGACGCCGATCTTCTTCTTCTTCTCCTTGTTTGAGCTGATCTGCTCTTGGAGCTTCTTCTTCTTCACTATGCCCAGGTCCACAACTCTCTCATTGTTTTTATTTTTTTTATTTTTTTATTTTTTTTTTCTTTTTAAAAGATTTCGGATAATTTATATTTAATCAAAAAATTATAATTTATAATTAATGTGATTTTCTGTAAAAAAAATAATTTTAAATAAAATATTAATCTAATTGTTTTTAGTTGATAATTGTTTGGGATGAATTGTTGATAATTTTTTTAAAAAATCGGTTAACCTACCGGACGCGTTTTTAATGTTTTTATTTTCAGAATATTGTTTTCCGCATACTCTACCAAACGCGTTTTTGAATTTCAAAACTGAAACAAAAAACACTGTTTTCATTTTCATTTTTCTTTTTGAAAAACAGAAAATGAAAAACGCTTTCAAAACGCCCCCTTAATAACTAGGCAACTTGGAGATTTAATTCGTTGTTGAGTGATCATACGTACAATTTAAAACTATAAGCAAATATTTCCAAATGACTTGTAGCAAACTCCAATTCATAAGGATATATTATAATCTACCTATACTACATGTACATTTTCATCCATCGACCAATCTTTTTTTTTTTTTTTTTTGATCTAAGGAGATGTATTATCAATCCTCCATTATTTCAATCTCACTCAGGGGTGTAGCCAGAGAATTTTCTTAGATTGGGCTAATTAATTTTTCTTATTTGATCAAAAGTTTATCTAAATAATTATATATATATATATATATATATATATATATATATATATATTAATTTTGATGTAATTTTTTATGATTGATAGGTTCAATAAAATTTTCTTGTAAACAAAATTTGAAATTTTTTCGAGCACTGTAACTATTTTTTCTGACTTTGTTTAACTTTTAGCATCATAACGAGACACAAAAAAAAAAAATGAAAAAAAAAATTGTTATAGTGTCCGAACAAAAATTCAAATTATATTTACAAAATAGAATTCATTTCATTACAAAAATTAAAAGAAAAAAAAAATTCTCAAATGAAAACCATTTTATGTCCAAATCATCAACACCATCATGAAATATTGAAATTAATTAATGAATAAAATTACAGAAAAGTGAAATAAAATTATAGAAAACAAATTCAAAATTTTTGGAGTTTGGGGACTATTTAATCTAAGTTTTTTAAGCTAAACTATTTAAAAAATGAGAAACATAGAAAAAATTAAAAAAGAAATGGAAAATATTATAAAGCTGAATGAACTCTCTTTACTACTTACGAACATTGGACGGTGGTAAATATTCATTTCTCTAATAAAAAGTTATTTTGAAATTTATATATTGAATATATATATATCATCAATATTAAATATTACTCACTTTTATTACTAAATCAAATATTTGGTTTAATTTTTTCAGAAAAAAATCATAAACAAAATCAATGCATTTTCATTTTTTTTTAAATTTGGGACATATATAATATATTTTTTTTCCCCAGGGCTTAGCCCAGCCAAGCCCATGAGGAGCTCTGCCCATGATCTCACTACTACATAAAAGGTGAAAGAAATCATTTAATACAGATCGTTTTATGAAAAGTGATCTCTTTTATGAAATGATCACGTAAAATAGATCACTTAATTTAAAGGTGATCTTATTTTATAGAATGGTTATTTAAAATAGATCACTTTATAAAAAGTGATCATTTGTTTATTTAATAATAGATTTCTTTTTTACTAAACTGATCTAATTTTATATTTTAATAAAAAATAATAATTTTGATAATTAGGTTTTCAGTTAACTGTACAGAACACATGTCTTTTCTCTTCACCTTCATTATTTCTCTTTGCTTACTTATATTAAATCTCTCTCCCTATTCTATCCTACTCTGTGTCCAACATACAGGCCAAAGTGGGCCACGCAGTTGGGGGTCATGCTCCCAACATACATGTCAAGCGAGTGTCACGTAGTTGAAAGAGGACAGGTGGATATGTGCCTGGACAAAGTCTGGGATCCTCGATACCAAAAAAAAAAAAAAAAAAAAAAAAAAAAAAATCTCTCTCCCTATATCTACTTTTATGATCATCTCTCTACAACAAGATTCTCTTTGTTTTTATTTTATTTTTATTAAAGCCCTAATCTTCTTAACAATTGTTTATGGCTTTAAGTTGTTTTATTTTTCATTTAGAAGTTGGGTTTTGTTTTGAAGAAGTATAAACATCACCAAAAAAAAAAAAAAAAAGTATGTTCTACTGTTTTCTTCTTTTTTAATTATTTTAATTATGTGAGGGGTCGTTTGTTTTTTTCCACTTAAAACTTAATGAGTCTGAATCATAATTATTAAGTTGTTTTATTTATTTTTTTTTAAGTGGTCAAACAAGTTAAAAATACCAAAAAACAACTTAAAATAAAAAGTAAAAAATCATGACTTTTCACTTAATTGCAAATCACTTAATTGCATTAAATGCAATCCAAAATCTTTTCTTCCGATATTATCTCCCATATATAACACATTTTCAATTTCATCATAATTATATATGGTATAAAAATCTTTATTTTAATATATTAATTAATTTAAATAGCTTTAAAAATAAAAAGAACCCTAATCACTTCTCATATTTATTTTTTTAGAGTGTTTTGTGTGAGTTTTCCTGCTACCCTTTTTGTTTTTTGAAAAAAAAAAAAAAAAAAAAAAAAACCTTCTTTTTTCCTAGTAAAAATGAAGTTTGTTTGTAATCGAAGAAGAAGATCATGATCATATGTGGTCTATATAATTATTATTTTTGGATTGTTTTTATTTCATATTATATATATAATTGTTTAACATGAGTATAAATATAAAATTACTTATTTTCAGACAATTTTAAATTTAAAAAACAAACGTGTTGACAATATATTCATAATGTTGAAGTTGCATTTTCAATTGCAACTTCTCATGATCAGCGAAGTCATGTGGATAAAAACGTATTTACCAATTTGCAAATATCATCAATTCTAAAAGACTCATATCCTTCGTGAGGTTCCAAAGCTGTACTAAGAATTACCAACTCAATTGCCTGCTCACTGAATCAATTATTTAATTCTTATAATTGAGAATCAATTGCAGCATAAAATATATCTACCTAGTAATATTGCTTAATTTAAAACAAATTGAACAATATTACCAGATAGATATATAGGAAACCAAATCCTAAAAGGATTATATATTCTCTTCTAAAAGAAGATGGAATACATAAAGTTGGAATAATATTTTTTAATTTAAAACTAACCTACACCGCCTACACGGCTACACCACTTAAATACAATAAAGTAAGCAATCAACCAATCACGTTTTTTAAAATAAAATTGATAGTTTTTACTCTAAATAGTGACAGCCCAAATATGACATAGGGGCCCACTGCCTTTTTAAATATATAATATATTATATAAAACACTAAAGAAGTTCTAAGCTCTGAAATTTTTTTTTCTTTGGGAGGGCCATGGCCCCTATGGGCCCCCACCTAATTTCGCCCCTGTGGGCGCCTAACCCACTTAGGCCACCTAGTCGCACACCTAAGTTACCTAAGAGTCTGTCCACCTAAGAAGATTGAGGCCTTCCTATGCCGATTACTAGAACCATGACATCAATATCTTGATTAACATAATTTACCAGTTGAGCCATTGTTTTCTCTTTACCCTGTTATTAAAGGCATCAAGCTTTCTTATGTTATTTAATATTTAGTTGTCATACTATCTAACGCTATGTTTGGTAGGAGGGACTCAATGGAGGGAGAGTATGAGGGAGGGATGAATTAAGAGGGAGAAAGAGTAGGAGATATGGGGAGGATAAATCTATCGTTCGTGTTGTTTAGTATTGAAAAGAGAGTTGGATGGATGGATTGGTATATGATTTATAAAATTACTATATTGCCGTTAAAAAAAATAGGGGGTAGTATAAAATTGGTGGGCATTTTTGTCTTTACCCCCCCATCACTCTCCCTCCATTGTCATCCGCCCATCATTGGGCGGATTCAATATGGTGAGCCCAAAGGGAGATCTCCTGAGTGTGAGAAAGTTGGTGGTCTTTTTGGTAAAAGTAAAGGGTATTTGGTCATTTACTAGGAGTGACTTCCATAGGTGGTTTGTCATTTTATTTTTTAGTTCATGATTAGGTTGATATCGTAAATGATCCCAATTATTTATTTATTTATAATTTAGAAATCCTGAACCTACTTAGCGATTAAAAGGCTATGCAGAGATATTCATAAGGGGGTTCGAAACCCAGACATTGGAAGAGCAATCGACAATCTTGAACTCTAATTTTTTTTTTCTTTTTCTTCCTTGTGTAGACACATTTTATATATATTCACCGTTAGTTGGTCATTCACTAATTATTGTTATTTTGCTTCTTTTTTTTTAGCATTTTAGTTCATAATATAAGGAAAAAAAATGCTCAAAACACTTTTCTTATTGCATAAAATATAATAATTATCGGTCTTTCTATTATCAGTTTGAACTGACAAAAGTTATATTAGTTCCTTGTATGTGGGCTACTGGATTTAAATACTTTGACTGACAAGTGCATACAGCCAAGTCAAAGTATTCAAATGGCCTACATGCAAGGAACTGATATAACTTTTGTCAGTTCAAACTGATAATAGAATTTCTGTAATAATTATAGTTTAAATAAAATATATTAATTATAAGATTATAGAAGGGAAGGGACTAAGCAAATAGTATAGTCCAATTAAAAACCAATGTAAATATATATATATAGTCTCTCTATTGTCAGTTCGTCATGACAATAAATATATCATGACGAAGAATGTGGATCATCGATTATGGAGAAGTTTGACAAGTGCATACACTTTGAGTCAAAGTATGTAAATCTAGTGGTCCACATTCTTCGTCCTGATATATTTATTGTCAGAATGGTCTGACAATAAAAAATTTGTATAGATATATTAGATAACTCCAATTTAAGGTTGGCAATTTGAGAGCCCAAGCTCCCTCTGGACCCAGGCCCTCAAAAATTTTGAAGGGCTTACACCCTGCCCATATTAGTCATTTATGCATACGGGTAAGGTTGGAACCCGATCTGCAAAAGTAAGGGTTTTAACCAAACCTGCAATTTGACCCGTTACACCTATTTTGACTCGGATTTGGATCCAACTTTTGACCCAGGACATTTGACCCAAATTTTGACTTGGGCATTTTTTACCCATATTTTTAACCTGGATACATTGGACCAAAAGTTTTTGAACCACAATTTTTACAAACCAAATTAATTAAAAATTCTATTAAAACAATTAGTTCAAATAGAACAATTTTTACATACTACTGAAAATCATAAATCATAAATAATCCAAATTTCAAAATCCAAAACACATCAAAAAAATTATCATGATGCTACCAGCTCTTCGTCAAAAAATATCAAGTTGAATTAAAGACAAACTAACTTGAAAACAGGATGTGGCATCACTAAAAATGAAGTGACAATGGATCCGTGAAAGCAGATCACCATCAACAATCTACAACCTAGGTTGAATCATGAGAATTTGGAATACAAAATCTTAAAATATACCAGATGGGTGTCAAAAGAATGTGAAAAAAAAAACCCCTATAAAATAAAATAAAATATCTAACTATAAAATTCCAATTAAAAATCTAATAGTGAGAAGAAGCTTCGCCAATGACCGGAACGTGATATGTTAATGGTGACGACCAGAGTCAACTAGCGACGGAAGGCATGTTGTGTCGATAGTGACGAGAGGGTCAATGGGAGCAGAGAGATGAGAAATGATAAAATTTCTCAGAGAAATGATAAAATTTCTCAGAGAAATGGAGGAGGTTAGTAGAGAAATGAAAGATGAGGGAAGCTAAAAAAAACCTATTTTATGTAGGTTATTTACAGGTTTAAAATAAACTCGGGTCTAAACCCCTAATTGACCTGTAACTAATGAGGGTTTTAAAAAACCTGTAAATCCCTGTTTTTTAAGGGCCAGACCCTCTAGACCCGATCCATTTTGCCATCCCTAACATCAATTGAGCAAAACCAAACTATCGATGGATAAAGTACCAAAAAACTAAACTGATCCAATAAGTTTTTTAAAACTGAATTAATTAGACCGATTTGTTTTTTTTTTTTTTTTTGGTGCCTATTATCTTGAATTAATTGAAATAAAATCACTCATTCAAATTTAACCAAGAGACAAATCACTCTTATAACCAAAGGACTGTGTACTTTTATAACTAAGAGTCAGTGTACTCTTATAATTGAGGGACATTGTACACTCAATAACGAAAGGACAATGTACTCTTATAACCGAAAGATAGTGTACTCAAATATAACCGAGAGACAGTGTAATCTTAAAACCGAGGGACACTATTTTCTAACAAGAGGTGATTGTAGTAAAATCACTCATTCAAATTTAATAAAGGAAAAATTACTCTTATGACCGAGGGACAGTGTACTTTGACAATCGATGGACGGAGGGCCAATGTACTATCTATAACGGAAATGTACTTTTTATAACGGATGGACAATGTACCATAATAACTAGGGGACAATGTTTTCCGATAGGAGGTGATTGTAGTAAAATCTTTCATTCAAATTTAACCAATGGGACAAATCACTCTTATAACCGTGGGACTATGTACTTTTATAACCAATGGTCAGTGTACTCTTATAATTGAGGGATAATGTACCCTTAATAACCAAGAGACAGTGTACTCAAATATAACCGAGGGACAATGCAATCTTAACAAACCACTCTTATAATCGTGGGACTATGTACTTTTATAACCAATGGTCAGTGTACTCTTATAATTGAGGGACAATGTACACTTAATAACTAAGGGACAATGTACTCTTATAACCGAGGGATAGTGTATTCAAATATAACCGAGGGACAATGTACTCAAATATAATTGAGGGACAGTGTAATCTTAAAATCGAGGGACAGTGTAATCTTAAAACCGAGGGACACTGTTTTCTGATATGAGGTGATTGTAGTAAAATCACCCATTCAAATTTTAAAAGGGAAAAATTACTCTTATGACTGAGGGACAATGTATTCTAATAACTGAGGGACGGAAGGGCAATGTACTATCTATAACACAAATGTACTTTCTATAACGGATGGACAATGTATTATAATAATCGAGGGAGAGTGTTTTCTGATAGGAGGTGATTGTATTAAAATCACTCATTCAAATTTAACCGAGGGACAAATCACTCTTATAACCAAGGGACATTATACTCTTATTACTGATGGATAATGTTTTCCTATTGGAAGTGATTGTAGTAAAATCACTTATTCAAATTTAACCGAGACAATTCACTCTTATAACCGAGGGACATTATACTCTTATAACCGATGGACAATGTTTTTTTACTGGAGTTGATTGTAGTAAAACCACTCATTCAAATTTAATTGAGGGACAAATCACTTTTATAACCAAGGGATTGTGTGCTTTTATAATCAATGGTCAGTGTACTCTTACAATTGATGGACAATGTACACTCAATAACCGAGGGACAATGTACTCTTAAAACTGTGGGATAGAGTATCCATATAACCGAGACACTGTGTACTCTTATAACCAAAAACAAGAGCAATGTACTTTTATAACCGAGGGACAATGCACACTTAATAACCGAAGGACAATGTATTCTTATAATCGATGGACGGTGACAATGTACTCTCTATAACAGAGGGACAATATACTATCATAACCAAGGGATAGTTTTTTTCGACTAGAGGTGTTTGGAGTAAACTCACCTATTCAAATTTAACATATGGACAAATCACTCTTATAAGTGAGGGACATTGTACTCTTATAAATGAGGAATATAGTACACTCAATAACTGAGAGACATTGTACTCTTATAACCGAGAGACAGTATAATCTTATAACTGCGGGACAATATTTGCCGACAAAAGGTGATTGTAATAAAACTACTCATTCAAATTTAACCGATAGACAAATCACTCTTATAACCGAGAGACAACATACTCTTATAACCTAACAGAGGGAAAATGTACACTCAATAACCGAGTGATAGTGTACTCTTATAATCAATGGAAAGTGCACTCTCTATAACCGATGGACATTGTGCTCTCAAACCGAGGGATAGTTTTATCCGACAATAGGTGATTGTAGTAAAATTACTCATTCAAATTTAACAGGGGACAATGTACTCTTATAACCGAGAGATAATGTACTTTTATAACCAATGGTCATCAACTATAACAGAGGGACAGCGTTATCTTATGACCAAGGGAAATGTAGTTTTATCACCGAGGGACTATTTTTTGAATGGGTAACTATCTTATAACCGAGAGACTATTTTTTGTCGTAAAATTCCTCATTCAAATTTAACCGAGGGACAATACACTCTTATAACTGAGAGACAATGTACTTTTATAACCAATGGTCAACAACTATAACAGAGGGACAGTGTTATCTTATGACCAAGGGAAATGAACTTTTATAATCGAGGGATTATTTTTTGAATGGAGTTGATTGTAGTAAATTCACTCATTCAAATTAAATAGATTGAAAAATCACTCTTATAACTCTGGGATGAGGTACTTTTATTACCGAGGGTTAGTGTAATCTTATAATCGATGGATAGTATACACTCAATAACCGAAGGACAGTATACAGTCAATAACCGAGACATTATGTACTCTTATAACCGATGGTAATGTACTTTTATAACCGAGGTACAATGTACACTTAATAACTGAGGGACAATGTACACTTAATAACCAGGGGATAATGCACTCTTATAATCGATGAACAGTGACATTGTACACTCTTATAACTGAGGAACAGTGTAATCTTATAACCAAGGGATATACTTTTATAATCGAGGGACAATATACTTTCTACAACCGAAAGACAGTGTGCTCTCATAACCGGGGGAAAATGTATTCTTATCACCGAGGGATAGTTTATCCGACAAGATGTAATCGTAGTAAAAATCACTCATTTAAATTTAAACAAGGTACAAAACATTCTTATAACCGAAGGACAATGTACTCTTATAACTGAGAGAAAATGTACTATTATAATCGAGTAACAATGTACACTCAATAACCGAGGGAACATGTACTCAATAACCGAAAGACAATGCACACTCAATAACCGAAGGACAGTGTACTCTTATAACAAGGGACAATGTCCTCTCAATAACCGAGGGACAATGTACTCTTATAACTGAGGGACAATATTTTTCGATTGGAGGAGAACGTAATAAAATCACTTATTCATATTTAACATAGTGAAAAATCACTCTTATAATTGAGGGAAAATGTACTCTTATTATCGAGGGTCAATGTTATCTTATAACTGAGGGACAATGTACACTCAATAACTGAGGGCAGTGTACTCTTATAATTGAGGAACAATGTAAACTCAATAATCGAGGGGCAGTGTTTCCTGATTGGATAAGATTGTAGTAAAATCACTCATTTAAATTTAACCAAGTGAAAAATCACTCTTATAACCATGAGACAATGTATTCACTCTTATAACTGAGGGACAGTATAATCGTATAATCTTATAATTGTGGGATAGTGTACACTCAATAACTGAGTGACATTATACTCCCTATAACTGAAGGACAATGTACTATTATAACCGAGGAACAATGTACACTCAATAACCGAGAGACAATATACTCTTATAACCGATGGACAATATACTTTTATAACCGAGGAACAATGTACACTCAATAACCAAGGGACGTCAAACTTTTATAACTGAAGAACGGTGTACTATTATAACTGAGGAACAATGTACACTCAATAACTGAGGGACAATGTACTCTTATAACCAAGGGACACTGTACTCTTATAACCGAAGAACATTGTACACTCAATAACCGATAGACAATGTACTCATATACTCTTATAACCCAAAGATAGTGTACTCTCTATAATCGAGGGACAATGTTCTTTTATAACCAATGGATAATATACTTTTTTAACCGATGGACAATATTTTCTAACTGGAGATTACTGTAGTAAAATCACTCATTCAAATTTATTGAGTGAAAAATCACACTTATAACCAATAGACAATGTACACTCAATAACCGAGAGACAATGTACTCTTATAACGGAGGGACAATTTACACTCAATAACCGAGGAACAGTGTACACTCAATAACCAAGGGACGGTGTACTCTTATAACCGAGGGACAATTACTCTTATAACCGAGGAACAATGTACACTCAATAACTGAGAGACAATGTACTCTTATATTCAAAAGACAATATACTATTAAAACCGAGGAACAATGTACTCTTATAACTGAAGGACAATATACTATTATAACTGAGAAACAGTGTAAACTCAATAACCGAGCGATAATATACTCTTATAACTCAGGGACATTTACTCTTATAACTGAGGAACATTGTACAATCAATAAACAATGTACAGTGTACTCTTATATTTTAAGGGACAATGTACTCTCTATAACCGAGGGATAATGTTTTCTTATAACCAAGAGGCAATGTACTCTTATAATCGAGGGACTTTTTTCCGACTGGAGGTGATTGTAGTAAAATAACTCATTCAAATTATCCAAGTGAAAAATCACTCTTCTAACCGAGGGACTATGTACTCTTATTACCGAGTGTCATTGTAATCTTATAACCGAGGGACTGTGCACACTTAATAACCGAGGGACATTTATAACCAATGGACATTATACACTCAATAACCGATGAACAATTTACACTCAATAACCGAGGAACAGTGTACACTTAATAGCCGATAAACAATTTACACTCAATAACCGAGGAACAGTGTACACTCAATAACCGATGAACAATATACAATTATAACCGAGAGACAATTTACACTCAATAGCTGAGGAACAGTGTACACTCAATAACCGATGGACAATGTACTATTATAACCATGGGGCAATGTACACTCATGAAACGAGTGACAGTGTACTCTTATAACCGAGAGACGATTTACTCCTATAACAGAGGAACAATGTACACTCAATAACCGAGGGACAATGTACTCTTATAACCGAGGGACAATATACTCTTATAACCGAGGAAAAGTGTACACTCAATAACTAAGGGACAATGTACTCTTATAACCGAAGGACAATGTACTATTATAACCGAGGAACAGTGTACACTTAATAACCGATGGACAATGTACTCTTATAACCGATGGACAATGTACTCTCTATAACCGTGGGACAGTGTTCTTTTATAACCAAGGGACAATGTACTTTTATGGCCGAGAGAAAATATTTTCTGACTGAAGGTGATTGTAGTAAAATCACTCATTCAAATTTAACATAGTGAAAAATCACTTTTATAATCGAGGGACAATATACTTTTATTATCGAGGGACAATGTGATATTATAACCAAGGGACATTATACTTTTATAACCGAGGGACAGTGTACACTCAATAACCAAGGGATAATATACTCTTATAACCAAGGGACTGTGTACTCTTATAACCGAGGGACAATTTACACTCAATAATTGAGAAACAGTGTACACTCAATAACCGAGGGACATTGTACTTTTATAACCGAGAGATAATTTACTCTTACAATCGAGGAACAGTATACACTCAATAACTGAGAGACGATGTACTCTTATAACCGAGGGGCAGTGTTCTGTTGTAACCAATGGACAATGTACTCTTATAACTGATGGACCATATTTTCCAACTTAAAGTGATTGTAGTAAAATCACTCATTTAATCGTGGGACAATGTACTCATATTATCGAGGGTCGGTGTAATCTTATAACCGAGGGACAGTGTACACTCATTAACCGATGAGCAGTAAACACACAATAACCGATGGACAATGTACACTCAATAATCGAGAGACAACGTACTATTATAACCGATTTACAATGTACACTCAATAATTGAGGGACAAAGTACTCTTATAATTGAGGGACAATTTACTCTTATAACTGAGGAACAGTATACACTCAATAACCGAGGGACAGTGTACTCTTATAACCGAGGGGCAATATTTTCCGACTGGAGGTGATTGTAGTAAAATTACTCATTCAAATTTAACCGAGTGAAAAATCACTCTTATTATCGAGGGGCAATGTACTCTTATTACCAAGGGTCAGTGTAATCTTATAACTGATGGACAATGTACACTCAATAACCGAGGGACCGTGTACTCTTATAACCGAGGGACCGTGTACTCTCTTATAACCGAGGGACAGTGTACTCTTATAATCGAGGGGCAGTGTTTTCTACTTGGACATGATTGTAATATAGTCACTCATTTAAAATCACTTATAACCGAAGAACAATATACTCACTCTTGTAACCGAGGGGCAGTGTAATCTTATAAGCGAGGGACATTGTACACTTAATAACTTTGGGACATTGTACTCTTTAAAACCGAGGGATTTAACTCTTAAAGCAAAAGTGGGGAGTTCGTATGATATTTTATCAAGATGTCCTCAGCTTTTGATGCATCTTATCCACAAATGTATCACCACTTGGTTAAGTAGATACTTGTGTATCTTAATGTTGTTGATATGCTTAGAAAGATTGTAATCAATAAATAAGGAATCATGTTTCTTCCTGATAAGTTTACTAACCCATTTGAAGAAAGACATATCACGCAGGAATTTGTCTCATCAATCTTCTTAAAGGGTGCTCAAAGGGTGCATAACATTCGTAAATGCAATAATTGTAGCATTTACCATCATGTATGCCATTGCTTACCTACCTGCCCTGGCAGTGTCTGCCTAAACAAATTAAAAGAAATGAAAACAGGAGACATGACAATTTTTTTGTCAAGTTCGGAGAATAAATAAATGCTAAATGGAGGTGGAGCATATTTTCAGACATCTCACATGATATACCAATGGTCATTGTGAACAAAAATAATGATCCTAACAGCTAATTGCCAACTTATTTCGAAATAATTCGACAAACCAAAGTCCTCAACAATGCTGATGATATTTGGTCTCAAGAATGGTAAACATAGAAACAAACCAACAAGAAAAATCAGGTAATATTATAACATTCTCGCTTTGCAAGCAGTGTCGAAAGGTAAATTAAGAGCCTCAACTCTTTAATGTCCTGAACAACTTATATATCTATGTGGGAACTTGATTCCTAGGAAGACATGGTCAGTAAATGCCATTGTATCGAAATAATCTGCAAGTAAAAGCAAAAAGACACGCTATCTTGAAGTTTTGCCTATTTCTGTACAAGACAAGCATGCCTGAATTGAAGATGTTATCAAATTGGATTGAAAAGAACAGGTTACAAAATCCAACAAAGAAAATGCCTAGACTATAGGTCAAAGCAAGGTATGTAGTTTTCTACAAAAGATTCAGTCAACTTAGAAAACAAAAAAAATACAAATTGAATAAGCTACTAAACTAAGCATCAAGACACCAGAAGCTACATTAAAAATATATCAAACGTATCATCAGCCAAGGTCAATTAAACATATGAGACAGTGAAGAATTAGAATGGGAAAAATCATGATTTCGAACAGATGTCACTGTTGCAAGTGCTAGTCCCATTTTCTGTGCCAGAAATAAAGAACAGTTGATAGAGTCTAGGGGAGATTAGATGCAATAGGTCCATGGCAACGAGAGAAACTTCGGGAATAACTTGATGGTAGGATTCATAAAACTAAGAAAGAGGAAACATACTCTTGCAAATGTTTCGCACACTCTATACATAACAACTAAAAACCAGATCAACATCAAGTAACTGCTGCATTAATGTGTCCAAAGTTTGGCTATTGAGTGCGTATCTGAATGTGCAGCAGTAGGGTATCAAAATTAGTAGTTCTTACAAAAATAGACAAACAATAGTAAGACGACTACTGAACATAATAGCAATCAAAAGAATGCAAAATTCACGATAAGCAAAGAGAGAGGCAGAACTATCTTCCTACTCAAAGAGATCATTGCGCTCAAATGAATATATGGGTAAGCATTATGAAAGGGAAGCTGTATACCACGAGAAAAATGCAACATAAATACAATATCCATAATTTTCAACCTTTTAAGCTTCATATCTGCCTATCACTAAACACGAAATCACAAAAAAATTATAACAATAGAAAGCCACTGTAAAAAATAGTTATAGTTAAACAGTATCCTATATGACAATAGATGAACATCAAATATAGCTCTCATAGCATCATCAGCACTAAAATAAATTCAACAAAGATCACAACAAAGAAAAGTCACAGATAATCATCCTGTAAGATCAAAATTTCACAATTGTTGATTCTTTTTTTCTAAATTTCACATGACCGTCAATTTAAAGAATTAATAGAGATCTGAATTTGGAATTAAGAATCAATCGTAAACCATAACAAGAGCAAAAAATGGAGCAACTAAAATGTAAACATACAAAAAAAAAAACCCAGAAAACCCTAATTGCAAACAAGATAAAATTGAACAAAACAATTATCAAAATAAAAACAAGATTTGCGTACAAAAACAAGAATTGCGGTTCAAAAAGGTGATCAGGGAAGCCTTCTCTCTCCGAGAAGAAGAAGAAAAGAATTTTTAAAGAAAGCGTGAGAGACAAAAAAACGAACCATTGGAAACAAGAAATCGAACGAGCCGATTTGTGGCGATGGTTAGGGAATTGTTGTGGCGATGAGTTTTGTTTATTCAATCAATTGCGTATTTATAAAGCTGTTGAATTGGCCGAGTTGTATTGTGCGTGAAAAAAACGGTAAGATTTAATAAAATAAAGGAATTTTTTTTATTTAATATTAAAAATAAGGAAAGATAAATATTGGAGGTAATCGGTGGTATTGTTAATTTTTTTTATTTTTTATTTTTCTATAAACTTTTATAATAATTATTTAGGGTTGGGCCCAAGCCCTCAAGAATTTTAAAGGGCCTAAACCTTGCCCATATCAGCCATTTATGCATGCAGGTATAGTTTGAATCCGACCCACAAAAGTAAGGATTTTATCCGAACCAGCAATTTGGCCCGCACCGTTACACATAATTTGACCCAAATTTGGATTCGAAGTTTGACCCGATTTTCGTTTGTAAAATGTTGACCCGAATTTTTACCCATATTTTAAACCTAGATTCATTGGGCCACAATTTTTACAAACCAAATTAATACAAAATGATTTAAAATAATTAATTCGAATAGAACAATTTTTTACTTACAACTAAAAATCATAAATCATTATTTTTTTTTTAAATAATCATAAATAATAAAATAACCCAAATATAAAAATCCAAAACACAAAAAAAATAAAATAAAATAAATCATCATGGTACTACCGGCTCTTCGTAAAAAAAAAAATCAAATTGAATTGATGTTGCGTTTACTAATCGAGAATGAGTGGAATCGGAATCAAGTTCCAATGGAAAGAGAATGGAAGAGAATCAGTATTAAGTTATTAAATTCCATTACTGTATTTACTAACTTTTTAAGAAGAGTAATGTTAGACGTCCTAATTTTTTTTTTTTTAATTCATAAATTCTATCCCAAATAATATGGCACGTGATGTGTCAACATCATATTAGTTACCATATAATCTCATAATTTATAAGATGTTGACACCTCACGTGCCACATCATTTGGGACAGAATTTGGGAAAAAAAATTGGGACGTTTAACATTACTCTTTTAAGAATTAGAAATGTAATCAAATTTGATTTCAAAAATAACCATGTATACAAAAAATAGCCTCCTTTTTTATAATTCACAATTCATATATATATATATAATCAAGTCAATAGTTCACATTTTATTTTATACTTCACCGTTTTTTTTTTTTTTTAAATACTTTACTGTTCATTGTTATTTTTTTCTTTTTTGAAATACTTTACAATTCGTTTTTACTTGTTGCTTCTTTTTTAGAGCATCTTCAATGCAAATATGTATTTTTAAGTTTTTAAATAGTGCAACATCAGCATTTCTATTTATTATGGGTCCACTTTTGAAATTTTTTTAAAGAAATACATATTCACATCTCCAATGCAATTATCTAAAGTCAAATATGCATCCATTTTATGTCCAATCATAAGAACATCTCCAATGCAAATATGCATTTTTGAGTTTCTAAATAGTGCCACATCAGCATATCTATTTATTATGAGCCCACTTTTGAAATTTTTTTAGAGAAATGCATATTAACATCTCCAATGCAATTATCTAAAATCAAATATACATTCATTTTATGTCCAATCATAATAAGACAATTATTACACTCTCTCTTCTTTTATTTTACAATTAAATGAGGTTTAATCTTATTGGTGGAAATAGTTGAAAGCTTTAATCTTAGAGTAATTGGCACAAATCCCCCCCAGACTATACCAGCTTTTGCATGTTGCCCCCTAAACTATTTTATTAGGCACTAAACCCCCTGAACTATCACTTATTGGCAGACCAAGACTAAAGATGCCCCCTCGGGGGGGTAAAAACCCAAAGGATTGCCAATAAGTGATAGTTCAGGGGGTTTAGTGCCTAATAAAATAGTTTAGGGTGCAACATGCAAAAGTTGGTATAGTCTGGGGGGGATTTGTGCCAATTACTCTTAATCTTATTAGTGGAAATAGTTGAAAGCTTTAATCTTATTGATGGAAAGAGTTAGAAATCCTAGTCAGCATTTCTAGGAGAATTTCTAGAATTAGAAACTCAACTCTATATTCTCTAACTTTTTTTTGGCCACATCATCTCCATATTCAACTTAGATAATAGCATTGGAGAGAGTTTTTTAAACTTTTTTAATATTTATCCTATGTGGCACTCCATTTTCTCCAAATGCATAACAACATTGGAGATGCTCTTAGTTTTGTTCACATCAAAAAAAAAAAAAAAAAAAAAAAGAGTAGATATTCAAAATGATACATGTGAGTCTGTGAAAATCTATTTGATATATATATATATAAAGAATAATATAGCTCGAATATATTCGGGCCACGAAAAAGGCCCAAGTTTTTTGCCATCACGAGTTTAGCCTACTTTCGCATAATCTCCACGTGAACCCAACCCGGAGCTTGAAGATATCGAGCAAAGGCAAATTCTGAATCAGACCCAGAAAAATTTGCAGGAGCTTTCAATGGCGGAACGAAAACCAGACTCATCAGGTATTTTTTTTTTTTACATTTCATATTCTTCCTGTTTTGTGTATTTGATGTAGAGTCAACTCTGTTTAGATATTGAATAATTGTTTTTTCCTCTAAATTATCTGAAAAAATATATGTAGTTTCATTTGAAAGATATATTTTGGATGAAAATGATAATTATTTGTTCTAATCTTCATTAAAAACAATCCCTTTTAGTGGGTAGTTTTTATTTCATGCATAGAAATTGAAAAGTTCAATCTTTTAGTGCAGGCACTAGTGAAAAAGGTCATCTTTTGATCAATGAGAATGAGTTTTTTTTTGTTGTTTTCTGTGATAGCTAGGGATTTTAAATTGAGTATTGGATTTATGTTTTCCATATATATAAAACTTAAGTCTTACCTTGTTATTGTATGTTTTTGTGTATTTGTGGAAGAAAAAGATGCAAAAGCACCTAACATATTTGAGAGAGCTAAAGAAGAGATCGAGGCAGTATCTCACTCTCAGAAATCGCCACGCCATACCGAAGAAACACATGGGACTAGCAATGACATCGACAAGGACACCCCAATAGACAAAGTGAAAGGGCCGAATGTGTTTGAAAGAGTGAAGGAAGAAGTGGAGGCCCTTGTTGAAGCAATCCGGCCTAAGAAAGAGTCTAAAGGTCACGATTCATCTTCGAAGTAAGTTAATGGATCGAGTGCTCGTTTGATGTAAGAGAAACTTTGATTTTATTGAGTTTGTATAGGATAAACCAATGTTTGTATTATTTGACGATGCTGGATTGCTTTGATATGTATGTTTGAAGTGAAATTTACCATTTATATGACATTGACTCTTTTATGATTCGTGTTTCAATTGTTTCAATTTTTGTATTCTTTGATGATGCTGGATTGCTTTGATATGTATGTTTGATGCAAATTTTACCATTTAGATGACATTGACTGTTTCATGGTTTGTGTTTCAATTGTTTTCTTTGAGAGTTTTAAAATTTTGTTTATCAATTCCTGTATGGTGCTAATTTCCTCGTTGGAGTGAATTTTGATAGATAAATGTTGCACGGTTCGTTTCAATTATCGTTATGTCAAAACTTTTTGATTTTTCATATACGTGGTTTATCATCTGGCTTGATGTTTTTTATTATATTTTCTAAACACAAACTTCAAAGTTCCAAACTTCCAACCTTATTATAGAGCTGGAATAGCTACTCTACAAATATTGACCCCTCTAGCCAGAGCTGAAAGTGAGCCAAGTTAACTTGAGTATTAACCCGGGCAAAATTGGCTTGTTCACTCCTAAGCAAGCATTTTTATTGAGTCCGTATCTGTTTGAGCTAAATTTAGTTGATGTTCCAAGTTTAAAATCTCAATTTGATACAATCTATTAGGTTACTTGACATTGGCCTGTTTGTTGTACTTGAGCAGTTGAATAGCTCTTCGCTAAGCTGATCTCTAGCTCTAGTCAATCTAGGTAGAGCTTCAAAACTTCCAATGTCTTCTTTGAATCAAATGGTTTGAGCTAGGATCAAAACCACTGGGTTAGCTTAGGTTCCTTTGAAGCCACCTCTACTCTTGTTAGTTGCTTCTGTTGTAAATTATATGAAGGAAAGCCTCACTAATCGTTGGGACTATTATGTGTAGTCCCTATTGGATGAGCACCCTGTAGTCGTAAACGAGAGTAATGTTACTGTCGAAATTTAATCTAGAATGTTAAAGTTGATGTTAAAATATCGAAAGGCCATGGATATGTTTGATATGCAACACAACTGGATCTGTTTAAGTTTTAGACATTGATTTCATGATCTTAAGCCATGGCTCATCATTTTTGATCGAGCAATATGATTGATACTCACACATTTTTCTCCAAGACTTCCAGTTCTACTTCTCTCCATATGAATTCGACAGGGGAGGAATCGTGTTGTAGAATGCCATTTTCTCAAATTTTGAGTCGTTATATGAGTTCTGTTCTGTAGTTGAAGTCTTGAATATAGGTCTGGTTCTTTTATACTTTATCGATCGGCATTTAGTGTAGATATTACTAGATCATGCTTAAAAAAGCTCATGCTTTGGTCCCCCTTGTTTTTCTCTGCCTTATCGCCTCTTGTTTAGCCTTAAACCTTTGCTTGGTCATAAGATGCATATGAATCAGAAACTAATGAAAAAAATGCTTCGAAAAGAGGAACGCGATCCGCTTCCAATTCCTCAGGTAACAGTTAACAGAAGAAAAAGACTCAATCTTGACACCACTACTAGCACAAAGCTTTGAGTCTTGAGAAAGTGCATGATTTAGTGATGTGTTTGCTTTCATGGTAGATATTGCAAATTATTCTTCATAGAGCTTGCATGATTTGACCATCCTTGAATCTTGTTGATGTTTCTGCAATTATCACTGCTATTGAATCTTGCATGGACAAAATGGTGCTCGTCGGGTGTATTTTGATAAAACAGAATGTATGATTTACGTAGAAACTGCCATAAATGATTAAAAAAATTAATTTAAATTAAGAAGAATTTCAAAGGAATCATGTTTTTGTATGTGGTTCTCGGTTGACAAGCCATGTCATCCTTTGTTAAATGTTTGAGGCTGTATAAATCCACGCAAGCTAAATGTGTTTAGTTGAGGAAGTCAAGAAAGTACTCGTAGGGCTACCCAGCCACTCGACGACTCCTGTCGGAGTATAAACGTCAGTCACCGATCATCGCTTCTAACGGTTTCTTTACCTTGCACGTAGTTGACACTTTTCAACGAGAGAAATAGCTATTCGATGAGAAGGGTATAAACCTCAAAACCACATGGCGTTACAGTGTTACCTATGATCAATTGTTGACCTTTCCATGTGTGAAACTATTGACCAACTTGTCATTTTTTTTTTTTTTACCAATTGATTTCCGGTCAAACAAATTTCACTATAAACATCTATCTTATTTATTTATTTAAAAATAAATAAACTTGATATTATTAGTTTTATTTTTTCTTAATTATTTTCAGAAACCCAAAAGGAAGATTTAGTTACAATTGTTCATAAAAGATTTTTGTGTAAACAAAAAAACTAAAAATAGTTTTGATTTTAATCTAAAGTTTATTATAAAAAAAATAAAAACAGCCGAGACACGCCTGCGCCTGCGCTGGCGAGTATAGGTTGACTCGACGATCTCCGGGCCACGTCAGCCAAAAATTTTCTAGTCGCGTATATAAAGTTCACTGGACTCCAAATCCAACTATCCAAGTAGACCCGAGAGAGAGAGAGAGAGAGAGGGATGCAGAGACCGAAAAGTTGCGTTGGTTTTCTTCTTCTTCTACAACAAGCTGTCTCTCTCTAAATGGTAACGTAATTGAAAAAAAACCCTAATATCTCGAATTCAAATCACTGTCGCGTAGAATCACTTCAATCACTCACTCACTCGAAGCCACCGTGAAACCGAACTACAACAACAAGAAGAAATCCGTCCGTCTAGCATTTTGCTTGTAGTGACTGAGAGAGAAAGGTGACATGTAAAGTTTTTTTTTTTTTTTTTTTTTGCTTTGTTCGTCGAAAGCGCGAAGAAGAAGAGCTACACAAGTTTTTTTTTTTTTTTTTTTTTTTAATTTTTTTTTTATTTTTTTTTTTAGTTTTTTTAGTTTTTTAAGTCCGCGACAAAGAAAACATGAGTCCTATTCAGAATTTCGAGCAGCACTCTCGCCACCTCATTGAACATGAACTTCGTAATCTCTCTCTCTCTATATCTATTTTGCATTACATTGTTTTTTTGTTTATGCGAGAAATTGAAGGAAAATTGCTGTTTTTTTGACGGAAAATTTGCTGTTTTTGTTTTTGTTTCTGGTCAAGTGAAATTGAACTGAACTGGAGACGTAATGAAGCACTGTTTACAGTATAAGAATGAATGATTATAGTGAACGTGAAGTTGCGAACTGTGTAGTCATGATTGTGGTTTGATCAGTTGAATTTAAGGTGTTTTGAATTTGGCTGGATTATATTGTAGCTGAATTGTAGTTTTGTATAATGTTTGAATATGAGTTTATCTATGAAATAACATTTACAATGGAAATGCTTGATTTAATGAATGCGGAACCATGGAAGCTGGATTGTGGTTTGATTAGTAAAATTTACAACGGTGTTGTAAATTTTGCAAGATTATTGTAGCTGAATTGTAGTTCTATTTCGTGGTATAATATTTCGAATTTGTGAATATGAGCTTATTATTGGGACACCGTTTACTATCGAAATGAATGATTATAATAAATGCTAACTGTGTAAGCTGTATTGTGGTTTGATTAGTCGATTTTATATTGGATTGTAGTAGATGGATAATGGATTACAGTTTTGTTTTGTGGTTTAATGTTTCGAATGTGCTAGTATGAGATTATTAATGAGACACCATATACAATCAAAATGAATTCAAACCATGTAGACTCTATTTTTGTTTGATTAGTCAAATTAAAGGTGTTGTAAATTGGCCAGATTATAGTTGCTGAATTGTAGTTTCTGTTTTGTGGTTTAATGTTTTGAATGTGCAAATACGAGTTTAACATGTGCTTCTGCTTTGTGTTGTAAATTGGCCCGATTATAGTTGCTGAATTGTAGTTTCTGTTTCATGGGTTAATGTTTCGAATGTGCAATATGAGCTGAAGATGTGTTTCTGCTTTTTGTTTAGTTTTTGATTCTAACATGGAATTTGATTTTAGGTTATGTTATGATTTTATTTGTGATTCTGGTTTGTCTATTGGGTTTTTGAAACAGAGATTCAGACGAGGTTACAGATGGCGATGGAGGTTAGGGACAGTTTAGAGATTGCCCACACTGCTGAATACTTGAATTTCCTCAAATGCTACTTCCGGGCATTCTCGGTGATTCTCTTACAAATCACAAAGCCACAGTTCACGGACAATCCTGAGCACAAGCTGAGAAACATAGTTGTAGAGATCCTCAATCGTCTCCCTCACAGTGAAGTTCTTCGTCCCTTTGTTCAGGATCTCTTGAAGGTTGCAATGCAGGTTTTAACCACTGATAATGAAGAGAATGGCCTGATCTGTATTCGTATTATCTTCGATCTCCTTAGGAATTTTAGGCCTACATTAGAAACTGAGGTTCAACCATTCTTAGACTTTGTATGCAAAATTTACCAGAACTTTAGAGTGACAGTTAATCATTTCTTTGAGAGTGGAGCTGTGGGGATGGAAGATGTTATTAAGCCTATGGACACTTCTTCAGACCAGGGGATTACTGGCACTGCATACGTTGGGACAGGGCAGCTTAATCCAAGTACCCGGTCATTCAAGATAATAACGGAGTCTCCACTCGTGGTCATGTTTTTATTTCAGTTGTACAGCCGGCTTGTTCAAACCAATATTCCTCACTTGTTGCCGTTGATGGTTGCTGCTATATCTGTTCCGGGGCCTGAAAAGGTTCCTCCTCATTTGAAGGGTCACTTTATTGAGCTTAAAGGTGCACAGGTTAAGGTGAGTATTTTTGTTATTGATGTCAATTATTACAGCTGTCCTATGGGGAACACTAAAATTTCTGTATGTGTAAATAGATTAGAGTACAGCTAGGTTGTTTGCACATCTAGACTGAGTGTGGTTGGGAAAATTGTTTATTTCGCTTGAAATATTAAGATTGTATCAGTCACCTCAGAATTCGTGCTATTTTTACTAAGCATTGGACCTAAATATCATGTTTTTAGCAAGGCTGTGTTTGAGGGACTTCCTAACCTAATCCGCTTAAAGTTTATATATATAGTTGATAGTTCTCAACTTCTCCCTTTGTTGCCATCTTGTCAAATTTCTCCATTTTTTTTTTTTTTAAATTTATGGAGAATCCCTTGGCATTCAGTCTGTCATTAGGATATAAACTCATATACCATCTGTGCTAGAGGCCAAGGGGTGTATGGGTATGTAAAGAGAAATGTATGGGTATGTAAAGAGAAATGTATTCTTGACTAATCACATAAGGCTGCCTACCTAGAAGGTAGGGTAATCTAGAAAGCCGCTGGATATAAGATGCTATGGGTATGTAAAGAGAAATGTATTCTTGACTAATCACATAAGGCTGCTACTTGGAAGGTAGGGTAATCTAGAAAGCACCGGATATAAGATGCTATCTAAGGTTTAATTGTTAGAGTGCTTAAATACTATTGTTGGGCCTCAACTTAAGCTTTTAGGTCTAATGGTTACTAACATTAATCACTAGCTATGCCCATGAAGTGAGAAATAGCAATAGATATACTGGAATTCTAGCTGTATGTATTCATAAAAATTTTTCTTTTAATCTTCTGAATGGATTGTTTACTGATCTTCTTTCTTCATTGTTGCAGACGGTTTCTTTTTTAACCTATCTGTTGAAGAGTTTTGCTGATTATATCAGGCCTCACGAAGAAAGCATTTGCAAAAGCATTGTAAATTTGCTTGTTACATGTTCAGACTCCGTTTCTATTAGAAAGGTAGTATTGTCTTGTCTTTTTAATTGCTCTCAGCTTGGCCCTTTTACTCTCTTGATACTGAGATTTTAATATATGAGGATGTTGGATGCAGGAATTGTTAGTAGCATTAAAACATGTTTTAGGGACCGATTTTAAGAGGGGCTTATTTCCACTGATTGACACACTGCTGGAAGAGAGGTAAACCTCAAACTGTTAAGATACAATGTGAAATGTTGTTTGTCAAATGCAAGAACGGGCAACAATACTGTAACCACTATATGGTGCTAGGATTATTAACTAAGAGAAATGATAACTAAGCTGCCAAAGAATGGAGGAAAAGAAAAATGCTAAACTTATGTATTTGTATTCTGCAGTCCAATATAATAAAATCCTAAGAAATGTGCGCATCATTTGTTGTGAATGTGGCCTTTTTAGTTGTCAATATCTAGGGAACATTCATCCGTCTGTGGTGGGCATTTCCTAAAGAAATATAAGAAAATGTCTGATAAAGAATTCTTGGTGCATCTTTATAACAAAAATAAAGGTTTGCTTAAGTAGCAAGAACTCAATTCCTATTGAAGAGTAAATTTCAATGTTTTAGTTTGTTCTGCAATTGATCCCAAACCACTGCACAGCCCACAATTGGCAATGACTTTGAAAGGTCATGCAAATTCTTGCCAAAAATATATTGTTAAAATTTTATACCTTTATTGAAATGAATTATATTACTGGAATTGGTCTGTGGTGTGCTTATTTCTCAGTTTACATCCTTCTACTTATGAATAATCCATTTTAGGGTTCTTGTTGGAACTGGGCGGGCATGTTTCGAGACTTTAAGGCCATTGGCTTACAGTTTACTAGCAGAGATTGTTCATCATGTTCGAGGAGACCTCTCTTTATCACAGGTGTTGCTTTTTAAGAAACTTTTGTTTTCTTCTTTTAAATGGCATTTTCTTTTGTTTGTTTTCCTTGTGGTCATGATTAAGACAATAGCATTGTCTTACATGATGGTGGCGTTGTGGTTTCATTTTTATTTTATGCTTTTGTCATAATTTTGTATTGTTATTGTGGTTTGTGTGGGTGTTTTGGCCTTGGGTTAATTTTCGTATTGATGTGACATGGTTATCACATATCTTTCACAACACATGAATTCGGGAGTATAATCACTGGCCTTCTATCTCTCTTTAACATCTCAAGAAGACTTGGAATGTGACCCAAAATACTCTTTGTTCAGTTTCCATGTGCTTTTGAGTCTTGTGCCAATCAAAACTATTGGGATGTATGGCGTGGACTGCTTAATTGTTTGATTTTGAAACTATGTTAATGGTGTGCCATTTCTACGGCCTCTATGGTTTTCTATATTCCTGCTTGTCTTCTATTTTTCAATTGTTTATGCTGAATATTTAAGTACTCAATTGTGATCTTTTGCTGGCAAAAGTGTTTTATCAACACAGTTGTTATTTCTTTTTAGTATCACAATGCTGACAAACTTGTATTCTTGTGCTGCAGTTATCACGGATCATCTATTTGTTCTCAAGTAACATGCATGATGCTTCATTGTCACTCAGTATTCATACTACTTGTGCTCGGCTGATGTTGAACCTGGTGAAATTACTAACTCTATTCTTAAATAGTTCTATATCATATGGTTCACTTTGGTCTCAAATTCATGTAAGGTTTCTTTGAGTTATAGGTTGAGCCAATTTTTGAGAAAGGTGTAGACCAGCAATCTATGGATGAAGCACGGATTCTATTGGTATGAGTTTCAAACTGATTGGTGTGAGATAATCTTTGACTTGTAAAATCCATGAATCTTTATTACATTTATCTGGGAGTGACACCTCTTTTCCTCTAGGGTCGTATATTGGATGCTTTTGTTGGGAAATTCAGTACCTTCAAGCGTACCATTCCACAGGTAATCTGTCATTGATATATGAATTTCCATTTGGACTTTATTGATACTTGCCTTAAATTTATCACGTAGCGATACATGATTTTTATTCAATCTTGATTCTTGAGCTATTTTAAAAGGAATTTATTTCTGGTGAATTGCATGACCTTGTTTTACTCTTAAAGAATTTACTTCTTCTAAGGTGCTTAACCGTGTCTTTGATGATTTATTTCTCGTGGAGCACTTGCCATACAGTGTGGCCCTAGTTGAACCAGCCTAATAAGGTGACCCTGTACATGGTTAGGCATTTTAGTGAGCAAAGTGTTTATGGTCTGCTTGTCTGTTAATGTGTCATGTTTTCTGGAACTCGTGTGCAATTTGTATTATGAGACATATTACTAATGATCAGCTTAATCATTTTAGCGGATTCATCTTTATGTATTAAGTACCCTCTTTTTTGTAAGAATGCTGTCCATTTTACTACATTACTAATGATCAGCTTAATCATTTTAGCGGATTCATCTTTATGTATTAAGTACCCTCTTTTTTGTAAGAATGCTGTCCATTTTACTACATTTTAGAATAAAAATGGGATATTTCTTTTTGTGGCTTTATATATATCGAGTAAGCGTTGGCAAATCCCGGCATAGTCTAAGACACTTGGCAACCTTGCAGTGCAAAATAGAATTACAAATATGCATATCTGCTTATTTGTTTGGATAATAGCTCTTTGGTGTCCCCTTCACATTTTGAATATTCATTTTTTATTTTTTATTATTCTGGTAATACATCTTTATGATAGAGCTCCTGTTTCATTAGAGCTCCTGTTTCCACTTGTGAAGTACTGCTAAGCTTTTGGTCTTAAGGGCTAAAGCTATAATATCGAAACTTTATGTCGCTCGAAAAGTGAATGTATATTAATTAAAGTAAACTTTTTGTGGTCCTTTCAGTTAGTTAACAGTTATTATGTGGTTTGTGATTTGAAGGTTATTGATCAAGCTGTTTGTATTTTTATGTTTAGAAGATACCTCTGATTATGTGTGTTTGACTATAATTTTTCCCCCTCTATCTATTTCTGAGGAACTTCTCTGTTGGCCTTGGCTTTTTATAGGGTTTATTTTCCCCGTTTGCTGACATTTATATTTTCTTTTTGGTGTAGCTGTTGGAGGAGGGTGAGGAGGGAAAAAGTCATGCTAATTTGAGGTCAAAGCTTGAACTCCCTGTGCAGGTGGTTCTAGACTTCTAGCAAATTCTTGTTTGGTTTATTGTTGTATGTATGTACATTCTGATATGTTTGAGATTCAAAAATGCTTTTATTAATTGCTTACTCTTTTATTCTCCCCTTGTTCTATTTTCTTTACAATATTAAAGCATATATTATATTATTTATACATCGGTTATTTAATATGGTTTATCTGCTTTGATTTGTGTACGTTAATTTATCATAGTTATGACCTTATTGGAATGACTGATGTGTTATTGCTTGAGGAAATGGAGTTCAAGTTATACAGTTGGTCAATATTTTCTGGTCACTTGTGCTTTAGAAGTCTGTATAGTTGCGTGATATATAAGGTTTAGTTTTTTTTTTTGGTAAACCATTTTAAGAATCAGTTTCCTAAAGTATTTGGTTATTCTGAAGTTCTTGACCATTGTTCGGTGCAAATCTAGAAGTTATATGCTAAAGGTTGGTATATATCTATTTCTTTCTTTTTGTAAGAAAATTTATTTTTTTATAAAATAAAAGGTAAACAAAAACAAAGCAATTACCACTTCATTGAATCTCACAAATTGCATTGCTGCCATTGTGACAGCAGTTCTGACCAACATGTCTTCAGGATTAAGTATTTTTGAGCATTAGTATTTTAGATTCTTTAATTAATAAATACGTCAAAATATTAAAATCTATTCCTGAAGTACTGTGGTTTATCGCTGAATTAATATGACTAGTTATAGTAGCTTAGATCACATGTCATGGGAAATTAAATACCTATGACATGATACAAAGGAGAGGACCTAGGATGTGTTTGCATCCTTAGTGGTGTATCATGTGCAAAAGGAATTTTGAGAGCATAGATCATCTTTTTCTCCATTGTCCTATTGCTTCCAGCCTATGGAATAAGCTTTTTAAAGCTGTCCATCTTATGGGGCCCTTGCTTCTTCATTGTAGTGATATTCTAGGTGAGTTTTTTGTTGCGTTTGGGGGAGGTAGCAAAGCTAAAACTCTTTGGAGGTGTGCCACAATGGCTCTCCTTTGGGTTGTTTGGACGAAAAGAATAGAATTTTTGTGAATGAAACAGGAGAATATATTTGCTTGTGGGATAGGATTCACTTCTGGGCTTCAATTTCTTCTGTTTTTAAATAAGTTTCTCTCTTCTTTATCAACCTTAATTGGGAAGCTGCTCTAGCTTGATAGAGTCTGTTTTTGCTCTTGCTTAGAGATTTTTTCGTGGCTTTTGTATAGTTTTTTATTGTTGGAAGCTGCTTCCTTCTTTTATTGTTAAGGACAGCTTGCTCTCCCCTCTTGTAAATCTAGTTGTTCAATTCAACCATTTTTATTAAAAAAATAAAAAATAGTAGCATAGTTTATAGTATGGGAAGTGGATTGGTGCTCCATCTGATGGGAAGAAACTGAAAAGAATATGAATGTTTTAGTGTAATTATTTGGAATTCAATTCATAGTTTTCTACTGGTCTGTTATGTGTGGCATTGATTCCATTGTTTTGTCTAATTGGTACCGTTTTCCATTCTTAAAGCACCAAATTATCTTTCTTGGCACCTGTTTTTCTAAAACTAGACATCTTGCCTTGTTGCAGGCAGTTTTAAATTTGCAAGTCCCTGTGGAACATTCCAAGGAAGTCAGTGATTGTAAGAATTTGATTAAGACCTTGGTCATGGGTAATTATCCCTTTTATCATTGTTTCTTATTTTCCATTTATCAAATACTGTAAAATAATCATTAGTAGAGTTTTCTCAGAAATCTGTGATGCAGTGTTAGTGGTTTATACCAAAAACTAACCAATTTATTGGTGTGCTGCATTCAGGAATGAAGACTATTATTTGGAGCATCACTCATGCACATTTGCCGCGATCACAGGTTTATTTCTTCTCTAATTTTGATAGTTCTTCATTGTAGCTTGATCACTATGTCACATTTCCACTTGTTTAGGTTTCTCCTTCCACTCATGGAACCCAACAAGTGCTTGTTTCGTCGTCATCTAATTTACCAGCACCTCAAGCTTTCAAAGGGATGAGAGAAGATGAGGTATCATGCATATGATTATCACTTCTAATAAGGTTCTCTTTGCAGATTAGCATTTTCTGACTTGGACTTTTTGCAGGTGTGGAAAGCCTCTGGAGTTTTAAAGAGTGGTGTGCATTGCTTAGCCCTCTTCAAGGAGAAGGATGAGGAGAGAGAAATGCTTCATCTCTTTTCCCAGATTTTGGCTATTATGGAACCTCGGGATCTCATGGACATGTTCTCATTGTGTATGCCTGAGCTTTTTGAGTGCATGATTTCCAACACTCAGCTGGTCCATATATTTTCCACCCTACTGCAGGCCGCTAAAGTATATAGGCCTTTTGCGGATGTTTTGGTTAATTTTTTTGTTAACAGTAAACTTGACGTTTTGAAAAATCCGGATTCACCTGCGGCAAAACTGGTATTGCATCTCTTTCGGTATATATTTGGTGCCGTTGCTAAAGCGCCTTCGGATTTTGAACGTATACTGCAACCTCATGTGCCTGTTATAATGGAGGTTTGCATGAGAAATGCTACAGAAGTCGAAAAGCCTCTTGCATATTTGCAACTTCTTCGTACAATGTTTAGAGCACTCTCTGGATGCAAATTTGAACTCTTATTGCGTGACTTGATTCCTATTTTACAACCCTGCCTAAATATGCTATTATCAATGCTTGAGGGTCCAATGGGGGAAGATATGAGGGACCTCTTGCTAGAGCTGTGCTTGACCTTGCCTGGACGCTTAAGCTCACTGTTACCATACCTTCCCCGTTTGATGAAGCCTCTTGTTTTGTGTCTCAAAGGAAGTGATGATCTAGTGAGCTTAGCTTTAAGAACGCTTGAGTTTTGGGTAGATAGTTTGAATCCTGATTTCCTGGAACCCAGTATGGCTAATGTAATGTCAGAGGTGATTTTAGCCTTATGGTCTCACTTGAGGCCTGCACCCTATCCTTGGGGTGGAAAAGCGTTGCAATTACTTGGCAAGTTAGGTGGTCGTAACAGAAGATTTCTCAAGGAGCCCCTTGCTCTTGAATGTAAGGAGAACCCAGAGCATGGGCTCCGCTTGATTCTTACATTTGAGCCGTCAACCCCATTTTTGGTTCCACTGGATCGGTGCATAAATCTTGCTGTAGCAGCTGTTATGCATAATAACTGTGGCATGGATGCTTTCTATCGGAAGCAGGCACTAAAATTCATTCGTGTTTGCTTGGTTTCTCAGCTTAATTTGCCTGGAAATTTTACTGATGAAGGATACACACCCAGACAGTTGTCATCCTTGTTAGTTTCTACAGTTGATACATCTTGGTGCAAGTCTGAGACACCTGATATGAAGGTTAGTTGGATATAGGACTATGTTACTGAAAGCTGTATATTTTACTGACTTGGTGAACATTGTAGCGCACTATCTGTATGCATTTGCAGCTCACATTTTTATTTGTCTTAAGTTTGAAAGGTGTATTAATTGTTGTGGCAGGCATAATGAGAACATTTTCTCTTATGGAAAGGATTATAATGAGAGTATCTGCTTGCTTTTGCACCTCACTTTTTAGCTTCCATTTTCACTTTTAAGTCTTCCATCTCCTTCTAGTAGTGCATGGGATGGGTAGGCAGCTTGTTTTATTCTTACGGTATCACAAATACAAAAGACATAAATTGCTAAATATTCCTTTACATACTGGAGATTACTGTTCTGTAGGACATACCCGGTCATCATGATACACGGTTATGGGCCAATACTTACTAAAAGTCTCTATGAAATTTTTGCAAGTACTTACTATGCATTGTAGTGTCATGCATGCTCTAATTTAGTCTGTTTGTGTTTTTTTTCCTTTCCTCTAACCTGGCTTATTTTGTAATATTTTACTGTGGACTTTGTTGCTAATCATTTTAAAAAATGCATAGCATTGAGTTGTAGTAAAATTTTTTGTAGCCTGAATGATAATTTACTCATTGTTATTGCAGGCTGACTTAGGTGTGAAGACAAAGACCCAACTTATGGCTGAGAAGTCAGTTTTCAAGATTTTGTTAATGACTGTTATTGCTGCAAGTGCAGAACCAGATCTCAATGGCCCCAAGGATGATTTTGTTGTCAACATTTGCCACCATTTTGCAATGATATTTCACACAGAGAATATTTCAGCTAATGCTTCAATTCCAGCTGCTGGACTTGGGGGTCCATCAAATGTAAACGTCAGTTCCAGGTCAAAAAGTAACGGTACTTCTAACCTAAAAGAGTTGGACCCTTTAATTTTTTTAGATGCCTTGGTTGATGTGCTGACCGATGAAAATAGGGTCCATGCTAAAGCTGCTCTAACTGCTTTAAATGTGTTTGCTGAAATGCTAATGTTTCTTGCTCGCTCAAAACATGCTGACATGCTGATGTCAAGAGGAGGCCCAGGCACGCCTATGATTGTATCCAGTCCATCAATGAATCCTGTATATTCACCACCCCCTAGTGTTCGTATACCAGTCTTTGAGCAACTTCTGCCACGTCTTTTGCATTGTTGCTTTGGAAGTACATGGCAAGCACAAATGGGAGGTGTTATGGGACTTGGTGCATTGGTGGGAAAGGTCACTGTTGAGACTTTGTGCCTTTTCCAAGTAAGAATTGTCCGGGGTCTGGTTTATGTTCTTAAAAAGCTCCCTATTTATGCTAGCAAAGAGCAGGAAGAGACAAGTCAGGTTCTAACTCAGGTTCTTCGTGTGGTGAATAATGTGGATGAAGCTAACAGTGAGCCACGCAGGCAAAGCTTTCAAGGAGTAGTTGAGTTTCTTGCTTCAGAGTTATTCAATCCTAGTGCATCTATTATTGTGAGAAAGAATGTGCAGTCATGTTTGGCACTTTTGGCTAGTCGGACTGGCAGTGAGGTATCTGAGCTGCTTGAGCATTTGTATCATCCTTTAATTCAGCCTCTATTAGTGCGACCACTCCGGTCAAGGACTGTTGATCAACAGGTATTTTCTGTTTCTCATTGTTATTTATGTAATTTATCAGTTTTCTTCACTAACTTTAGTGGGTGGCTTATAGGTTGGAACAGTTACAGCTTTGAACTTCTGTTTAGCCTTGAGGCCTCCTCTTCTGAAGTTGACTCAAGAATTAGTGAACTTTCTCCAAGAAGCATTGCAAATAGCTGAGGCCGATGAAACTGTGTGGGTTGTGAAGTTTATGAACCCCAAAGTGGCTACATCCTTAAATAAACTCAGAACAGCTTGCATTGAGCTACTCTGTACTACAATGGCATGGACGGACTTCAAAACGCCAAATCATGCCGATCTACGTGCTAAGATCATTTCCATGTTTTTCAAGTCTTTGACATGTAGGACGCCAGAAATTGTTGCTGTTGCAAAAGAAGGCTTACGACAGGTTTGCTGAGCTTCTATCATCATCATATAATTGATGTAGACATTGATATTTATATATAATGTACAGTTTTATCATTGAACAAGCTTATCAGCTATAAATTTTATCTGTTTTTAATGCATTCATATAATATCATACATAAAAAAAACCAACTGGAACTAGCCCATCATACCACATATCAACTTGTTAACATACCATATCCATATCATGTACCTCATTCCAAGTAACTTTGAACATTTATCCGTAGTCCGTAGATAATAGTAGAATGCAGTTTCAGAGGATTATGCCCGTTCAACTTGATACCTGTAAATTGTATAAGGATATGATCATTGTCAACCAAATGTCAGTTATTATGAACCTGTCTGATAATGTAAATTGATCATACAATGGATTATCCAATTCAATGAGTTGTCATTTTCCTGTTTCTTTTGATATAGATAGTTGTCCATTTATTTACAATTTTAAGGGATTTATTATCCATTCTGATACAGTACATTTTATCAGGTTATTAATCAACAAAGAATGCCCAAAGAACTTCTACAGAACAGCCTAAGGCCTATATTGGTCAACTTGGCACATACCAAGAATCTCAGCATGCCTCTTCTGCAAGGTCTGGCCCGCCTGCTTGAACTTTTGTCCAATTGGTTTAATGTTACCTTGGGTGGTAAGTTGTTAGAGCACCTTAAAAAATGGTTAGAACCAGAAAAACTTGCTCAGAGTCAGAAATCATGGAAGGCTGGTGAAGAGCCAAAAATTGCTGCAGGTAATGCATCTAATCTATGTTTAGTTACAGGCAAAGTTGCTTGATACTTGTATAGATATACATGTATTGACAATGTTACATTGTTTTTTTCTTTACTGTGCAGCTATTATTGAACTTTTTCACTTGCTTCCCCAAGCTGCATCAAAGTTTCTTGATGAACTTGTAACTTTGACAATCGATTTAGAAGGGGCTCTCGCTCCGGGACAAGTCTACAGTGAAATTAATAGTCCATATCGCCTTCCACTCACAAAATTTTTGAATCGATATGCTGCACTTGCTGTTGATTATTTTCTTGCTCGATTGAGTGAACCAAAATACTTTAGGCGGTAAGCTTAAGATGTTGGGTTGAAGTTTCTAGCATAATTGTTTACATATTACTCAGGTTAGTAATAACTCTGCTTTATCCCCTCCTTTTTCTCTTTCGCAATATCCAGGTTTATGTACATAATAAGATCAGATGCTGGCCAACCTTTGAGAGATGAACTTGCAAAGTCCCCACAGAAAATACTTGCAAGTGCCTTCCCTGAATTTCTGCCAAAATCAGATGCATCAACTCCTGGATCTTTAACTCCACCTGCTACTGTATTGGGTGATGATGGCCTCCCTGCTCCTCCACCTGATAGTTCTAATTTACCATCTTCGCCTCCTGCTGCAGCATCAGATGCCTATTTTCAGGGCCTTGCACTTGTTAAAACATTGGTCAAATTGATACCTGGCTGGTTGCAAAGTAATCGTATTGTGTTTGATACCTTGGTACTTCTTTGGAAATCACCTGCTAGAATATCTCGCTTGCATAAGGAACAAGAGCTGAACTTAGTGCAGGTAAGTTCTGCCAATATTCAGACTCATTTTTTTACTTATTTGAAAATATTCATCACCATGCTATGAGTATTCACTATTTATTTATTGTTTGTGTTTATAATTGTAAAAAGAGTTTGTATATATCAGTTGATATGTGGTTCTCGGATCTTGTCTAATTATGATTTCTCATTTGCAGGTGAAAGAAAGCAAATGGCTTGTCAAATGCTTCTTGAATTACTTGCGACATGACAAATCGGAAGTGAATGTTCTTTTTGATATCCTTTCCATCTTCCTGTTCCATACTCGCATTGATTTTACCTTCTTGAAGGAGTTTTATATTATTGAGGTAATTTATTTTGTGGGTATCTGTACTTCAGTTTCACTAGTTTTCATTTAACATTTTATTGTTTATGTGGTTTCCATTTTAACAGATCTTCATCCTTCCTTTCAGGTTGCAGAAGGTTATCCACCCAACATGAAGAGAGCACTTCTCATGCATTTCTTAAACCTTTTCCAGTCTAAACAACTTGCTCATGATCACTTGGTGGTGGTTATGCAAATGCTCATTCTTCCAATGCTAGCTCATGCTTTCCAGAATAGCCAAAGTTGGGAGGTTGTTGATCCAAATATCATAAAAACGATTGTTGACAAGCTTCTAGATCCTCCAGAAGAGGTGATCACTCAAATGTGCCATTTCAATTAATTTATTTTGCATTATTGTTGCAGTTCTGCTATTCAGATTCACTTAATTTTATTCCTTAATATTTGATTATGTCTTAGTTTTCAATGTTTGAATATTTTTATTTATTTATTTATTTTTCCATAGGTTTCTGCTGAATATGATGAGCCATTGAGGATAGAACTTTTGCAACTCGCAACATTACTTCTTAAGTATCTCCAGAATGATCTTGTTCATCATAGGAAAGAATTGATCAAATTTGGTTGGAATCATCTCAAACGGGAAGATAGTGCTAGTAAGCAATGGGCGTTTGTCAATGTTTGCCACTTCTTGGAGGCCTATCAGGCCCCTGAAAAGATTATTCTCCAGGTGATATCACAGCAGATGCATGGATGAAAGGATTTTTAAATTTGATATCTGGTTTATTGTTATCCATTTATAATAGCCCTGTTTTAATTTTTTTTTGTCACACCAGCAATATATTTGATGTAAGATAGGAAAAGAGAGAGAGAGAGAGAGAGAGAGAGAGAGAGAGAGAGAAGAGAAATGGACTTAGGAGAGGGTGAGATCAGAATATAGAAAGAGAAGAAATGCTGAGAAGGAGAAAAATAGAGAAGAAATGGTAAAAAAAAAGTAGGAGAAATAGAGGTTGGAAACTCTAATTTCAGTTTTATTCAGTAATCAACTCTAGGAAAGAAAAATTAATGTAAAGGCCTATTTATATATAAATATATATTTTGAACAATAACAACAAAATTCAATAAATCAAGGAATTGTACTTGCTTTTGTTTCCTATGCAATAAATAGATAGATAATAGGAAATAAATGACATTAAGGCCAATAATAGGATACTAAACATAGTCCAACTTACACAAATAAAACAAAACCTAAACCAACTAAAAAAAAATCATAAATCTAGAATAGATTTCAAAAAATCTTAAGATGAAGGAACCTGCCAAATATATTCTATTGCTAGTTAGATAATAAAATTCCTTAAATATATCTTGTGCTTGTTCTGCACTAATATGTTATTTGGCGTCATTTGTGATGCTGATTATTTCTCTGTGTTATAGTAAACGTTAGGCGCTAGTCGGGTGGTAGACCAGCGCCTAGGCGGTACCTAGACGTTGCCTAGGCGGTCGTGAATTTATTTATTTATTTTAATTATTTTTCCTATATAGAAAACCAATATTCAATGTCTTCGAAAAAATTCAATATTCAAATTTTAAAGAGTGTAACTAGGATATAAAAACGACTTTGATTCTGTCTAGAACGATTTATCAGCAAAATCAGCCGACAAATTGGCTAAATCACCCGTTTTTTTACCCACCGCCTAATACGGCCGATTTTGTCCTAATCGGGACAGCTGGAGGCCACCTAGGCGTGTTTTTTCGAACACTGTTAGTTCTTGCTTTCTTTGATTTTCATTGCTGGTCTGTATTGGAGTAATATTGACATATTTTTGGTACTTGTAATTCCTAATATGTGTTGTGATATAGTTTAACTGTGCAGTCAACTGCCACGTAAGTAATTATGATAATTTTAATGTCATCTGTAGTTAAGTATATATTAGTTCTGGAATAGTTTATTCTTCTAGCATGTAGTTCATTGCTGCTCCCAGATAAACGTTTGTGTGTGTGTGCATTCGTTCACTTGATAATTATGTAAAACCATTATTTTCATCATTGTATCCACCAATGACATAGAAAATATACTAATTTGGATTTGAAAATCTAGGTTTTTGTTGCTCTTCTTAGAACTTGCCAGCCAGAGAATAAAATGTTGGTCAAGCAGGCCCTTGATATACTAATGCCGGCCTTACCGAAGAGGTTGCCTCCTGGGGAATCACGAATGCCGATTTGGATAAGATACACCAAAAAAATCCTGGTTGAGGAAGGTCACTCAATACCTAATTTGATTCACATTTTCCAGCTCATTGTGCGTCATTCAGATCTCTTCTACAGCTGCAGAGCACAATTTGTACCTCAGATGGTGAATTCTCTTAGTCGCCTTGGATTGCCGTATAATACTGCAGCAGAAAACAGGCGCCTTGCCATCGATCTTGCTGGGTTGGTGGTTAGTTGGGAAAGACAGAGGCAAAATGAAATGAAAGTGGTGACTGAGGGTGATGTTCCCAGCCAAATGACTGATGGATTTAATCCTGGCTCTGCTAGCATGGACATGAAGCGACCAGTGGATGGATCTACATTCCCTGAAGATCCTAGTAAGAGAGTTAAAGTAGAAGCTGGCCTTCAACCCCTCTGTGTCATGTCACCTGGTGGTGCCTCATCAATCCCCAACATAGAAACCCCTGGATCTGCTGGCCAACCTGATGAAGAATTCAAACCAAATGCTGCTATGGAAGAAATGATCATCAATTTTCTGATACGGGTGAGGCATTCTTTCAATTTCTGCTTTCATATGTCGGTAAGATCTATTTAAGATGGTGGTTACAATTTGGTAAATTCTGCTTCCTGGTTACAATTTGCATATAAATACTAATGATTGTGTATAATCATATGATTCTTTGCTTGAATCTCCGTTTTCTGAACTATAAAGATTTAGTTGCCGTGTATGAGTACAATTATTAACATTATCTATGAACCAGTTCTATCATGCATTTATGCCTGTACTTGTTTTTCTAAGATCTGGTAGAAGTTGTTTCACTTTTGAATTACCCTTTAGGCTGTTGATAATTTTTAATACCACTGTAGTCAATTGATTTTGGTGTGCTATTAATTATTAATACATATCACAATTTTAAAAATAACCCGCCACTAATATGAATAATGCCACCAGAAAGCGAAAATGCACATCTGAAAGAGACATTAATACATAGATGGTGTTAAATTTGACCACTTTTTATTTATTTATTTATTCTCATGATATATAAGATATAATAATACAGGAGTTGATATATGTGTTTGAGATAGATAGAAAATGTCTAACGTCACTTTTAGTTTGTGTGCTAATGATCAACGTTTGTCACCATTTCAGTTTTTTATTTACACGATCTCACCATATTTTCTGTGGAGAAGGTTATATTTTCCTTCTTATCTTAGGTTTTGCTGTGTTATGGAGTATGTGTTGACCAAAGACATTTTTCTTAACAATCTGAAAACAGGTTGCCTTGGTCATAGAACCTAAGGACAAGGAAGCAAGTGTTATGTACAAACAAGCTTTGGAGCTACTTTCACAAGCTCTGGAGGTGTGGCCAAACGCCAATGTCAAGTTCAATTATTTAGAAAGGTTGTTGAGCAGTGTACAACCATCGCAGTCAAAGGACCCTTCCACAGCTCTTGCACAGGGCTTGGATGTCATGAACAAGATTCTAGAGAAGCAGCCACAATTGTTCATTAGAAATAACATCAATCAGATTTCTCAGGTTTGTCCCTGTGCAGTAGGGTTATGACTTTTCCCAATTTTGTATGTGATGACCTTACTTTTCTCATTTTGGCTATATTTTTATCAGATTCTAGAACCTTGTTTCAAGAATAAAATGTTAGATGCTGGGAAATCATTATGCGCCTTGTTGAAGATGGTCTTTGTCGCTTTCCCTCTAGATGTACCAAATACCCCAGCCGATATACAACTTTTGTATAAGAAAGTTGACGAGCTTATACAGAAGCACATAAATATTGTTACAGCTCCTCAGACATCGGGTGAAGATAACTCTTCTAATTCAATTAGCTTTGTGCTGCTTGTCATTAAAACCTTGACAGAGGTGCAGAAAAACTTCATTGATCCTTTCAACTTGGTTCGTATCCTTCAACGCCTGGCACGAGATACAGGATCTTCAGCAGGTTCCCATCCAAGACAAGTATGTCAATGCTGCCTTTACACACACACACACACACACACACACACACACACACACACACACGAGTGCAGTCTACCTTTCTTTTCTTGGGGTCATCAAATCTTGGTTGTTAAATGCAACCCAGTGACAGACTCACTTTAATAGTTTTGACTTTTGAGGCGGACTGTACCTGAGATTTTTCTATTTATAAACTGGTTGAATCTTTTAATTCTGCTGTTTGACTTAAAGAATTGGCTGTTTTATGCATGTGTGAAATTAAGTTTCTTTTTTGAGTCGAGACTGGTAGATAGAACTATAGAAGGGGTCCCATATTAGCTAAAGTACCATCATGCCATTTGTGGAAGGGCATGAAAGGTTTTTGCCTTTTATCTTGAAGTTAATAATATTTTTATTAAGTCAGGATCCTATGAGACTCGCAAGCAAGATCTGTGCCTTGCCTGAGGTCTCCTGTCCAACACTATTATTGTCCAATTCTGATTGATCAACCTAGCTTGGCGTATTCATCCCCTTCTAACTTGAATATGAATTTGATCTGTTATAGTCAGTCACTTGAAGTAGTGCCATTGTGTTTTGTTCCCTTTAAGTTTGGCCTACCTGAAGAAGGCTTTCATGTTTTTGAATCAAAACTGGATGCAATGAATCTGTTTATCCTTACAGCTTTAGTTGGCTTGACACTAGGTATGCTTGTTATTTTATTTTCTTGAATCTCATTAAGCAAGACCACCTTCTCATCCAGGGTCAGCGAACTGATCAAGATTCTGCTGTCACATCTTCCCGTCAAGGTGCTGATGTTGGAGCTGTCATCACTAATCTAAAATCTGTTTTAAAGCTTATAAGTGAAAAGGTCATGCTTGTGACAGAGTGCAAACGATCTATTACTCAAATCTTGAATGCCCTGCTCTCAGAGAAAGGTACTGATCCTAGTGTGCTTCTTTGCATACTTGATGTGGTAAAAGGGTGGATCGAAGATGATTGCAGCAAATCAGCCTCATCTAGTGCTTTTCTCACTCATAAGGAAATAGTTTCTTTTCTTCAAAAGCTTTCACAGGTTGATAAGGAAAACTTTTCCCCCAGTGCCCTGGAAGAGTGGGACAAGAAATATCTTCAGCTTCTTTATGGAATCTGTGCGGATTCTAATAAGTAAGTGCTTTACTATTATGTGTTCATTTGCATTACGTTTTGATCAGGATGCCAATAATTTGATTTGGTTGACTTCCAGATTTCTTCTGGCCTTACGTCAAGAGGTGTTTCAGAAGGTGGAAAGACAGTTCATGCTTGGTTTACGAGCAAAGGATCCTGAAATGAGGATGAAATTTTTTTCACTATATCATGAATCTCTCGGGAAGACATTGTTCACAAGGCTGCAGTTCATTATCCAAATTCAGGACTGGGAAGCATTAAGTGATGTATTCTGGCTCAAACAGGGTCTTGATCTTCTTCTAGCAATCTTAGTTGAGGATAAACCTATTACACTTGCTCCAAACACTGCCAGGCTTCAGCCACTTGCGGCTTCAGGTTCTCCTCCAGATAGTTCAGGAATGCAGCCCCATATTGCAGATGTTCCGGAGGGTCCTGATGATGCTCCTCTAACATTTGAAAGCCTTGTTCTGAAGCATGCACAATTTTTGAATGAAATGAGCAAACTTCAGGTTATATTTTTTTAACCTTTTAGGATCTTATATGTAGTGCAACATATTTAAGCAGCTGGACGTCCATTTGGAGATTGTAGAAGCCCAGAATGTTGTGTTGGTTATACATTAAGAATGGTTCATCATAGCGTTCTTTTTCACATTGCTTACTCTGTTTCACTCTTCCTGCCTTTTTCCAAATCATCTGAAAGGATGCAATATATTAATAATCGGCCACTTCTTGATTATTTGCTTTATACTTCTTTTCAGTGGTCCCAGCTGTTGCTGGTGGTAAACATCTCATTAACAAGCTTGATATATTTTTTTTGTTCCTGTTTATTTTGGATGCATATTTTCATTTACATTTAAAAGTGACCATTCTTCTCTCATACAGGTGGCCGATCTTATTATCCCTTTGAGGGAACTGGCTCACACTGATGCAAATGTTGCGTATCATTTATGGGTGTTGGTATTTCCCATTGTCTGGGTGACTTTACTCAAAGAAGAACAGGTTGCACTAGCTAAACCATTAATTTCACTCCTGTCAAAAGATTATCATAAGAAGCAGCAAGGCAACAGACCAAATGTTGTGCAAGCACTTCTAGAAGGGCTTCAGTTGAGTCATCCCCAACCGCGTATGCCAAGTGAACTAATTAAATACATTGGAAAAACTTACAATGCATGGCACACTGCATTGGCTCTGCTTGAAAGTCATGTAATGTTGTTCATGAATGAGACAAAGTGCTCTGAGTGTCTAGCAGAGCTTTACCGTTTGCTCAATGAAGAAGATATGAGGTGTGGGTTGTGGAAGAGAAGGTCAATCACTGCAGAAACTAGGGCTGGTCTTTCACTTGTTCAGCATGGTTACTGGCAACATTCTCAAAGTCTTTTTTACCAAGCTATGGTTAAGGCAACACAAGGCACATATAACAACACAGTACCAAAGGCTGAGATGTGTCTTTGGGAAGAGCAATGGCTTTACTGTGCCACTCAACTTAGCCAGTGGGATGCATTAGTGGACTTTGGAAAGAGTATCGAGAATTATGAAATACTACTTGATAGCCTTTGGAAATTGCCTGATTGGGCATATATGAAAGATCATGTAATCCCTAAGGCTCAAGTTGAAGATTCTCCAAAACTTCGTTTAATACAAGCATTTTTTGCCCTTCATGACAGAAATACAAATGCTGTAGGGGATGCTGAAAGTATTGTTGTGAAAGGTGTTGATCTTGCTCTAGAACAGTGGTGGCAGTTGCCTGAAATGTCCGTTCATTCCAGAATTCCTCTTTTGCAACAATTCCAACAGCTAGTTGAAGTTCAAGAATCTGCTAGAATTCTTGTGGACATTTCCAATGGTAGCAAGAATTCTGCCAATTCTTCTAATGCACATGGGAATCTTTATGCAGATCTGAAAGACATCCTGGAAACTTGGAGGCTGAGAACTCCAAATGAATGGGATAATATGTCTGTTTGGTGTGATTTGCTCCAGTGGAGGAATGAAATGTATAATTCTGTCATAGAAGCATTCAAGGATTTTGGCACCACAAATCCACAACTTCATCATCTTGGTTATCGAGATAAAGCATGGAATGTCAATAAGCTTGCTCGCATTGCTCGTAAGCAAGGCCTTTATGATGTTTGTGTGACAATACTAGAAAAGATGTATGGCCATTCAACTATGGAAGTACAGGTATTTGTTTCTTTGCCCATCAGTTGGCATCTCCTCAATATGTTCAGAAGCCTCACAGTATAATTTATAGTTACTACATTAAACATCATCTTCAGTTATATTAATGATCCTACCAAACTAATTGATTATATCTTTAATATTTAAAGTTGTTATGCTTAAAGCTTCATATTATTATACCCAGATTAGAAGTTTTATTGCATAACCTTCAACTGCCTTCTGTTGCATATTGCAGGAGGCCTTTGTTAAAATACGAGAACAGGCAAAAGCTTACCTTGAAATGAAGGGGGAACTTACTAGCGGACTTAATTTGATCAGCAGCACAAATCTGGAATATTTTCCTATGAAAAACAAAGCAGAGATTTTTCGTCTCAAGGGGGACTTCCTTTTAAAGTTAGGCGACTCTGAACCAGCTAATGTTGCATATTCAAATGCTATCAGCCTTTTCAAAAATTTACCTAAAGGGTGGATAAGCTGGGGAAATTATTGTGACATGGTAATCATTTTATCTGCCTTTACATGCCATCAGTGTTATGTACAACTCAACTCAGTATTAATGTACTAATTAATTTTACAGGCTTATAAAGATACTAATGAAGAAATTTGGTTAGAATACGCTGTTGGCTGCTTCCTTCAAGGTATTAAATTTGGTGTTTCTAATTCAAGAAGCCATCTAGCTCGTGTTCTATATCTTCTCAGCTTTGACACTCCCAATGAGCCAGTGGGTAGGGCATTTGATAGGTACTTAGATCAAATACCTCATTGGGTTTGGCTTTCTTGGATACCACAGCTACTACTTTCCTTGCAGAGAACAGAAGCACCTCATGGCAAACTTGTTCTACTTAAAGTTGCCACTGTGTATCCACAGGTGAATTTTATTTATTTATTTTATTTTGTTTTCTTTATTTATTTATTATTTTTTTAACTTCTGATATATGTAGTCTGAATTTTATTCTTAATAACTAACTTTTATTTTGTCGTTTTCAAATATCAGGCTCTGTATTATTGGCTCCGCACATATTTGCTTGAACGTCGTGATGTTGCAAATAAAAATGAACAAGGTAGAATGGCTCAGCAAAGAATGCAGCAAAATATTTCTGCTGCAAATACTGGTTCTCTTGGCTTGGCTGATGGAAATGCAAGAGTACAGGGTCATGGTGGGGGGACTTTATCTTCAGACAGCCAGATTCATCATGTTACTCCATCGGGTGGAATTGGACCTCATGATGGTGGTACTTCTCATGGGCAAGAGACTGAAAGGCCAACATCTGCAGAAAGCAGTGTGCACACAACGAGTGATCAATCTCTGCAGCAAACTATCAATGATTCTGCAGGGCAGAGTGCATTGAGGCGTAATGGTGCTATTGGAGCCGCAGCTTTTGTTGCAAGTGCTTTTGATGCTGCAAAGGACATAATGGAAACCCTCAGAAGCAAGCACGCTAATTTGGCTAGTGAACTTGAGGTGACCATTTCGATCCTAACGTTCTTGTTCTACTCAAATGACAGTACATATATTATGTGGTGGATGTTATATTACACTAGCATCAAATATAACCATCTTTAAATTTTAAAAATTAAAGTTAATTTGTGAATTTCTTTTTGAATTATTTTGCAGAGCTTGCTGACAGAAATTGGTTCAAGGTTTGTAACTCTACCAGAGGAAAGACTTTTGGCGGTTGTTAATGCTCTGCTGCACCGCTGTTACAAGTATCCTACGGCAACCACTGCGGAGGTTCCCCAATCCCTCAAGAAGGAACTCTCAGGTGTTTGTAGGGCATGCTTCTCTGCGGATGCTGTGAACAAGCATGTTGATTTTGTGAGAGAGTACAAGCAGGAGTTTGAGCGCGATCTTGATCCAGAAAGTACAGCTACTTTTCCTGGCACTCTTTCTGAATTGACTGAAAGATTGAAACATTGGAAAAATGTTCTCCAAAGCAATGTCGAGGACAGGTTTCCTGCTGTATTGAAACTTGAAGAAGAAAGCAGAGTGTTACGCGATTTCCATGTGGTTGATGTAGAGATTCCAGGACAGTATTTTTGCGATCAGGTGACTAATCTCTATTTTCATATTCAATGTCATCATTATCTTTGTTTTACTCGTATTGGGGTTTGGCCCAAATTATGCTTGTCTATGTCAAGATAAAAATACTAAAAAAATGGAACTGGAAGTTGTTATTTCCTCTCTTAATGCACTTCCTAAATAAGAAGCCTTAAACGCTGAAGTTGGATAACAATTATGCAGTTTCATTAGTTTTTGTTCTAATGAATTTTTTTTAATCAAATTCTTTAGGAAATTGCGCCAGACCACACAGTGAAGTTGGACAGGGTTGGAGCTGATATTCCAATTGTGCGAAGACATGGAAGCAGTTTCCGACGTTTGACTTTGATAGGCTCTGATGGCTCTCAGCGGCATTTTATTGTTCAGACTTCTTTGACCCCCAATGCTAGAAGTGATGAACGCATACTGCAGCTTTTTAGGGTATTGAACCAAATGTTTGATAAGCACAAGGAATCAAGACGCCGCCACATATCTATTCACACACCAATTATTATTCCTGTTTGGTCCCAGGTGCTTAGCTCTCCCTTTTCACAAATTTTATTCCTTCTACTTTCAAGTATCAAATTATAAATCTTTTTTTTTTTTTTTTTTTGAAGCTCAAATTATAAATCTTTTATTCATCTTGTTGTCTTCATTAATTGCTGATTTCTAATTAGCCTGCACATGAAGGATATATTATATAGTTGATTGTTCCGTGAACAGGTTCGTATGGTTGAAGATGATCTGATGTACAGCACCTTCCTTGAGGTGTATGAGAACCATTGTGCGAGGAATGACCGAGAGGCGGATCAGCCCATTACCTATTTTAAGGAGCAATTAAACCAAGCTATATCTGGCCAAATCTCACCTGAAACTGTTGTAGATCTCCGTCTCCAAGCTTATAATGAGATAACGAAATCTTTTGTGACAGAAGGCATTTTCTCACAGTACATGTACAAGACTCTGCCGAGTGGTAACCATATGTGGGCTTTCAAAAAGCAATTTGCCATTCAGTTGGCCCTCTCAAGTTTCATGTCTTTCATGCTCCAGATTGGCGGAAGGTCCCCGAACAAGATTTTGTTTGCTAAGAACACCGGGAAAATATTTCAGACGGATTTCCACCCTGCATATGATTTTAATGGAATGATAGAGTTTAACGAACCAGTGCCTTTCCGGCTTACAAGGAACATGCAAGCATTTTTCTCTCATTTTGGCGTGGAAGGCCTTGTTGTGTCTGCAATGTGTGCTGCAGCACAAGCTTTGGTTTCACCGAAAGTAAGTTCTAATGAATTTTCTTTTAGATGTTCCATAGATTAAAGCGCGGATAAAAGCATAGACTCAATTGTTTTATTTTTCCCTTCATTTTATATATTTTGCAGCAAAGTCAGCATATATGGTATCAATTAGCAATGTTTTTCCGTGATGAGCTGCTGTCGTGGTCTTGGAGAAGACCACTGGGGGGTATTTCGATGACTCCTGCTGCTGGAGGAGGTAATATGAACTCCATCGACTTCAAACACAAGGTTAACACCAACGTGGAGGGCGTTATTGTCCGGATCAACGGAGTAGCTCCTCAGTACTCAGAAGAGGTAAAACTTCCCCTACATTTGTTCTGAAAATCGTCCTTATTAAAAGCCAGACTCATAACAAATGGTGCTTAATCCTAATTTTGTACTGCTTTCAGGACGAGAACACGGTGGATCCTCCACAGTCGGTGCAGAGAGGCATAACGGAGTTAGTTGAGGCCGCCTTGACTCCAAGGAACTTGTGCATGATGGATCCAACATGGCATCCCTGGTTTTAAAACTATCGTTGTAAATATCAAATCAGTGCACCTGTAAATATAAATATATATATGTACATGAATTGAATTGCATCCAAATCTAGAAATAGCTGCTAGCTAGCTAGTTTACATTATTTTTTGATGGATCAATTTGATAGCAACAAGTCTTAGAATCATGTTTTGATGATATAGCCAATTTGATTAACTGACTTGTATGTATGTATCACTCGATGTGTTGTGAGTGGGGTAACTGCATTGCAGTCGTCCCACACAAGTTTTTCTCCGTTCTCCTAATAGAACCCTAACGAGAGAGAGAAAAACTTGTGTGGGAAGAGTGTATGCACCTTGTGAAATAGTGAGATATACATTTTTGGAAAAATCCAAATTATGCGTCCAAAAAATCACATACCAAATCAGGGTACAGCAGTGCCTATCAATTAGACTTTTCAGAGGAAAAGAGAATTGAATAGTTCCATCAAAAGATTTCTCCCTTCATTTCAAGCATTTTGCTCTGATTGCTTCCCTCATTCACCTTCACACCTAACACTTTTTCTCATCAGTTTAGGGTATGAATAAATTAGTTAAATACAAAAGTACTTTTGAAGAAGCACTTTTTGTTGCAGCTTCTCCAGCATCGTTTCATAACAATGTGTAATGGATGGAATCCATCAATTAAATGTTTGCAGTATCTTAAAATACCCAGAAGCCAATCAACAGCAAGGACCACTTTGATTAATTGTCATCACCATTCATCAAGGCCTGATATCCAAGTGGATGGCTCTGATTTGATCAAAGGTAGTGCTCCCCACCTGTGTAAGAAGAAGTTGACTCATTACTCACTTGGTTTTTTAATTAACTAACTCTTTCAAAAGTTTTGGCTTTTTCTTCCTTTTTCATTTTTTTTTTTTTTAAAAAAAGAAATGGAAAACTCTGCCTTGGATTTTTCTTCCTTTTTATAGGAATGAAGAAAAAGGCACTGCAGTCTAGGTGAAGATTTCTGCTGATATTTAAAGGGTTTTTTGCAGGTTTTTTTTGGGTAGACTAGCCAAAAATGGACCAGTGATTGATTCTTGGCTTAATTGAATGGAATGGACCACCTTTACATTACAGCACTTTTATTTTTATTTATTTATTTATTTATTTATTAGGGTTAATATCACCAATGTCCTCTTAATTATATGTGAAGTAACGATATGTCCCTTAAATTTTTTTTCCTAGCATTAATCCCCCTGAGCTATTGTTTATTTGTAAACAGTTAGTTTTATTCCCCTCGAGAGGGGGCATCTACAGTAGGGTTTTTGCCAATAAATGAGAGTTCAGGGGGTTTAATGCCAGGAAAAAAAAGTTTAAGGGGCACATTGCTACTTCACGTATAATTTAGGTGGCTACTGGTGCTATTAACCCTTTTTTTTTATTGACTTTTGGCCTCAACATTTAGTAGATAGTACGTATAGAGGCCTCATTGGGTGTGGGAATTAATGTTACAATTCAGTTCAATCCATAATGCAATGTAATGTTACATGTTAGTGTTTATTCTGGTATTCATCTAAAATTCAACCTTTGTGATCTTACATGAAACCTGATAATTACCCTTAAGACAATTTATGTAAATTTTATCGGAAACCTTCTTTGATTTTCATCGGTCTGCACTCAATCTATAATGTTACCGAATCAAGATCCTTTATTAATTCTCTTGTACAATAAAAGATACGTTGTATCTACCTATAATACATGAATCAAAGTAAATTAAATTTACCCAAGTACAAATATTGATTGACTTGAGACTTTGAGAGAGAAGTTGGTGATAAATTATCATCAGATTTATTTGAAGCTTGAGTTGTCAAGAAAGATAAGGAAACTTATTGCCTTATTGGTGTCTTCTCCAAAGTCCAATCCATTTGAAAAAAAAAAAAACTTTGCTTGCATGAAGCAACATCTCCAAGAGCTTCTGTGCTATCTAATCCATAGCTTTTTTTGGGAACTGGGAGTTCTTTTTTAGCTTTTTTTTAAGCTCTTAAATAATTCCAGGCTTCCAGCTACTTCCAGCAATCAATCATTTATCATCCATATATATATATGATATGGCCATCTAAAAGTTTCCCAACAAAAGTGCTTCTTCTGAGTTTCAACTTCCCACTTTTTTTACATTATCATTATTGGTTTGATCTGATTTGAGTTTTGAAGAAATCATGAATGGAAAATTATTGTGTTTGTTTATATTACTACTTTTCATTCAGATTGTGAGTTGGGTTTCTGCAACTAGCAGGCCTTTTCATGGTTTTGTTGTTCATCATCAATCTTCAGGTAATTATTATTCTCTTTTTTTTCTGGCAATGATTATGTTAATGATTTTCATGTCAAAACTCCAAAATATTTTCATGTTTTTTTGTTTCTTCTTCTCTGCAGCTTTTCTCAATTTTTCTGTTTTTCTTCCCCTTATAAAATATGTTGTGCTTCTCTTCCTTCTCTCTTTGCTTATCATATATAATAGCCATGCATTCTCAGTAAAAAGCTCTTTTCAGCAAAGTGCTTCTCCTTCAAAGTGCTTATTTTCTGTGTTTCTGCCTCTCTTTTTCAGTCTTTTCTTTAAACTAAAGTGCTTCTTCTTCAAAGTGCTTTTTTTTTTCACTAATCAAACCTTAATTGCAGGCCAGATCAGTCCACAGCCTCTACCACCAGTGACCTCACCACCAAATTCCAGCTCCAAACAGGTCTCTCTCTTTCTCTCTCTCTCTCCCCTTAGAAGGGCAATGAAGTAAATATCAATAATATCCGTAATACTTTCGAAATTTTGGAGGTACTGATATCATACACACCCACGAGATATTGGCGATATTCTCAATATTAGGACCTCAAATATATCCACAAAAACCGATATTTATTTATTCTCTCCTTAGAAGCGCAATGAAGTAAATATCGATAATATCCGTAATATTTTCGAAATTTTGGAGGTACCAATATAATAAACACCCACGAGATATTAGCAATATTCTCAATATTAGGACTGCAAATATATCCACCAAAACCGATATATATTTGTTACCGAAAGGTTTCTATTTGATCTCTTAAAACATTTATTTATTAATATTTTCTTAATTTCTCTTTGAAGGGCTTCAAGTTGAAGAAGAAAATGATCAATGAAGGAGGAGAAGAAGAAGAAGAAACAAGGAAAATAGGATCAAGTCCACCAAAGTGTGAACACAAGTGCTATGGATGCATACCATGTGAGGCCATTCAAGTCCCTACAAAAACCAAAAAACAAACCCATTTTTTGGGTGTTAAGTATACTAATTATGAACCAGAGGGTTGGAAATGCAAGTGTGGCCCTTCCTTTTATACCCCATGAATCAATTTTCATCAACCAATGCAAACATCTAATATTATTATCTATCTCTATATATTTTATTTGATCATTGTACAAACACCCCCCAATATTGGAATCTGCATTTTATTTTTGTTTTTATTGTAGTATAATTAGTGTACTTCATTAAGCCGAAATGTCTTTTATTAGTTATTTATCTTTTGTTACCAAAACTAATATTCTCATGCCACATCTTAAATTTTTGTGTCATTGACTATGTGACAAATAATATGTACTTTTTTTTTTTTTGGATGGTATCTCGAATACAAAGTTCATAAATAGTAATAGTTAAAGAATCACTATCTTCGATAAACTATTACGATAAAAATCATAAAATCATGATTAAGGAAATGATGACACAACTCGAAAAATCTAATAGCATAGGCGTGAGTCGTGAGAGGTATATTACCGGTCCAATCTCGTAGAGTCCATATTTATAATACCGGTTGCTAAGATCTAAAGAGTTTAGATGCAAATTCTTTGCATATAAAATTACATGTTAATAAACAAATAATAATAATAATAATAATAATAATAATAATAAACATTTAACTTTTTTTTGTTTATTGAAGTATTACATAAATTCAGGGTTTTTTTAGGAGAGGGAAGACTTGAACCCATAACCTCATGGTACAGGTGTGAGAGATTTATTACCGGACCAACCTCATCTTGTCAAACATTTAACTTCTAATAAATTGAATTTTACATCGACCAACCTCATCTCGTCAAACATTTAACTTCTTATAAATTGAATTTTAGATATATCTTTAAAATCCAAATTCTGACATTTCAGATTTGCCAAGGCCTTTTAACTCTTCTAGCAATTAGGAAAAAAGTTAGAAGCTCAAGACAATTTGGAGTCTCTAACATATTTTCAGTATCTTTTTCCATCAACAATATCCTCCTAACACTATTCTAATCTCAAATCTCTGGTGTTGCCTGAGCGAACCAAATTTTTTTAATCCTTATTTTTAAATAAGATTAGTATTCTAGCAATGCCCAATATGACTTGTGATAAAAAACGCTCATTCAACCTGTCTTAGATTAGAATCGCTTTACTGCATACACTAAATAAAATAAAAATAAAGATAAAAATTAGTATGCTAATTATGATATTATTTATTTAATTTTCATCCTTGGAAACTAACAAAGAAAATGACGAAACCTCCCATAGAATCATAGATAGAAGTCATAATTCTAAATGACCAAAATACCCCTTAATTTAACTAAAAGGAACACCAACTTTCACATACATCACAAACACATATAAATAGCTCCCAACATCAGACTGTTTCTTACAGATACAGTTCTATCAAAATGGCCAACTTCTCTGTCGCTGATGTAAGTTTCTGATCTCAACAATTCTTGCAATTACAATTCCTAATTTTTATTGATTTTTCTATTTATTAACTGCTAAGTGAATATAAAAGATGGGATTGCGTTTTGTTTTCTCTATTTTTATGTATGCTGTTTGGTTGCAGAGAAAATGTAGGAGAAAAAAGAAAGGAAATTGAAATGCAATTGTTACGTTTTTTTTTTTTTTTTTTGTTATTTTAGATCCAGAATAATATAAAGTATCAGATTCAGGATCAGGGTTTTTTAAATGATTGAATATTGTCACTTTTGTCTGTGTGTTGTTTGAGATTTGATCTCAAATTGTCTCTGTTTTGTTTATTCTGATTTATGCTTGTGTTTGGTTGCTGAGAAAATATAGTAAAAAATAAAATAAAATGATATTTGAACCTTCACAATTTCATTTCTTGAATGCAGTTAATACCTTGATTTTGAATTTGTATTAATTTGTTAGAAAGGACATTAAATTATCACCTATTCGAAGTTTGTGTTAGAGGTTTTATTTTCTCCGCAACCAAACATAGGTGAATTTATATCAATTCAATAGTGTTTTATTCTTCGATCTGCATATATGTACAAATATATGGCTTTATTTATTTATGTTTATTAAGTTTCTGTGACCTGGTTGTTAAATTAAATCAACAAAATTTTCATTCATGATTTTGGTAATATACTCTTTGAATTATGAAATTTACTCGGTTTTTGTAACTGTTCATACAAATTATTCTGTATATTCTTTCATTGTTGTGTAATGTAAATGTGGAAGATTGCTTTTGATTGCATAAACTAAACTGTAAAATCTGGAATGGTTAAAACAAGGATCTTGATTATGTAGTGAATCAATCATAAAATATTCTAAATCTGTGATCCATGATCTTTCGTAATATTAGTCTGACTGGTTATAGTTTCAGTTCTTATTGCTTTTGTGGGAAATTCAATGGGTTGTAGAGTTCTAATCAATGATATTTCTTTCGATGTTCCATAGGGTTTTTGCCCTTCAGTGAAGAACATTCTTATTCTAGATTCTGAAGGGAAGCGAGTAGCAGTCAGGTATTACTCAGATGATTGGCCAACAAATGGTTCTAAGTTTGCTTTTGAGAAAAGCGTGTTCATCAAGACATTGAAGACAAATGCTCGGATGGATGGTATGCCTCCTAAATTTTGTAGAACTGTCTTTTATGATACAAACATGATTGTAACTTTAAAAGGTCAAGCGTTTGAAGACCTATCCACATTCCGGGTTTTCCTGAATGAAACTTAGAAATGCTCTGAAATCCATTGTGGAATTGATTGATGTGTTTCACTATTGCTTGTAAACTATGTGTAATATGTGTTTGTGCAATGTGAAATTATGGTCAATCTTGTGATTGACACAGTTTTCACAACTATATGCAGCGGATATTTCATTGCTTGATAACAACATTGTCATCTATAAGTTCGTTCAGGATCTGCACTTCTTTGTGACTGGAAGTATCGAAGAAAATGAACTCCTCTTATGTTCTGTTCTTCAGGGGTTCTTTGATGCAGTCACCCTTCTCCTCAGGTATTTCCGGTCACCTCTCCAACTTTGGTTTCTTAATTGTGATCATAATTGTTACTCTGATTTTTTTTCTTTTCTGCCTTCTATTCTTGCTTTTTGCATGATGTAGGAACAATGTTGACAAAAGGGAGGCTCTTGAGAACCTAGATCTTATCTTTTTATGCCTCGATGAGATTGTTGATCGAGGGTATGCAATACGGTTCCCAAACTCAAATACATTTATGTTGTCATTTTCTTTGAAGGAATTTGGAATGCAATAGTACACAAACAATACATGAGAAAAATATTCTTTATTCATGCTCAATATGATATTGACTTAGTCAACTTAATTTGAGCATACTCTATATACCATTCCGATATTGGAATTTAGTTGTTCTTCGAAAACTCTCATACTATCTGGGAAAAAAAAAGGTCTATATAACCAGATGATGTGTGATGTTGGCATCTTAGTTTACTTCAGCCATCGTACAATAATTATCTCGGATGTGTTGGATCGTGAATCTTGATCGTCACAATCCCTCTCCTTACGAGTTACACATCCCCAACTAGGATCCATGATCCATCCACCATTCCAATTACACTCCTACCCACTTTAGAACAATCTATTAACTGATTTCTTATGAACAAAACATTATGATTCAGTATGATTTACTATGGTTTGATATAATTATGTTCATCTGCTCTATCGAGTAACTTGAAAGTTTTTGGTTTAGTTTTTTTTATATCATGCTGTCTGATTCTGGCTCGATTGTCCCGTTATTAATTCATTTGTTTCTTTTTATAATTCTGGCAGGATCGTACTTGAAACAGATGCCAGTGTCATTGCAGGAAAGGTAGCAATCCACAACATGGATGGTGATTCACCTTTGGCTGAACAGGTGATGTAATAAATTATTGGTGTCGATTACATTTTAGTAAGATGTGAGAAGATGAAATTATCAAATTCTTGAAACTTACTTGTCATTGAGTTAAGACACACAAGCCAACACTAAAAACAAACGGATCTGGATGATTTCGGAATTCGCTAAAATCCTCCCTTTAAATTTGTTGAAACCCTCTTGTTTGTTTTTAGCTTCTACTCTAAGGACGCTTATCCGTTAGATAAAACTAACAGTTGAGAATTCAAGATGTTAAAATTTGGACATCCGCACCTGACAATTTTTATACCACCGAAGTTTTCTTTGTTTTCATTGAAATATATATAAACTTTCTCAAGCACCAGATACTAACAACATTGTTTGTGATATATTATTGCAGACACTATCTCAGGCATTGGCTACAGCAAGAGAACATTTGACAAGATCACTTCTAAAATGACCAATAATCTGTTTGGGCAAAGAGTATCTGATGACTCTTCATTCTTTTATTATATTTTGATTTTTGTTGACATTGCAGCACAATTCATTTTTATTTTGGTTGAGCTTATTAAATAATAATAGAATATCATTTAATTAGATTACAAGAAAACTTTGGTGGAGATATTGTTAATATCCACAAAATATTGAAGATATTCAATGATATTTTTGATATCTGTAATCTGTCCCCTTCGAAATACGGGACATTTTTCTGTCAAAAATGGATATTTACTCCATCATCTAAGATACATTATTAAATTTAGAGTAATGCTAGAGGACCCAAAAATCCAACCCAAATTTTGGACCCAAACCATGTGGCACACATCACATGGGGTATTGGAAAGAGTGAAGTGGGGCCATGTTGTGTTTGATGTGTGCCACATGGGTTTGGGTCCAAAATTTGGGTTGGTTTTTTGGGTCCTCTAGCATTACTTTTAAATTTATATGGTGTAATGAAACGATGCTAAAGTGGGCCAATCTCATGAAGGCCGAATTAAATTTTTATTTTCTTGTTGGCCCAAAAATATTCAAGCCCATATGACCCGAGGCCCAAAAACATGAAGACCGAATTAAATTTTTGTTTTCTTGTTGGTCCAAAACATGTCACAGTCCCTATTATGGTCATTTAAAATTGTCTTTTAAATGACCACAATAAGGACTATTTACAAATTGACCATTTACTTTATATTTATTCAAAACAAACAATGTACAATATCCTTGGATTTTCTTTGAAATTAGACGGAAGGTGGATATTAAAAAAAGTAGACAAAAAGATCAGTTCATTCCCAAATTAATATTTAAAGAAAAAAAATTGACTAAAAGAACGATTGTGTAAAGATAACGATATAACGAAGATAGATATCAAGGTCATTCTCACCTCCGGACAAAAACAAAGAAAGCTCGTTTATTAATACAAAGACTTTATATATATATAAAAAAAAAAAAAAAAAAAAAAAAAAAAAGATCGAGACAGATGCCAGGTTTGAGGATATATGTGTCAAAGTAATTTTGGACCTAACATGTACTGCCTCAAAAGCTAGTTTTATAAAAATAATCAGGACTGGCACGTCGTACAATAGTAACCTTACTGTATCAAATATTATTATATCAAAGTTTTTGTGTCAAATGTAAAAAAGAATTGAAGTTCCCATTACATGCAACAAATGCACAACCAAGCAGGAAAACAAACAATTATACTATATAAATCTCAACAACACTTGCTTTGATAACTCGAAATGCTCACCAAAATATCACCACGTTACATATAATAAGATGAAATTTTCATAAATATCACGTACAGCCTATCAAATTTGATACACCGTCTAATTTACAGCATATCATATTAAATATCACTGCCTTGTGAAATTTAACCTTATTATATCAAATCTCATTTAACCGAAACTCACTTCAATTAAACTTATTAATTATTTATATTTACCAACTCCATTTCTAACGTGTGGAAATAGGAGGTTTTGTGACTCTTTTGAGTTGGTGTTTCACGAGTGTCACCGTTTTAATAACTTAAGTTTTAAAGGCACCAAAGTAAGTGAACTTCTAAAAATGCCTTTACATATATTTTTTATTTACTTTTCAGTTTTTCAATTTTTTATTTATTTATTTTTCCATCTTCTTCATCGGCTTAGAATGGAGGTTGAATAGACCTCCATTGAAGTTATATAATAACATGGAAAGAACTCAGGAAGTGTACCTGTTAATGAGTAATAGTTTTGTAAGTAAATAAAAATAAATGTGTTAAATCAACCTCCAAGCTAGTTTTAATTTTTATTTAACTTTTCTCTTTATTATTAATAACATTATAAAAATATTCCACTATGCATGATCAAATTGTGTATACTATAGCAATATTAGTATATATATATATATATATATATATATATACCTTAATTAATTATAGATATACAACATCATATGAGAAATATTAACTCATAATTTTTTTTTGGGTGGTTGCTGTGATATATTGGAATATATATACACCTCAAAATTAATTATGACTTTTTCCAAATTACAAGTCTAATCTGCATGTCTTCAATATATTGCTAAGAATTTGCAGCCATGCCCAGCTTTGATTTTCACAGTTTTTTTAATTAGTCAAATTGACTTTGAAGAAGTAGAATAACGTGAATAATAATATAATTCAAAAAAAGGAAAATACTCTTCGAACTTCCAAGAAACTCAAAAATAAATAAATAAATAAATAAATAAAGTAGAATTAATGAAATATCAAAACCGAAATTGAAGGCCTACGGACTACGGAGTTTTGTTCCTCTCGTCGAAACCATTCTAACTATGGATATTTTATTTACTACAATTTCACAACATTAGATTTAATTCCAGCATGTGTATAATAATAATAATAATAATAATAATAAGTTTTAAGTGCGGGATCCTGACCATGATTTTCATGTGGGATCACCAATTGTCATATGCGATAATCAGCTTTGTAGTATTACAGATTGATTATGATAATTAGTGATCTTGTAGGAAAATTACATATGGGATCCTAAATCTGATAATTTTCTTTTATATATATATATATATACAGTGAGTCTCTCATGAGGGATCCCTTATTTTAATTTCGGTAAGGACCATGAAGAAAACACATTGACTTTAATGAATTTTAATCTGAATTTTTTAGTGATCCCTATTTTCCGATGCCTTCATATTTAACAAAATTTGGATAAATAGTTCTAGTACTCAGAAAATTCTCAAATTTTGTACATATGTATATTTCATTGAAATCATAATCCACAAAAAAATTCAGATTAAAATTCATTAAAGTCAATGTGTTTTCATTATGGTCCTTACCGAAATTAAAATAAGGGATCCCTCATGAGAGACTCACTGTATATATATATATATATATGGTCCCGATCTTATCAGGATGCACTGATATAATTTTATCAGGATATTGAATGTGAGCCACTCATTTATAACAGTGATTTGACAAGTGCATACATATCAAGTCAACGTATGTAAAACGAGTGGCTCACATTCAATATCCTTATATAATTCTATCAGAATGCACTGATAGGATAATTTCCGTATATATATATATATAGCATGACTTAAAGACTAACGTAACAAGACCTTGATAGTGTCTTGTATGTATCATGTGTGAAAACTTCCTGTACTGTGTTGTATATTTAATTTTAATTCAAGTCAATAGTTTTCTCTTCTTTGTTTTGATATGGAAACTATAAGTCAATTGCAGTTTTCTCTTCTTCTTTCATTCAAAACTTGTTTTCAAGTCATGATATTGACTCCTAATGAAAACTTTCCAAACATGTATATATAAATTTCCTCGGATTCGGGATCTCACACCTTTTTACGTTTGAATCATGATTCTCTAACATTAAAGACGAACCACTCATTTAACATTAGAAAAAACCATGATTATGGAGACATTAGAACATACGGGGTTCTAAACCTTGGATCGCATAACGTGAAAACATACGGAATTCCACTACTGTAATTAGCACTTCTCAACTAGACAACATATACTATTTGCATGCTTAAAGAATTTTCACACAAATTAACACACTCTATTAATATTTCTTCTTAAAAAAAATGCAATACAACAAAGTAAACAACATTTTTCATGCAAAAGCATGGTCAGCCCAAGTGTTTTGACTTATAGTAATAATTGCAAATGCAAACTTTTCATAGAGTTTTCACCTTCTTTTTTTTCACCATATATATTAATAGTGCCGGCCCTAGAATAGTCATGTTAAGCGGCCGTTGGGAATAGTCTAATACAAAAGGACTCACATATTCATTAAATTTATAAACTAAATATCTAAATATTTAATTAAGTATTTTTTTGAAAAACTTCTCTACTGGTTAAAAGAGTTTTTGTTTTTTGTTTTTTTTTAATTAAAAAGCTCTTTTCAATTTTTTATTTTTTATTTTATTTTATTGTTTAGTTGTCACTCCAGTAAAACATTTGGATGATTAAAAATGTTGTTTTATGTCTTGTTGTTAATAATAACACTAAAATGTCTAATGTAAGCATATTATTTAATATCTTTTAAAATATTTTGATAATCTTATCATTTAAAAGAGTTTTTTTTTTTATTGACAACCAAACGACAAATGACTAACAACTTTCCTTTAAAAATTCTATTCGTAAAAGCTCTATTAGAAGGGTTGAGGACCCTATTTTTATAGTTCTCTTTGGGACCTCAAAATCTAAGGTCGGCCCTTTCTATATATAAGTAATTATTGCAAATAAAGTATAAAGTATACGTGTGATGAAAACTTTGAATTCTTCAAGTTCAACGCCTCGTGGTTGTTTTTGTTTTTTTAATTTTTTTAATTTAGACTTTTTTTTTTTCCACTTCTCTATTCAAACAAACACAATTTAAGGGTTAGCCCAATTGCCCCAACACCACCCTCATGAGTCATGCATGCAAAATTTTGAAAACATTATAGATGGTAAAACATTTTTCTACAATTTTCTTTTGTCTTCTCTTTACGTATTTGAAAAGTTACCATTTTGCACAAGTAAATTTCACTTTATTTTCTTAGTGATTATTCTCTTTTCAAGGGTTCCTTTTTTCTATATATAGTATATATATGTAAAGAAATGATCATCCTCATCATCATCCTTTCTCAGACAGAGAAGATTTTGGAAGCTGTTACTTGCATTAGTCTTCTTCTACATACTTGCATTAGTTCTTCTACATATATACAAGCTAGCTGGTGAGTATTTTATTGTTTAAATATTTATAGTCTTTGATTAGTATAATATAATTCTCTAATTAGGTCGGTCCTGAAAACAAATTTAAAGACCGAAACTATATAACATTATATAGTGAACATAATCGCACACAAAAATGTGTTGATTTTCCATTTTCATGCGACTATTGTCAAAGAACTTATCTTCTCTTATCCTATTTATGTAATGTTCCGTTGTCACAGTTTTGAATTTTTTTTTCATAACCGACCTGACTAGAAAAATACCCTTGACTAGTATATATTAATGTAATTTAAAAAATTTGACAAGGAGAAGCTAAGTACTACGTATATATGTAAAATTTTGTTCGATTTGTCATTTAATTTCTTCAGAATCCGTTAAAGCATTGGAGAGATCAATGTTGTTATGTTCATAGATTTTGAAGAGAGTTTATATAACTATATTCTGATTGGTTGAACAGAAGAAAATGGTTTCATCAAAGGATGAGAACACTACGATTCTCAGAACAATGAGCTTCAAGAAAAGGGAGTTGGATTGTAGCCAAGATATGGATCACCATCATGATGATCATGATCACCAAGGAAATTGTATGAGTGATCTCATGATCAAAGATTCTGTAAGATTGTTCAAGAGCAGGAAACTGAGAGACCATATGGTTGAGAAAGAGCAGGTGGCGGCAGCCGCAAATTCGAATTCGGATGCTGCTGCAAGTGATCATGATGAGCTTGATAGAGCTGCAACTAAGCTGCAGAAGTTTTACAAGAGTTACAGAACTAGAAGAAACCTAGCTGATTGTGCTGTTGTTGTTGAGGGCCTCTGGTAATTATTAATTTTTTTTTTTTTTTTTGAAACAGCTTAAAAAAGCAAAAACCCCAGAAACAGGGACAACGACCACAACAAAACAGGGGCATAACAGACGCCCACACCCCAAAAACACAAAAACAAACCCAGCACTAGAAATCAGACCTGATATCAGAAACAAAAGTACTAAGAAATCAACCCTGATTTCAACACTGCCTACAAAAACAACAAAGAAAAGCGCAAAGCCAAGCCAACACAAAACTAAAAAACGCTCCACACAATATTATCACCATCAAGCGCAGAACCTCTTTTAGCCAAACCATCCGCTATACCATTCGAAGCTCTGGAGACATAACGCAGCGACAAATTATTGCAGGCTCTGAGAATCTCCCGGACCTCGAAAATCTCATCCACCAACGCCAAATTGCCAAAATCCCCACTCAAAATCCATGAAACCATCACCCTCGAATCACTCTCAATAATTATCTCTCTTTCACCAAGCAAGTCCGCTGATTCACAGAGAATACAAGCTTTTTTAATAGCCAAAAACTCAGCTTCCGCTGCATCGTTAGCTTTGACACTAGCCGCAAATTCACACCACACCTCACCTCTAGCATTCCTTAAAACACCACCAATCCCCGCCTTCCCTTTATCCCTGAAAAACGAACCATCAACATTAAATTTCAGCACCTCATTCGACGGAGGGATCCACTTTTCTGCTTTCCTCTTACTCTTCTTCTTATGTTCAACACAACAAAACTCCAAATTTTCCACCATAACCGTAATTGGAAATCTGGTAATTATTAATTAATTTGTTTAATTTCTTCTTGTCTATTAATCTTCTATATAGATAAATTTGACTGGTTTAAAAAGCTTCACAAATTTCAATCACAAATTTTCCAAGGAAATTAGTTTCTGTAAAAGAGCCTTCTAGGAAAGTCATCACATGACGAATTTTAAAACCATTGGAATATATATGTTTCTGTATTCAACCTGAAATTAATATAGAACCAATCGATAATGATTTTTCTCTTTTTATTTGTTCAAGGTGGAAAGGACTAGACTTTGCAGCTCTTAGGAGGAGCTCTGTGTCATTCTTCAACTCCGATAAATCGGAAACTGCCATTTCGCGATGGGCTCGGGCTAGGGTTAGGGCAGCCAAGGTACATATATATATATATATATATATATATATATATATATATATATTAATTGTCAATGAAATTTTGAGACTGATCAGAAATATATATATATATATATATTTTATCTCAATAGTACTATTTGGATATATCAAATTCAGGATCTTCAAGTGGCACTAAATTGATTAATTTTTTAAAAATTTGATATGTTGATTAATATTGTATATATATAGGTTGGAAAGGGTTTGTGCAAGAATGAAAAGGCCCAGAAATTAGCTCTAAAACACTGGCTTGAAGCTGTAAGTCCACAAAATTGAACATCTACGGTTCGATATCGATCATAACGCTCATTTCTAATATGGTTTCACTCTCTAGTTTTCACACAAAATATCTCATTTCAACTCAGTAAAAGATTTATATATACTACGATAATGAGTTTATCTAACCAATATAATCAATGGTGGATTCTGATACCTCATCGCATCTTTCAGAAGAATGTCTGGATTTTGAAATTCGGTTAATATATACAAATTTTAATTTGATTTTATTGCACAGATTGATCCACGCCATCGTTATGGTCACAATCTCCATCAATATTATGATGTTTGGTTTGCAAGTGAAAGCAGCCAACCTTTCTTCTACTGGTAACAAAAACAAAATTGAATATAATTTTTTTTTTTTTTTTTCTCTTTAATGATCTCTCTAATTACTTTAATTTGTGAAATTTAATGAAGGTTGGACATTGGAGATGGCAAAGAAGTAAACCTAGAGAAGTGTCCGAGGACTACACTACAACATCAATGCATCAAATATCTTGGACCAGTAAGCATTGTTATACATATATACACATATACGAAAATCCTTAGATGCATACGTACAATTTTTTTTTAAATCCAAACATTGAGATTTGATGACATCCGATTATTATTGAAATCTCTTTTGTTCTTGCAGAAAGAGAGGGAAGCATATGAAGTTGTAATGGAGAGAGGGAAGCTTGTTTACAAGCAAAGCAGGGTTTGTGTGGACACACCAAAGGATTCCAAGTGGATATTTGTACTTAGCACATCAAGGAACTTTTATGTTGGAGAGAAGAAGAGAGGCCTCTTTCAACATTCAAGTTTCCTCTCTGGGGCTGCCACAATTGCATCTGGTAGATTGGTTGCTCACAATGGGATCCTTGAGGTATTTATATATATACACGTACATGCTCACTTCAAAAATTATTGATAATGTATGTTTGTATCTGAGAAGGACTGTGAACGTAGTTTGTATTAATTTATATAAGTATTTATAATGATATATATTCCTAGTAAGAGTACAGTTGTAGATATGATTGTAACTGATCATCTCACATGATATATTTATTTTAATTGTTTAGGCAATATGGCCTTACAGCGGTCATTATCGCCCAACAGAAGAGAATTTAATAGAATGTTGCAGCTTCTTGGAGGATCATCATGTAGACTTGACTGATGTTAAGGTATGTCTCTAATAGTGAAAATTTAAAATTTCTTAATTTCTTAATTATTTCAATCATTAAGAAAAAATGATACTTATAAAACTGAATACTATTAAATAGGTCACCGTGCACATACCAACAGTACATCAACCGTACATCTATTCTAACGAAACATTTCTTATATTAAACCGGTCATCTTTGAATTATTATGTCATATAGGTTAGTAGAAATCGTGTTTTGAAACCAATATCTTCGAATATTCCTCCCTTTACATACATTCATGTTCATATATATGCAGAAAGGTCCAACTGATGATGACATCCCACCAAAAAATAATCCTGAACGAAAAGAGCCAAATTCATCTATTCCCATTATTGAAGATAAAGATCATGATGAGAAAAGAAACAAAACTACCCACATTGTAGAAGAAGAAGAATTACAAGTCTTTGTTGGGGAGGGAAGAAGCAAAAACAAATTCAATATGACTACACTGCCATTCAAATGGAGCACAGGAGCAGGCCCCAGAATCAGATGTGTTGGAGACTACCCACCAGAGCTGAAATTTCAAGCACTTGAACAGGTCAAATTGTCACCAAGGACAACATCAGTAGTCAAGCAGCCAGATGGTGCACATTTTCCAACTAGCTGTGGTGGTCCAATTCCATCCCCAAGACCTAGCCCAAAATTCCACCTCTCTCCTAGACTTGTATCATGCATTGGAGTACTTCCTAGTCCAAGACCAATTAAGTAGATGTACACTACTACATCTTAAATTTCCAATGCCTGTCAACATGTTTGCAAGTGCTTCTGGTATGAAGAGAGAAAATAAAAAATGCTTGTTTTGGAAAATAAGTATTTTTAGACTAATATATTTTAAATTAATGATCTAATTTTTAGAGAAGTCTCTAAAGTTTTTTTTTTTTTTTTTTTTTTTTTAGGATTATATATATATATATATATATATATATCCCTTGCAGAATTTAAATTATTCATTGTATAAATGTGTAATTAATAGTCTCTAATAAAGTTAACAGTTCTATCTTTCTCTCAAATCTCGATTTTTCTCGGATGGACACGTATTATAGGTATATTTATAGCATATTAAAAACAAACGGATCTGGATGATTTTGGAATTTGCTAAAATCCTCCCTTTAAATTTGTTGAAACCCTCTTGTTTGTTTTTAGCTTCTACTCTAAGGACGCTTATCTGTTGGATAAAACTAACAGTTGAGAATTTAAGATGTTAAAATTTGGACGTCCGCACCTGATAATTTTTATACCACTGAAGTTTTCTTTGTTTTCATTGAAATATATATAAACTTTCTCAAGCACCAGATACAACATTGTTTGTGATATATTGCAGACACTATCTCCGGCATTGGCTACAGCAAGAGAACATTTGACAAGATCACTTCTAAAATGGCCAATAATCTGTTCGGGCAAAGAGTATCTGATGACTCTTCGTTCTTTTATTATATTTTGATTTTTGTTGACAATGCAGCAGTGTTTAATTCATTTTTATTTTGGTTGAGCTTATTAAATAATAATAATAGAATATCATTTAATTAGATTACAAGAAAACTTTGGTGGAGATATTGTTAATATCATTAAAATATTGAAGATATTCAATGATATTTTTAATATATGTGTAAGTTTTTTATAAAATTGTGAGCAACGCATGACATTATATTTTGAGTTTATGAAAACCGAATTAATTGGAATGTTTAAGTAATTGGAATGTTTAAGTAAGAGAGAGTTGACCGGATAGAGCCCAAGATATATTGTATATGATATCTTGGGTATTATGATATCTTGTTATATTGTATTTGAATGATCCCAGACTCTAAGTTGCCATACACAATTGCTGCATCTGATTGAATGAATATAATATGGATTTCATATGGATTCGTGATTTAGATTAAATCAATGTGTATCTGATGTTAACAACAAAATCAAATTCCATGTATGAATTATTGGTTGTTTTGACATGTGTTGTTAATTGTTACGAACCTTGTGATAATTCGTTGGATTGTTAGTTGCAGACCCGTTTTTGATGCGGGTTGTTCTTCGCAGACCCGCGTGTTGGTGGGCGTCCCGAGTTAGTCGGAGCCGTGGTTGGTCGTTGCTTTTCCGGCGACATCGTGTTTCGCCGTCGAGCAAGGGATCCGCACGAATGCGGATCTGTCTTGGGGTTTGTAGATCCTTGTAGATCGAATGATTTGGGTCGATGGTCAATAGTGCTAGACCCGCGTAAGTTTCGGGTCGATCGTACTCCAGCACAACTTTCCGTTGTTGTTGCCTCCATTCTGGTGGCCGTCGGAGCAAGGACGAATGGCGGCCATGAAGAGCCTAGAGATTTCTAGGGTTTTCACCACTTTTTGTAAATTAGATACAGTTTTGGGCTGTTATGAAATTTTCCTAGGTCCTTTTATAAATTTGAAATAATTTTGGACTGTATTGTTATTTGCCTAGGCCCTTTTAGAATTAATATAACATTGAGGTACCTATGTGTAATTGGTTATGTGTTGGGACAGATTTATAATTTCAGGAAATATTTGGGGCCAATTTAATATTATGATAAATATAGGGGCCAATTTGAAATTTACCAAAATCAAGAGGCAATTTTAAAATTTTCGAAATTTTTTTGTGTGGGAATAATTGCAGTTCACAAATAGTTATTATGATTTCGGATGATTATACTTTCACGTAATGACTAATCATTAAGTTTTCATAATAATTATTAGTTTGTTTAAAATTATTAATAATTGATAGAATATTCTTGTAAATTGGATGGCTATGTCTTCACGTGGTGAACTAGTCATTTAGATTTTGAGAAATTTGTCGGTTATCGATTATTAATGATTTTGATTCAATAATTGATAGAATATTCTCGTGAATCAGATGATTATGCTTTCATGTAATGACTAATCATTAAGATTTTGATAAATTCGTCGGTTATCGATTATTGATGAGGTTAAAATTAAGGGGGAATTGCACAAACATCCCTTAAGGTTTGATAAAATTGCACGAATATGGCAATTTTGACCATATACACACAAACTTCCCTCAACATTTGAAAAGTGTTGCACAAACATGCCCTACCGTTAGATGGATCCATTAGTCAATGGTCAAACGTGTATAAAGTCCAAAATACCCTATATTTTTATTTTAAACATAATTAAAAATTCAAAAATAAGATTAAAAAAATATTAAAAAAATCTTTTAGAAAATATGAATGTATCTTAAATCAGAAAGCTGGAAAAAAAAATCATCTTAAAAAATATATATATATAGTTTGTGCAATTCCCCCTTGATTATAAATAAATTTAAAATTTAAAATTTATTTACTATTAAATTAAAAACTTTTTTATTTATTTGTAAAGATGAATATTTTTTTTTCCAGGTTTCAGATTTAAGATACATCCATGTTATCTAATATATATATATATATATATATATATATTATATTTTTAACTTTTTTAAAATTTTTTTTAGTTTATTTAAAATAAAAATAAAGGATATTTTAGACTTTTTACACTTTGACCATTGACTAACGGATCTATCTAATGGCAGGGGATGTTTGTGCAACAATTTTCAAATGTTGAGGGAAGTTTGTGTGTATATGGCCAAAACTGTCATATCTGTGCAATTTCATTAAATCTCGAGGGATGTTTGTGCAATTCCCCCTAAAATTAATAATATGTTTTGAATATTCTTGTGAATTGGATGATTATGCTTTCACGTAGTGACTCATCATTAAGATTTTGAGAAATTCGTCAGTTAACGATTATTAATTTGGTAAGTTTTAATAGCTGATTGAATATTCTCGTGAATTGGATGATTATGCTTTCACGTAGTGACTAATCATTAATATTTTGAGAAATTCATTGGTTATCAATTATTAAATTTGAACTGCAATGATGAAATTATATGCATGTGATGGCTGATGTTCTTCTTTGTAGAAGGTTCATTATCTTGAGGTATTCATTTATACAGTATGATATAAATGTTTGAAATTTTAGAAGTTGCCTTTAATATATTTTCTTTTAATTGAATGAAAGTGCCCAACACTTATTGATGCCTACATATTCTATATGCTCACGAATAATATCTACTCAACATGAATTTAAGAAGGTTATTTATTTCTCATTATCTTGCATAATTTTAAAATAAAAATTATGTGTGACCATGTTAGATTGATTAAGAGAAATAATATATAAATTTATGTTAGGTATAACGATATTGGATTTGAAGTTCTTGGTTTACAAATGTATAACCTATGAAATTATTATGGAATTGGATGGTTACGTTTCTACGTAGTAGACTAATCATTAAGATTTCATTATAATTTGTTTATTTCATTGAAGACATTAATTGATTATATTATAAATTATTATAAAGTTGGATGGTTATGTTTCTACGTAGTGGACTGACCATTAAGATTTTATAATGATTATGGAAATCATTTTGAGCATGAATATACTGTGTTTTAATTCATTTTAAACACCTCTATTATTTCTAAATGCACACCATTAAGATATTAGTTGAAGGACCTTTTTTTGATGGATTAGATGAGACGCTCCAATTGATTTTTTGCCTTATTGAGGATTAAAGGATAAATAAAGTTTAGTGAATCCACTGTTGAAAGTTTGGTTAAGATCTTTCACCTTAGATTAATATATTATATGATTATGTCTTTTTTTTTGTTATTTTGATAAAGGGTGATAGGGTACAAACACCATAAGAGTAGTTTGGAAATTTTGACAATTCAACATAGCAAGTCAAAGGAAATACTGAGGACATAAAATAATTTGCTATCCCAAGAAAAGGTACCCCTTGATTTATGTTTTGAAATATTTGATTGATTATCAATTAAGCATTTAGTGGGTTGTTTCTTGTAATACATATTATATTATAAATTCTTCCAATGAACTCGGGACCAAGTAGTTAAGAGGTTTTACTTGAATTCATGGTAACATTTAGGTTATCTTTAAATCCTAAAAGTTTTATTAGATGATATTTTCTGATTTTGGTCCTGTAATGCATAGTGCAATTTATTTTAAGAACATGTTTTAATTTACTTTCAACTTCAGGAATGGAGAGTGAGAGTTTTAGAGAGAGAGAAATTGACTCCCTTGGCCATGAAGGGAGTCAGATTGCAACCAACGGTAGGGCTTCGAGAAAGGATTTCCGGGATGGTTTGTATTCTATCTTCATCGACAACTTGAATCCGGAGGTTGATTTGAAGGTTGTGTGGGGTTTTTTCAAAGCTTTTGGTAGAGTGAGAGATGTGTTTCTATCGGGTAGATCCGGCAAAATTGGCGAACGGAAGAAAGCTGCGTGGGTGGCCTATTGTTTTGAAGATGGCTGCTTTTGGGTGGACGAATCGACGCTCTCTGGCGTCAAGACTAAGTCACTCCAGAAAGGTGGATGGAGAGGCAAGTAAAGTGGATGATAAAGCTAATGGTGATCAGAATGGGAAACAAAGGAAGCTGACCTTAGTGGAAAAGGTGAATGGGCATCAGGATAGATGCAATGAGGAGTGTTTGAAGCTGTTTGAGAAAGGTTTATCCATGTCCTGGGATATGGAGGATGGAGAGGAATCGTGGCTATCTATGTGTGTTATTGGAGACCTGAAATTTTGTTCTGATGTTCCTAAGATAAATTCTCACTTATGTTCAATAGGGTATTCGTTTCAATCTTCTTATTTAGGGGACAAATACTTCTTATGGTGTTTTGGGTTAGTTTATGAAAAAGAGGGTTTCATGAATAACAGGTCTTTATGGGAGGACTACCTAGTCTCTATGAAGGAGTAGTCCGACATGTCCATTTCTAAATCCTGGTTGGTGTGGATCAGGTGTTGGGGGGTTCCTTTACCTTGTTGGAACTCTCGGCTCTTCTTAAAGCTAGGTAGGTAGCTTGGAGAACCGGTGCATGTTGAAGAAGATAACCAAAACAAGAGAAGGTTGGATAGAGGGAGGGTACTAGTGCTGGTTCCTCATGAATGGAAATGTCCCTTGAAGATTAATGTGGTATGGGGAGGGAAGTGCTTTGGTGTCCAGATTTCAAAGGAGTCAACTTTGGTAGATAGTTTTTGGCTTGAAATTTTTTTTGGATTGATTCCGACGGGTGGTCCGGTTAAAGAAGAGTTTCAAATGGAAGCTCATTTGAATTTTAATCCGGTAAAGGAAAGTGGATGTGACATGGCAGAGAAAGGAAGGGTGGTTCTCCCATTTTCATCCAATGCGTTTGGTGAGGCTAATACCTTTGCTGTTGATGACAGTATTTTAATAGGGAATCGTGGTAAAGAGAAGGAAAAGCAAGAGATAGGTGGGGGTTTTCACAAGAGAATAAGTGACAAGGATGATGGTCTCAAAAGGAGTGCCAACTCTTCTCGTTTAAATGAGGGTGGTGAGAGGTCAACTTCTGAAAAAATTTTCAAGAAGGGTCAAGCCAAAGGAAATAGGGTGTACGTTGGGAAGCCAAATCTCAGACATTGTTCTGATTATATGGGCAAGGAGTCAAGGACTGGCTGGTCTTGGAAAAAGAAAGGGCAATCTGCACAAGGTCAGGGAGTGAAACACTGGAAAGCGATTGCTCAAGGAAAGGGTACGATGAAGGTGAGCCGGGTCTGTTTAGTCCAGATGGTGGGTTGCATATGGAGGGCTTGGGTCAATTGCTGAAAAAACATGTCTATGAGCAGCTGACATGTCTGGAAAAAGGATCTTACTCCCAAGTGTAGGAGTGTCGAAGTAATAATATAACCTGGTAAGTACAAGGTCGTTCCTCAGGGAAGGAGTTTTAATGTTTACAATAACCAACAATAATCACAAGAGATATCAAGAAATAAAATGATTAAATTGGTGAATGATGGGCAAATATAATAATAAAATTACTCAAATAAAAATATGTATACTAAGGTTAGAGGTTTCACTCTTGGTATTTAGAATAAATGTTTATTTAACTCTTTTTATAACTCAATCAAAATCCACACACAAAGGAGGTTCCAATCGGAAAATACAACAATCTAAGCTTGTTTGAACATATATGAAATTATATCTCTTTTCATTTAATTTAATTACAAGGATTACCCACTTTTCGATTCAATGGGTTTCAAGTACTCAATGTGCCAATCACTACCATAAATCAAGAATCCTTTACTAGAGGTGTAGGTATAACTAAAACCGTACGGTATCTAGAAGGACACGACCATCCAAAAGGATTCAAGTATCCATTGATAGGATTGTCTACAATAAGTCAAGATCCCCATACACAAGAGAGAAATTAGTATTAGAGTCAAATTATTAAACAAAAAGAAATATAAATCATATATGTGAATAACAAATGAATATAAACATTAACCACAAATGAATATAAACATTAGCATAAGGAGCGATTCAAGGTCCGCGGTGTCTTGGGTGAATGACAAAGACTTTGGGAATCTTCATTTATGGGAGTTGATTGTTGACATTCGGTATTTGCTTTTCTTTCTAGGTAACACTGCTGTGGTTTTTTGTCCTAGGGAGTCGAATGAGGCTGCTGATAGCTTGGCTAAATTGGGGTCTGATTTGGGTGAGGAGGTGATTGAGTGGAATGTTTCTTAGTTTTCTTTCCTGTGTTTTGTTGTGTTTGTTTGCTTTGTCCTGGCGGGTTGTTGTTGTTTCTGTTGTTTAGTAGCCTGCTGGGTGTGGCAGCCTGTTGTGCCTTGTTCTGTTTTCTTCCTCTTGTTGTTGGGAGCTGGCATTGTTTGTTGTTTGGTTTCTGGCGGGTGGCTTCTTGCCCCTGACCTTTCTTGAATATATTGCCTTTTCAAAAAAATATAAACATTAACCACAATTTAAGAGTTTTAATAAACTTTTATTTTCATACCAAGAGCTTCAACTTTTCACCTTAGCATAATGAAACTAGTTACTCATGTAAATGGAAATAAGCATGGAAATATAAAAGGAAAAACATGTAAAAGAAAACTAATTGGCAAGAAGAAAGTTTATAGTGAAAGAGAGAAATAATAGTAATACATGCAAGGTAAACTTGCAATAAACCAAGATGATTCAAGAAACAAATTAAGAGTTTCAAGGTGTATTTTTAGCCATCTACAAGACCTCTTTTTATAGAGAGCTCGAAGGGCAAAAGGGTGACAAAAGGGGAACATGGTTAATTAATGTTTAGCCACCTAACAATGACAATTTTGGTTTGCCCATGCAGGCACTATTTTTGAACCCAGATTTCGTGCTGATTGCTTCAGATTTGGCCTCTGACATGAACAGAAGAAGTGTGCATTTTTAACTTAGCTTTCCAGAATGGTTTGGTTCATAATTATCCGAAATCTGTAGCTCAAGTTATGCCCAAAACACTGAAGCTTGTTCAGTGTTTGCGGAAACTGTGCATATGTCCTCTTCCATCCTCTGTTTGGCCTTCAAAACGTCTGAATCTTGAATTCAACGTGAAATTCATTTTTGTAGGAAATTGAATCATCTTTCCACAAGAAAAAGAATGGGATCAATCCGATATTTGAGTCAAAAGTTATGCCCATTTCAAGTAACCTGCATCAAAATAACAATATCAAAAATAAAAGACAAAAGTGTAAATGTGCTTAAGTTAGGAGAGTTAATAACACTACTAGTGTAAAATAATGATTTCAACCCTTATTAAACATACACTTTTATGTGTTCATCAGCAGCCCAATTCAAAAATGGCCATTAAGGTTATGTTGAGAGACCCAATAGGCCTGTTTCAGAGTGAAAGATCTAGGGTGATATTTGGCTCAGATGGAGGTTTCCAGTGTGAGAAGTTGACTCGGAAAGCTGGTTCCATGGTCAACGGATTATCTATGGCTTCTCCAGGCATCTTGAAAAGAAAAAGAGGGAGACAAAGCTTGGTTTCGTTGAAAGGGCATAGCATGATTCTTAGAAGTTTCAAGACTTGTGAGAAAGTGAAGCTGCAGAATTCTTGGCTTAATAATAATGTAACGTGGAATCTTGAGGATGAAGTTGCGAAGGTGCTTGAAAAGGGCATGGCCTTGGGTTTCAACTTCCATGGGAAAGAGAAGGAGTTGTCAGAGATTATCTCAAGAAGGGAGGAGGTGAACAACAATAGGTTTCGGGATTTAGTGAGATGGTTGGTGCTCAAACACAAGGCTATGGGGTGATGTGCTTTCCAAGTTTTGTTTGTTTTGTTGTTGGGGTTTCCTTTGTGTTTCTCGTTTTTGTGTTTTGTTTTGGCATTAGGGACGTGGGTTTGTTTCTTGTGGGCAGTTTTGCAGTAGTTTTGCTTGTGCTGATTTTCGGGTTTGTTAGGCTGTGGCTGGTGGTGGGTCTCTTGTAGCTTGCAGAGCTTGTGTGTTTGTCTCTGTCTGTTTCTTGTTTTCGGCCATCTTTGGCTTTTATCAATAAAGCTTGCAGTTCAAAAAAAAATAAAAAATGCATAATGCAATTTTCTTATTAAGAGTGATCGAGAATTTGATTTAATATCTTAAAGTTTTTTCAAGATAATATATTTTTGCTTATGATTTTCACCTAGTGAGTAATATGGTGAATTTTTTTTTTTTTTAATAAACAATAATCTTTATAGATCTTCGAACTCTTCTCGTATTATAAATTCTACTTTTGGGTTTTAAAATTAGATTGATGATTTTTCTTGTAGTTTAGATATAATTTTTTTTTTTTAATCACATGACCAAAGGTAGAATGGAGATAGTTGATTCGTAGGGCATTTTGATTATTTTTTAAATTCTCGGTTTTAAGTCTTTTGATTAATTGTATTAAAAGTGATCTCATAAAATATAAGGATATGATTGCAAAAGGTTAGAAACTATTAATAATAGTTTATAGAACTTGTCATGTTTTATTTATGCATGAGAATAAATGTATTTATGCATTATACATTCTTAGGGGGAGAGAGTGATGTTGTTAAGAATGTATAATTTCAAAGACTTGCATTTAAGGAAGAAATCGTATGCTTGTGATATTTATGTTGAGTAAATGTCAAGTTTGTTGAATTGCAATTTTGGATGTCATTGGAATTGAGATTTTGCAAACTAATTAGTTGTCAATAGATTTATAGCTTGAAGGTTTTACTTGAAAAAGGGTGTTTGGTTTGCATGCTTTAAAACTTCATTGATATATTTAAACAAATTTTCAGACAAATGGTGTTTAGTTTAATAATGTTGTAACATTTTATGACTTTGTTAAAAGTTTTATTTTGCCATTAGACATAACTGAGGGTCAGTGGGAGTAAGTTTACTTATTTGAGGTATCTATTGGTAAAAGTGATAAACTTACATAAGTTTTTAGTTCTTCAAGTAAATTAGAGCGTTCTCATAAGAAAAAGGTCATGTAAATATCTGCAATTGATATTTTAATGTATGCTTAGTATATATGTATTGATACTATTATTACATTAGCATACTTTGCAAATTTCAAACCAATTTGGCATGTATCATTGGACATGGATATAGAATGTTTTATCGTATTTGCAGATGTTAATTGTTTCATGCTTACATGTATGTATGGATAAGGAAATATGTGGTTTAATATGTTGTGACTCTAAAGAATTTTGATTGTGAAATCATATTTTGAGGTAGATTGTGATAATTTCATTGCATTTATTTTCTCTGAATATGACAAGAGATCTCAGAGGTTTAACCATATGGATATTATGGTGAGAGAAGGTTTAAGAGTTGTAAGTTTCTAATAGCCACATGTAGAATAACTCTTGATATACTAACCAAGATACTTGACTCCGGAGGTTTGGTGGAGCATGTTATATCCTGCATTGGATGATTGATATTTTGATATATTTGGTTAGTAGGAGTTGTCTTTTATTAGATTAACTGCATTTGTTCTATGCATGTTTGTTTTATATTCACGAGAATATTGCTAGTGTATTGTATATGCATGTTAACATATTTACCATATTTGTTATTGTGTGCACACGGATGTTTGATTATGGCATGAAATCTCAAAGCTATTAGCTTTGAGGGGGCAAGTTCACTCATAAGATATAAAGTTTCCACCGATGAGTGAACATTATTTAAGACAGAAGGATTTACCTGTCTTAAGGGGGTATCTCAAAGCTTTTGGCTTTGAGTGGGCAGTTCACTCATAAGATATAAAGTTTCCACCGATGAGTGAATATTACTTAAGACATAAGGATTTGCCCGTCTTAAGGGAGGATTAACTCTTGGTCCTTTGGCCAATGAGTGGAAGATGCTTAAGACATTAAGTTTGCTTATCTTAAGATTTTTCGCATAATGCGAAGGTGGACCTACATGGAAATCAGCATGATGATCACATTTGCATGTAATTTCCATACCACATATACATACCATTTTACTCGGGTAGGTAGAGCTAAGGGTATTTTGATTGCATATGGTTTTATGTCGATTAAAGATGTAATGATCTATGTAGTTAGATACTTAAGGTTCTATTGGACTAAGGGGAAGAAGGTGTTACTCTCGTAAACATCATGTTTTGTGGCCACGTATAATTGTTTGACAATTCGGAGTGTCATTTTCTAAAATGAATTTATAAATATAAAATGATAATGTCTATGTAGCTCAAGTGGGAGAATGTAAGTTTTTTATAAAATTGTGAGTAACATATGACATTATATTTTGAGTTTATGAAAACCGAATTAATTGGAAAGTTTAAGTAAGAGAGTGTTGACCGGATAGAGCCCGTTTGGTTGTGATCAATATTTGTTGGGCTTGGTGCACCTTAACTACATTATATATATATATATATATATATATATATATATATATAGGATATGGTATGGGCTATTGTATATGTGTGGGAGTATTCCTTTTGGGACTAACCATCCTATTAGAGTTGAGAATCCTCTATGGGTTAGGATTTTAGTAAGTTATACTATCTATAGGGGTCCCTACTCTCGCTCATGTATCACACAGTGATTCAGAATAAAAGTAGCCCCCCCATTAGGTTATCTGTAGTGAGGTGAGAAAAGAGTAGAAGACTTCCTATTGTTTTCTTTTCAGGTTATTGTGCTTGTGCTATCATGGATTCTGGACTTTCAGGTACGCGTCTATTTATATTTATGCATACAATACGAGATCTAATTATATTTATATAATGCTTACAATATGTCCCTTCAAAATACGGGACATATTTCGGTCAAATATGGATATTTACTCCATCGTCTAAGAGACTTTATTAAATCTGTATGGTGTGTCATGAAGCGATGCTAAAGTGGGCCAATCTCATGAAGACCAAATTAATTTTTTGTTTTCTTTTCGGCCCAAATATATTCAAGCCCATATGACCCGAGGCCTATTCCTATCTTCGATCCAACCCAAATATACATATAAATTAGCTTAATTATTTTTATATCTATCAGCTATATAAAAAGAGTGATTTGATTTTAAATTATAGCGCCTCCTTATTTTCTTTTATTTTCTTTGAAAGTCAAATGACAAATATAACCCTTAAAGTTTATATAATTACTTAATAGACACAAGTGTGTAGAATTACATATTAAACATGTTTTTATAATAGTAATAAAGAAGGAACTGTATAGTAATTTTATAAAATTATTTTAATTTTAAATTCTAACATAGTGGATTGTCATTTATAACCCTAAAAAGTTTCTTAATGACATTAACAAATAGATGTTAGATAAATAAAATCGGGATAAAATTGTCTTTTAAATGATCACAATAGGGACTGTTTACAAATTGGCTATTTACTTTATATTTAAACAAAACAAACAATGTACAACATCCCTGGATTTTCTTTGAAATTAGATGGAAGATAGATATTAAAAAAAGTAGACAAAGAGATCAGTTTATTCCCAAATTAATATTTAAAGAAAAAAAAATTGACTAAAAGAACGGTTGTATAGAGATAACGATAGAACGAAGATAGATATCAAGGTCATTATCACCTCCAGACAAAAACAAAGAATGCTCGTTTATTAATACAAGACCTTTAAAAAAAAAGAAAAAAAAAAAAAAACGGATATATGTGTCAAAGTGGTTTTGGACCTAACACGTACTGCCTCAAAAGCTAGTTTTATAAAAATAAATAGGTGAAATTTTTATTTAGTACAAAAGAAATAAACTAACTCAATGTTTTTGTCCAAAACTAATCTAAAATGATTTATATTTGTAAAAATCTAAAACTCATCTAAGCATCGGTTAGTGTCGATTAAGTTGAGTTAATGATTGCAAAAAATTATGAGGATTGTAAATTTATACTTTTCTCCACCAAAATCAACGAAAAAAAATTAATATAGGACTTAGTCTGAAAGCTCGTAAAAGGGGCTAATGATGTTGAATTTGAATTTATAAATATATAGTTGGAATCATCTTGACTCTTGATGAGACCTACGTATTACAATACAGTAACCTTACTGTATCAAAGTTTTTGTGTCAAATGTACAAAAGAATTGAAGTTCCCATTACAACATTTCACTTACTTTGATAACTCGCACTGCTCACCAACCAAGCAGGAAAACAAACAATTCTACTATATAAATCTCAACAACATTTCACTTACTTTGATAACTCGCACTGCTCACCAAAATATCACCACGTTACATATAATAAGATGAAATTTTTATAAATATCACAGCCTATCAAATTTGATACACCGTCTAATTTACAGCATATCATATTAAATATCACTGCCTTGTGAAATTTAACCTTATTATATCAAATCTCATTTAACCAAAACTCACTTCAATTAAGCTTATTAATTATTTATATTTACCAACTCCACTTCTAACGTGTGGAAATAGGAGGTTTTGTCACTCTTCTGAGTTGGTGTTTCACGAGTGTCACTGCTTTAATAACTTAAGTTTTAAAAACATCAAAGTAAGTGAACTTCCAAAAATGCCTTCACTTTATATATAATTTTTATTTACTTTTCAGTTTTTCAATTTTTTATTATTTAATTTTTCATCTTCTTCATCGGCTTAGAATGGAGGTTGAATAGACCTCCATTGAAGTTATATAATAACATGGAAAGAACTCAGGAAGTGTACCTGTTAATGAGTAATAGTTTTGTAAGTAAATAAAAATAAATGTGTTAAATCAACCTCCAAGTTTTAATTTTAATTTAACTTTTCTCTTTATTTTTAATAACATTATAAAAATATTCCACTATGCATGATCAAATTGTGTATACTATAGCAATATTAGTATATACCTTAATTATAGATATACAACATATCATATGAGAAATATTAACTCATAATTTTATTTTATTTGTGTGATATATAGGATTATATATACACCTCAAAATTAACTATGACTTTCTCCATGCACAGTTTTTTTAATTAGTCAAATTGACTTTGAAGAAGTTAGAATAACGTGAATAATAATATAATTCAAAAAATGAAAAGAAAAAGGAAAGCACTCTTCGAACTTCCAAGAAACTCAAAAATAAATAAATAAATAAATAAAAGAAAATTAACGAAATATCAAATCCGAAATTGATGAAGGCCTACGGAGTTTTGTTCATCTCCTCGAAACCATTCTAACGATGGATATTTTATTTACTACAATTTCACAACATTATATAAGATTTAAGAAAAAAAAAAAAAACTTTCATAGACAGTGTGCATATATATATAATAAGTTTTAAGTGTAGGATCCTGGACATGATTCTCATGTGGGATCACCAATTGTCACATGTAATAATCAGTTTTGTAGCATTACAGATTGATTATGACAATTAGGGCATGTTTGGCAGCCTGTATTGTATTGTATTAAGGCTTTAAAATGTATTAATTTAATACAATCCCATGTTGGTGCTTATTTGGTTCCTTTGTATTGTATTAGTTTAATACATCCTAATACACCATACACTGCACTATCTAATACAGGATTTCAGATGATATTATGATGTATTGTATTAAGAACCAATTTAACTTCATCTTCACAAACCCAGTTTTTTTTTTCTTCGTTTTTTTTTTTTCCAGAAATCAGAAAATCCACACCACATCCATGCCCAAACCAAAATCACCACCCAAACCACCACCACATCCACATAAACCCAAAAGCTTCCACACCAAACCACCACCAAATCCACACCCAAATCACCACCAAATCACCACCAAAACACACCCAAACCATTTCAGTTCACACAAAATCAGAAGAGAGGAAGAGAGAGAGAGAAAAAGACTAAGGTTGCGGTGGCGAAAGGAGAAGAAGATGAAGGTCGTGGCGGTTGAAGGAGATGAAGACGAAGGTCGGTGCGGCGGAAGGAGACGAAGACGAAGGCAGCGGCGGCGGAAGGAGAAGAAGGCGAAGGTCGCGACGGCGCAAGGAGATGAAGGCGAAGGCCGGTGCAGCGGTGGTGAGAGGAGAGAAAGAGAGGCGAGAAGAAGATAAGAAAGAGAGGGGGATTCAGATAAGAAGAAGATAAGAAGATAAGACTAAAAATAATAATAATAAAATAATTTATGCCAACAAAAAAAAAATGAGGAAAAAAAATTGGAGTTGGATTATTTGGTCATGAAATATATTAATACAGTCTAAATACGAAATCACATCCAAACATTGTATAACTTAATACAGTCTAATACAAAATGTCACCAAACATAAGATTGTATAATAATAATACAGTCCAATACAATACTATCCAATCCAACCTAATCCAATACAATCCAGTACAATACAATACAGCGTACCAAACGAGGCCTTAGTGATCTTGTAGGAAAATTATATACGGGATCTTAAATCTGATAATGTCAATTTTATATATATATATATATATATATATATGACTTAACAAGACCTGGATAGTGTTTTGTACGTATCATGTGTGAACACTTCCTGTACAGTGTTGTATATTTAATTTAAGTCAATAGTTTTCTCTTCTTTGTTTTGATATGGAAACTATAAGTCAATTGTAGTTTTCTCTTCTTCTTTCATTCAAACCTCGTTTTTAAGTCAAAATATTGACTCCTAGCTAATGAAAACTTTCCATCACATATATATAATTTTCCTCGGATTCGGGATCTCGCACGTTTTTATGTTTGAATTCCGATTCTCTAACATTAAAGAACCACTCATTGAACATTAGAAAACCATGATTCTGGAGACATAAAAACCTACAGGGTTCTAAACCTTGGATTACATAACGTAAAAACATACGGAATTCCACTACTGTAATTAGTACTTTCAACTAGACAACATATACTGTATATTTGCATGCTTAAAGAATTTTCACACAAAGTACCCAACATTTTTCATGCAAAAGCATGGTCAGCCCAAGTGTTTTGACTTATTAATAATTGCAAATGCAAACTTTTCAAAGAGTTTTCACCTTTTTTTTTTCACCATAATATATATATTAATAGTGCCGGCCCTAGAATTTCATGTTAAGCGGCCGTTTGGAATAGTCTAATAAAAAGGACTCACATATTCATTAAATTCATAAATTAAATATCTAAATATTTAATTAAGTGTTCTTTAGAAGAACTTCTCTACTGGCTAAAAGATTTTATTTTATTTTTAATTAAAAAACTCTTTTCAATTTTTTTATTTTATATTTTGTTGTTTAGTTGTCACTCCAGTTGAGCTTTTGGACGATTAAAAATGTTGTTTTATGTTTAGTTTTTAATAATAATACTAAAATGTCTAACATAATCATATCATTTAGTGCTTGTTTGGTTGAACTTTCTACTGCCTCAAAAGGTTTACAAACGTCTATTTGAGTTTTTTAGAGTTGTTTGGTTGGGTTTTTGAGATTATCTATTTTAAATTAAGTAGCGGCTAATAGAGTTTAAACCTTTACCGGGCAAAAGCTCATGGGGAGATGCTTCTCTAAATAGATTTTTTTTTTTTTTTTTAAATCTACCGACCAAACAACTATATTTTTTTTTTCAAAAACTCTATTTTTAAAAGATCTACTATCTTTTACCAATAGAGGTTTTTTAAAAGCCCAACCAAACAAGCTCTTAATATCTTTTAAAATGTTTTGGTAATCCTATCATTTAAAAGAGTTTTTTTTAATTGACAACCAAACAACTAACAACTTTCCTTTAAAAACTCTATTTGTAGAAGCTTTACTAGGAGGGTTGAGGACTTATTTTTATAGTTCACTTCGGGACCCCAAAATCTGAGGGTCGGCCCTTTATATATATATATATATATAGTCTTTCTCTTATTAGTTCAAACTGATATAAAATATATCAGTGCTTTGCATGTGGGCCATTGAATTTAAAAAATGCTTTGACAAGTGTATGCAGTCAAGTCAAAGTATTTAAATTCAATGGCCCACATGCATATTTCTTTTGTCAGTTCAACTGATAATAGAAAAATTATATATATATATATATATATATATATATATATATATATAATTGTTGCAAATAAAGTATAAAGTATATATGTGAAAAGTTTGAATTCTTCAAGTTCAACGCCTCGTGGTTGTTTTTGTTTTTTTTTTTAATTTTGTTAATTTAGACTTTTTTTTCTACTTCTCTGTTCAAACAAACACAATTTAAGGGTTAGCTCAGCTGCCCCGACACCACCCTCATGCATGCAATTTTTTGAAAACATTATAGATGGTAAAACGTTTTTCTACAATATTCTTTTTTCTTCTCCTTACGTATTTGAAAAGTTACCATTTTGCACAAGTAAATTTCACTTTATTTTCTTAGTGATTATTCTCTTTTCAAGGGTTCCTTTTTTCTATAGTATATATATATATATATGTAAAGGAATGATCAACCTCATCATCACCCTTTCTCAGACACAGAACATTTTGGAAGCTGCTACCTGCATTAGTTCTTCTACATACACACTAGCTGGTGAGTATTTTATTGTTTAAATATTTATAGTCTTTGATTAGTATAATATAATTTTTTTATTATGTCGGTCCTGAAAACAAATTTAAATACAAGACTATGCAACATTATATAGTGAACATAGTCGCACACAAAAATGTGTTGATTTTTCCATTTTCATGCGACTATTGTCGAAGAACTTGTCTTCTCTTATTCTATTTATGTAATGTTCTATTGTCACAGCTTTGAATTTTGTTAAAAAAAGGGACCTGACTAGAAAATACCCTTGATTAATATATATTAATATAATTTAAAAATTTTGACAAGGAGAAGCTAAGTACTACCTGTATATGTATGTAAGATGTGTTTATTTAATTACAAAATTGTTAATCGATTGAATCTAATTAATTATCATGATATTGAAATTTAAGAGGTGATGACTATCACATGTTTATTAAGAGACTTGCTTATAGAAATATGCTTCATAGGCAACCAAATCAAAAATCGGTGTTTCTATTTAAAACAAAACTTATTAATTAATGACATTATTATTATTATTTTCTTCACACAAAAACACAATGAATATTCACGATTGCATTGGAAAAAACATATTTTAAAACATTGTTTATTTGTTCGATTTGTCATTTAATTTCTTCAGAATCCATTAAAGCATTGGAGAGATCAATGTTGTTATGTTCATAGATTTTGAAGAGAGTTTATATAACTATATTCTGATTGGTTGAACAGAGGAAAATGGTTTCATCAAAGGATGAGAACACTACGATTCTCAGAACAATGAGCTTCAAGAAAAGGGAGTCGGATTGTAGCCAAGATATTGATCACCATCATGATGATCATGATCACCAAGGAAATTGTATGAGTGATCTCATGATCAAAGATTCTGTAAGATTGTTCAAGAGCAGGAAACTGAGAGACCATATGGTTGAGAAAGAGCCGGTGGCAGCAGCGGCAAATTCGAATTCGGATGCTGCTGCAAGTGATCATGATGAGCTTGATAGAGCTGCAACTAAGCTGCAGAAGTTTTACAAGAGTTACAGAACTAGAAGAAACCTAGCTGATTGTGCTGTTGTTGTTGAGGAGCTCTGGTAATTATTAATTAATTTGTTTAATTTCTTCTTGTCTATTAATCTTCTATATAGATAAATTTGACTGGTTTAAAGAGCTTCACAAATTTCAATCACAATTTTTCCAAGGAAATTAGTTTCTGTAAAAGAGCCTTCTAGGAAAGTCATCACATGACGAATTTTAAAACGATTGGAATATATATGTTTCTGTATTCAACCTGAAATTAATATAAAACCAATCGATAATGATTTTTCTCTTTTTATTTGTTCAAGGTGGAAAGGACTAGACTTTGCAGCTCTTAGGAGGAGCTCTGTGTCATTCTTCAACTCCGATAAATCGGAAACTGCCATTTCGCGATGGGCTCGGGCTAGGGTTAGGGCAGCCAAGGTACATATACAGTCTTTCTATTATCAGTTCGAACTGACAATAAATATATCATGACGAAGAATGTGGACCACAGATTATAAAGAAGTTTTGACAAGTGCATACACTTTGAGTCAAAGTATGTAAATCTAGTGGTCCACATTATTCGTCCTGATATATTTATTGTCAGTTCGAACTGATAATAGAAAATCTGGATACATATATATATATATATATATATATATATATTAATTATCAATGAAATTTTGAGACTGATCAGAAATATTATTTTTTTTTATCTCAATAGTACTATTTGGATATATCAAATTCAGGATCTTCAAGTGGCACTAAATTGATTATTTTTTTTTAAATTTAATTTGTTGATTAATATTGTATATATATAGGTTGGAAAGGGTTTGTGCAAGAATGAAAAGGCTCAGAAATTAGTTCTAAAACACTGGCTTGAAGCTGTAAGTCCACAAAATTGAACATCTACGGTTCGATATCGATCATAACACTCATTTCTAATATGGATTCACTCTCTAGTTCTTACACAAAATATCTCATTTCAACCCAGTAAAAGATTTATATATTACGATCAGTGAGTATATCTAACCAATATAATCAATGGTGGATTCTGATACCTCATCGCATCTTTCAGAAGAATGTCTGGATTTTGAAATTCGGTTAATATATACAAATTTTAATTTGATTTTATTGCACAGATTGATCCACGCCATCGTTATGGTCACAATCTCCATCAATATTATGATGTTTGGTTTGCAAGTGAAAGCAGCCAACCTTTCTTCTACTGGTAACAATAACAAAATTAAATATGATTTAATTTTTTTTTACTCTTTAATGATCTCTCTAATTACTTTAATTTGTGAAATTTAATGAAGGTTGGACATTGGAGATGGCAAAGAAGTAAACCTAGAGAAGTGTCCTAGGACTACACTACAACATCAATGCATCAAATACCTTGGACCAGTAAGCATTGTTATACATATATACACATATACGAAAATCCTTAGATGCAGACGTACAAATTTTTTTAAAATCCGAACATTGAGATTTGATGACATCCGATTATTATTAAAATCTCTTTGTTCTTGCAGAAAGAGAGGGAAGCATATGAAGTTGTAATGGAGAGAGGGAAGCTTGTTTACAAGCAAAGTAGGGTTTGTGTGGACACACCAAAGGATTCCAAGTGGATATTTGTACTTAGCACATCAAGGAACTTTTATGTTGGAGAGAAGAAGAGAGGCCTCTTTCAACATTCAAGTTTCCTATCTGGGGCTGCCACAATTGCATCTGGTAGATTGGTTGCTCACAATGGGATCCTTGAGGTATTTAACGCATGTTGGTATCTGAGAAGGACTGTGTAGTCTATATTTTATATAAGTACTTATGACGATATATACAGAAATTCTATTATCAGTTCCTTGCATGTGGGCCACTGGATTTAAATACTTTGACTTGTCTGTATATACTTGTCAGTCAAAGTATTTAAATCCAGTGGCCCACATACAAGGAACTGATATAACTTTTATCAGTTCAAACTGATAATAGAAAGATTGACGATATATATATATATATAACGCATGTTGGTCTTAGGTTGTTTGGTGGGTGTGGTTTTGCGGTTGTATTTTTGCACTGGGTTGTTTAGCTTTGGGGGGGGGGGGGGGGGGGGGGGGGGGGAGCTGCCCTGTTGCGGTTGTATTTTTGCACTGGGTTGTTTAGCTTTGGGGGGGGGAGCTGCCCTGTTTCTCTTCTTCTTCTTGTTTGCGGTCTTGGCCTGCTTTAATAATACTTCTGCTTTTTCAAAAAAAAAAAAAAAAAAAAAAAAAAAAAACGATATATATTCCTAGTAAGAGTACGGTGGTAGATATGATCGTAACTGATTATCTCACTTGATATATTTATTTTAACGGTTCAGGCAATATTGCCTTACAGCGGTCATTATCACCCAACAGAAGAGACTTTAATAGAATTTTGCAGCTTCTTGGAGGATCATCATGTAGACTTGACTGATGTTAAGGTATGTCTCTAATAGTGAAAATTTAAAATTTCTTAATTTCCTAATTATTTCAATTATAAAGAAAAAATGATACGTACAAAAATGAATACTATAAAATAGGTCACTGTGCACATACCAATATTACATAAATCGTACATCTATTCTAACAAAACATTTCTTATATCGAAAACGTGTTTTGAAGACAATGTATTCAAATATTCCTCCTTTTACATACATTCATGTTCATATATATGCAGAAAGGTCCAATTCATGCTGACATCCCACCAAAAATAATCCTGAACAAAAAGAGCCACATTCATCTATTCCCATTATTGAAGATAAAGATCATGATGAGAAAAGAAACAAAACTACCCACATTGTAGAAGAAGAAGAATTACATGTCTTTGTTGGGGTGGGAAGAAGCAAAAACAAATTCAATATGACTACACTGCCATTAAAATGGAGCACAGGAGCAGGCCCCAGAATCAGATGTGTTGGAGACTACCCACCAGAGCTGAAATTTCAAGCACTTGAACAGGTCAAATTGTCACCAAGGACAACAACAGTAGTCAAGCAGCCAGATGGTGCACATTTTCCAACTAGCTGTGGTGGTCCAATTCCATCCCCAAGACCTAGCCCAAAATTCCACCTCTCTCCTAGACTTGTATCATCCATTGGAGAAATTCCTAGTCCAAGACCAATTAAGTAGATATACACTACTACATCTTTAATTTCCAATGCCTGTCAACATGTTTGCAAGTGCTTTTGGTATGAAGAGAGAAAATAAAAAAATGCTTCCAAGTAGTTTTGGAAAGTAAGTATTTTTAGACTAATAAATTTTGAATTAATGATTTAATTTTTAGAGAAGTCCCTAAAGTTTTTTTTTGGTTTTTTTTTTTTTTTTTTTTGGGATTATATATATATATATATATATATATATATATAAACCTTGTAGAATTTAAATTATTCATTGTATAAATGTGTAATTAATAGTCTCTAATAAAGTTAACAGTTCTATCTTTCTCTTGAATCTCGATTTTTCTCTGATGGGCACGCGTTATAGATATATTTGTAGCATATTAAAAACAAACGGATCTAGATGATTTCGGAATTCGCTAAAATCCTCCCATTAAATTTGTTGAAACCCTCTTGTTTGTTTTTAGCTTCTACTTTAAGGACACTTATCCATTGGATAAAGCTAACAGTTGAGAATTTAAGATGTTAAAATTTGGACGTCCGCACTGATAATTTTGATATATACCACTGAAGTTTTCTTTGTTTTCATTGAAATATATATAAACTTTCTCAAGCACCAGATACTAACAACATTGTTTGTGATATATTATTGCAGACACTATCTCAGGTATTGGCTACAGCAAGAGAACATTTGACAAGATCACTTCCAAAATGACCAATAATCTGTTTGGGCAAAGAGTATCTGATGACTCTTCATTCTTTTATTATACTTTGATTTTTGTTGACATTGCAGCAGTGTTTAATTCATTTTTATTTTGGTTGAGCTTATTAAATAATAATAGAATATCATTTAATTAGATTACATGAAAACTTTGGTGGAAATATTGTTAATATTGTCAAAATATTGAAAATATTCAATGATATTTTTGATATTTGTCCCTTCACAAAATATGGGACATATTTCAATAAAATATATATTTACTTCATCGTCTAAAATACATTATAGGCCTTGTTTGGCTAGGCTTTTAGAGAGCTTGAAAGCTCTTTTAGAACTCAAAAGCAGCTTTGGAGAGCGTTTGGATAAATTACGAGAAGAGCTTCTTGAGTGTGAAAGCTCTTTTACAAGAAGCACCACCACATGTGCTTCTCTTGAAAGGGCTTCCACAAAACGCGCGAAGCGTTTTATACAGTTAAATGAAATTTTTATATTGCCAATTTTACCCTTCTCTTTTATATATATATCAAACTGAAATTCACACTCTGATGTTCTTCCCCAATTTCTCTCATCTCTCTACCCATCTGCTTGCCACGAAGATTCGTTGCTGCCGCCGTGAAGAGACATCAACCTCCAAATCCAGCACACGACCTTGTCAACCTCCTCACCGTCTCAACCTCGTCAACTTCCTCACCATAGACTCGCCGAGTCCAACTCAACACAGACACAGACACCGACATCGTTTCTTCACCTTTGTATCTGTCAACGATTTCGAGCAGCAGCAGAAACTCACTTGAGTCTGAGAGAGAGAGAGAGATGGGTGGTGGTGGTGGCGAGTTAAGAGACGAAATCTCGCAAAATGCGTACATAAAACTGGTGCTGTACGCGAGGAAGCACAAGACGGCGGCGGTCAACGGAGTCTTGGTTGGACGAGTCTCGCATCAGAAGAACGATGTCGTCGAGATCACTGACTCCGTCCCTCGCTTGAGCCCTGTTATGCAGGTTAGTATTTCGTTATAATTGTTTAACAATTTTAATTTGTGCGTGGATTTTTAGGGGATTTTTGTGATAATTTATTGATTATTCTGAGTTTCTAGTGCTAATTTTAGTTATACATTTTCTTTTTCTATAAATCCTACTTTCTATTGATATATCATCAAATCTGTTTCTGCTTTTACTTTTGAGGAGATTACTGCACAATGACAGTAGACATGAATGAGAAGAAGGAAAAGAAGTAAAATTTTACTTGATTGAAAGAAAGACCGGCAAGATATGTTCTATTTGAATTGTTTTGAGTGTTGATGTGCATAATAAATTATAATTGAATAAACTTTAATTATTTTTTAAATGTGTAGTTGTGGTATGATTTTTCTGAAATGACTCATAATAAGCAATAATTCTTTGTTAATTTTAGTTGGATGAAACACTCACTCTTTGGATTTTTCATTTTTCACAACCATTGGATTCTCCAACCTTAGAGAATAACTAACGGTAGCAAGAATGATGTTCGTTTTGGTTTTGTTTAGTTTGGGGTAGGGCAGGGCAAGATGATAGGATTTAATTTGTAAGGAAGGAGAGCAGAATAAAGAAGAAGAGAAGCTGGAGATATTTGGTTATAATTTTTCATACCCTTTATTTCATCAGTTCATAGCCATTTATAGGCATCTGAACATTAATTACATCACTAAACTAGAAAATAGAACACATTTGCAAGAATTGAGGAAAATAACTAAGCACCTGTTGCATAACAACACGATGACTTTACTTCATGGAAATCAAATTCCCCACTAACGCACTAACTAATTTATTCTGCTAACTAACTTGGCTTAGTCTGATAATCTGATAACTAACTTAACTTGCACTAAGTCTGATCTGATGCACCAAGTCTGATAAACGTGCATATTACCAGAGCATAATAGGCACATATCACAAGAGTATTTTGGAATTTAGAGAGGTATTTCAGGAGAAATTATTTGCAAAGACTCAAACTTGATGAGGGGACACAATTTGGAATTTGAGAGTTTATGTATACAATTTGATGAGGGCAGAGAACTTGCTTTCATTCTACTTCTCTCGTTGGTATTTTTGAGAATGAATTCATTCGAGAAAAATAAAAACTTTCATTCATAATAAGAATATCACTACATAACTGCATTACCCTTTAGATCAAACTTCTTGTGATGTAGTACAACAATTGTCACAAAATGTATGTAGTAAAACTTTTGAGTTTCTAAATCTTGAAAAAACTAGCAATTTTGATGATCGTGAGTATGATCATGAACAGAAGGATTTGTTATGCAGTGGCTCAAACACTTCAATTCTTACTGGTGGTTCACTACTTTTGTGTTGAACTGTTAACATAATCAAGGTTTCTATACACAAATCCGGATTTGATTTGTGTTGAACTGTTGATGAAACTTCCTTAATCAAAAAAGCTAACTGATTTTTTTATACAGTTTTCTGCAGAAAAGCAAAGAGAAATGCCAAATGAAGAAGCAGCAGACTATTGATCCTAACAAGCCTAAGAAGTCAGCAGGATCATATTTCCTTTTCAGGTAAAAATAACTCAATCTAATAAACACCAAAGTGTCTCTCCTGTGAACAATTTGTTGCAATGTAGAGCAGCATTGCTTAGTTGTTGTTGTGGTGCTTTGTTTTGTGTTATTTGCAGCAAAGAGTCAAGGAAGGCTTTGTTGGAGTAGAGGCCAGGCACCAACAACTCCACCATTACTGCTCTGATTTCTGTGAAATGGAAGGTATAATAATAAATTTATGTGTATTCTGCCATTCTTGTTATGTAATATGTGTTCGGTTCATGTTTTTAATTGGTGGGCTGGTTTTTTTTTTTATAGGAACTGAGTGAGGAAGAGAAGCAAGCGTGGAACGCGAAAGCCACTGAAGCAATGGAAGCATAGAAGAAGGAATCGGAAGAGTACAACAACTCCATTGCAGCAGCCACAGATGACAAACAACAACCGCAAAAGGAATTGGTGGAGGAAGAAGAGCACACCACCAACAACATCATTGCAAAAGGAATTGGTGGAGGAAGAAGAGCACACCACCAACAACATCATTGCAGGAGCTAAGGATGCCAGACCAAAGAAAAATAAGTCTAAGCGTTGTCATTGTGTCAAGGACTGTTGAATATACTTAATGATTTGAAAATGTTCTTGTGTTCACACACATCTTCAGTACAAGTAGTAGTAGTACGGCTATGTTTGGGATTGTTTTTACTTGAGAAATAAGTGATTATTTCTCAAGTTTTAAGCAAATGGGTGTTTGGTAAACTTCCCAAAACACTTATTTTACAATTTGCTTCTTAGATAAGTAGCTTCTAAGAAGTTGGCTAGGGGTTGCTTTTTGAAGCAGAAGCTAGCTTATTACTTATGCAATGTCTGGAATACCCTCACTATTTTAATAAAAAGACGATAATTACCTCACATTAAGTAATTGCATTTTTAAAAAAACTATAATTCAAAATAATTTTTTTTTAAAAAAACATAAATTTGGAAATATTAAAAATTTAGAACAAAATAGAATATTATTTTTAATAAAAATAAACTTTTTCTAAAAAATTAAAAAAAAAATTGAAGGACAGTGGCCACCATTGTCGCCAGTGATAGTGGCAACCATCGTTGCCAACGAAAGTGGTAGGAAGTTAACTGGACTTCTCCGGCGAAGTTGACGCCGTCGGAGGAAGCCGATTTCTGTTGTGACGACAGATCCATCACAATCGATCGCCAGATCCATCCTCTCTGGTGTCGGAAAAGCTTTTCGCGGCCTTCGACGCCACCGATGAAGGCTGGTTCTCATCATTTGTTGAGTTTCAAAGTTGAAGAGATTGAGTTGACTCGGGTTTTTAGCAAGTTGTTTGATAAATGACTGAGTTGACTTGGTCATATTTATTTATTTTTCTATTTAAATTTCTTATTTATTTCTTTTTATATGCCTTATATTTATATTATTAATGATGTCTAATTCAGTAATTTTATTCAATACATTTTCCATCCTTTCAAAAGTTAAGCAATTTTAAAATTTAGTTTACCAAACACTTACCTACTTTTTTCTTAAGTAGATTTTTTCTTAAGTGAAGTAATCTCAAACATAGTTGTAGTCAGTATTTTTTTCTTAAGTGAAGTAATCTCAAACATAGTCGTAGTCAGTATTAAAAAGCAAGCCATTGGTTTGATGGCACTTCTTAGGCTATGTTTGGGATTGTTTTTGCTTGAAAAAGAATTACTTATTTCTCAAGTTTTAAGCAAATGGCTGTTTGGTAAATTTCTCAAAAGCATTTATTTTACAATTTGCTCCTCCAATAAGTAACTTTTGAGAAGTTGGCTGGGGATTGCTTTTTGAAGCAAAAGCCAGCTTATTACTTATGCATTGTCCAAAATACCCTCACTATTTTATTAAAAGACAGTATTACTCTTATATTTAATAATAATATAATAAAAAACTATATATATATATATATATATATAAATATAAAAAAACATAAATTGAACAATGGTGGTGGCCACCGCCGGAGTTGGAGGCCGGAGGAGATCCCTCCATGTCCACCACCGACGTCGACGCCGCCTTGCCTCACTCGCAGCTGCTGCCTCCTTGCATCTCTCTTCCTCGCCACTTAGTCTCTCTCCAGGTTGTGTGTGATTGATTTGCTTTTAGAATTAATGGAAATTCTATGATTGTGTCCAATTCTCAAATTTCTCATTCTAACTTATAACTTTGTGACATGTGAGAGATTGTATTGGAGATAGAATCTACTGTGTATTTTTGTTCTACTTGTTAACATTAACAATTCTTATTTTTCACACTAAAAAAGTAACAGGAATCTAACAAAGATAGTGTTAAAAGAAAAAGTTGTATTTTAAGAGATGACGAACTTAATTCTTGATGTCTCTCTACTTTTTAATTTTATTACTTTATTTATTTTAGTATATATTTTTTAAGGAGATATAATTGAAATAATGTTATATTATCTCATATGAAGTAAATTTTTTTTTTTTAAATATACATATATTATTTATTTTAATTAAGATAAAAATGTTATATTAATGTTATATTATGGTTAGAAGTGATTTTAATTAGTTATAACCAAACATACTTAAAAGCTCTTCTTCAAGGGTGAAAAGGTCATATCATAATTAGAAGAGATTTTAAAATGTTCCAACCAAACAATCTCAAAAGCTTTTCCTGATACAAAAGCTCTTTTAGAATATACCATCCAAACAGTAATTAAAAAGCTCAGGCTTTTACTTCTCTTCTTCTACTGCCAAAAGCCAAAAGTAAAAGTTATCTCAAACAGACCATAAATCTGTATAGTGTCATGAAGCGATGCTAAAGTGGACTGATCTCATGAAAACCAAATTAAATTTTTATTTTCTTTTTGGCCCAAATATACTCAAGCCCATATAGGCCTATTCGTATCTTCAACCCAACCCAAATATAAGTATAAATTAGCTTAATTATTTTTATATCTATTAGCTATATAAAAAGAGTGAGTTGATATTAAATTATAGCACCTCCTTTTATTTTCTTTGAAAGTTAAATGATAAATATAGCCCTTAAAATTTATATAATTACTTAATAGACACAAGTGTATAGAATTACTTTTTTTTTTTTTTTTTGGTTTACACCATCCGGTTTCTGAGTGGGGCGGATCCACCATACGGTGCAGTCAGCCTAGACCACACCCCGACTAATCCGGACTCGCACCGGGTCGACCCACTAAGGGGTAAAGTGCTCCCAATATGTGTAATAAAATTACTTATTAAACATGTTTTTATAATAGTAATAAAGAAGGGATTGTATATTAATTTCATAAAATTATTTTAATTTTAAATTCTAACACGGTGGATTGTCATTTATAACCCTAAAAATTTTCTAAATGACATTAACAAATAGATGTTAGATAAATAAAATCGGGATAAAATTGTCTTTTAAATTATCACAATAGGGACCGTTTACAAATTGACTATTTACTTTATATTTAAACAAAACAAACAATGTACAACATCCTGGATTTTCTTTGAAATTAGACGGAAGATAGATATTAAAAAAAGTAGACAAAGAGATCAATTCATTCCCAAATTAATATTTAAAGAAAAAAAATTGACTAAAAGAACGGTTGTGTAAAGATAACGATAGAACGAAGATAGACATGAACGAAGATAGATATCAAGGTCATTCTCACCTCCGGACAAAAACAAAGAAAGCTCGTTTATTAATACAAGGACCTTAAAATAATAAATAAAAACCCGAGACAGATGCCAGGTTTAAGGATATATGTGTCAAAGTGGTTTTGAAACTAACACGTACTGCCTCAAATGCTAGTTTTATAAAAATAAATAGGTGAAAATTTTTTATTTAATACAAAAGAAATAAGCTAACTCAATGTTTTTGTCCAAAACTCATCTAAAATGATTTATATTTGTAAACATCTAAAACTCATCTAAGCATTGGTTAGTGTCGATTAAGTTGAGTTAATGATTGCAAAAAATTATGAGGATTGTAAATTTATACATTTCTCCACCAAAATCAACGAAAAAAATTAATATAGGACTTAGTCTGAAAGCTCGTAAAAGGGGCTAATGATGTTGAATTTGAATTTATAAATATATAATAGGAATCATCTTGACTCTTGATGAGACCTACGTACAATATAGTAACCTACAACAAATGCACAACCAAACAATATAATTCTACCATATAAATCTCAACAACACTTACTTTGAGAAATCGCAATGCTCACCAAAATATCACCACGTTACATATAGTAAGATGAAATTTTTATAAATATCACTGCCTCTCAAATTTGATACACCATCAAATTTACAGCATATCATATTAAATATCACTGCCTTGTGAAATTTAACCTTATTATATCAAATCTCACTTAACCGAAACTCACTTCAATTAAGCTTATTAAATTTTTTACTTACCAACTCCATTTCTAACATGTGGAAATAGGAGTTTTTCTCATGTAGGCACATAAGTGTGAGCATACTTGTAGCACATTTATCCACATCATCACTTTTTGCCGGAAAAAAGCAATAAAATTAGGTCAAATCATGCTTAATTAAATGGCAAAAAGTGATGAGGTGGATAAGTGTGCTATAAGTATGCTCACACTTATGTGCTTAATGTTGAAAAATTGGTGGAAATAGGGGGTTTTGTCACTCTTTTGAGTTTGTGTTTCACGAGTGTCACCGCTTTAATAACTTATGTTTTAAAGACATCAAAGTAAGTGAACTTCCAAAAATACCTTTACTTTATACATATATATTTTATTTACTTTTCAGTTTTTCAATTTTTTTTTTTCATCTTCTTCATCGGCTTAGAATGGAGGTTGAACATACCTCCATTGAAGTTATATAATAACATGGAAGGAATTGTACCTGTTAATGAGTAATCGTTTGTAAGTAAATAAAAATAAATGTGTTAAATCAACCTCCAACCTCCAAGTTTTAATTTTTATTTAACTTTTCTCTTTTTTAATAACATTATAAAAATATTCCACTATGCAAAATTAGTATATACCTTAATTATAGATATACAACATCATATGAGAAATATTAACTCATAATTTTATTTTTATTTTTGTGATATATAGGAATATATATACACCTCAAAATTAATTATGACTTTCTCCAAATTACAAGTCTAATCTGCATGTCTTCAATATATTGCTAAGAATTTGATTTTCACAGTTTTTTTAATTAGTCAAATTGACTTTGAAGAAGTAGAATAACGTGAATAATAATATAATTCAAAAAAAGGAAAATACACTTCGAACTTCCAAGAAACTCAAAAATAAATAAATAAATAAATAAAGTAGAATTAATGAAATATCAAATCCAAAATTGAAGGCCTATGGAGTTTTGTTCCTCTCGTCGAAACCATTCTAACGATGGATATTTTATTTATTACAATTTCACAACATTAGATCATATTTAGGACAAAAAAAAAAAAAAAACTTACATAGACAGTACGCGTATATATATAATAATAACAATAAGTTTTAAGTGCAGGATTCTGGACATGATTCTCATGTGAGATCACCAATTATCACATGTGATAATCAGTTTTATAGTATTATAGATTGATTATGACAATTAGTGATCTTGTAGGAAAATTACATACGGGATCCTAAATTTGATAATTTTCTTATATATATATATATATATATATATAGCATGACTTAAAGACTAACGTAACAAGACCTTGATAGTGTCTTGTACGTATCATGTGTGAACACTTCCTGTACAGTGTTGTATATTTAATTTAAGTCAATAGTTTTGATATGGAAACTATAAGTCAATTGTAGTTTTCTCTTCTTCTTTCATTCAAACCTCGTTTTTAAGTCATAATATTGACTCCTAATGAAAACTTTCCTTCACGTATACATAATTTTCCTCGGATTCGGGATCTCACATGCTTTTATGTTTGAATCCCGATTCTCTAACATCAAAGAACCACTCATTTAACATTAGAAAACCATGATTCTAGAGACATAAGAACATAAGAACATAAAAACATGCAGGGTTTTAAACCTTGGATCGCATAACGTAAACACATACGGAATTCCACTACTGTAATTAGCACTTCTTAACTAGACAACATATACTATTTGCACGCTTAAAGAATTTTCACACAAATTAACACTCTATTAATATTTCTTCTTTGAAAAAAAAAAAAAGTAAACAACATTTTTCATGCAAAAGCATGGTCAGCCCAAGTGTTTTGACTTATTAATAATTGCAAATGCAAACTTTTCAAAGAGTTTTAACCTTTTTTTTCACCATAATATATATATTAATAGTGCCGGCCCTAGAATTTCATGTTAAGCGGCCGTTTGGAATAGTCTAATACAAAAGGACTCACATATTCATTAAATTCATAAATTAAATATCTAAATATTTAATTAAGTGTTCTTTGGAAGAACTTCTCTATTCGTTAAAAAGTTTTTTTTTTTTTAATTAAAAAGCTCTTTTCAAATTTTCTTTATATATATTTTGTTGTTTGGTTGTCACTCCAGTAGAGTTTTTGGATGATTAAAAATGTTGTTTTATGTCCAGTTTTTAATAATAATACTAAAATGTCTAATGTAACCATATCATTTAGTGTTTGTTTGGTTGAACTTTCTATTGTCTCAAAAGGTCTACAAATGTCTATTTGAGTTTTTTAGAGTTGTTTGGTTGGGCTTTTAAGATTATCTATTTTAAATTGAGTAGAGGCTAATAGAGTTTAAACCTCTATCGGGTAAAAGCTCATGGGAGGTGCTTCTCCAAATAAACTTTAAAAAAAAAAAAAAAAAAGTCTACCAACCAAACAACTATAATTTTTTTTTTTCAAAAACTCTATTTTTAATAGATTTACTATCTTTTACCAATAGAAGTTTTTAAAAGCCCAACCAAACAAGCTCTTAATATCTTTTAAAATATTTTGGTAATCCTATCATTTAAAAGAGTTTTTTTAATTGACAACCAAACGACTAACAACTTTCATTTTAAAAACTTTACTAATATCTTTTAAAATATCGTAGAAGCTTTACTAGGAGGGTTGAGGACCCATTTTTATGGTTCGTTTCGGGACCCTAAAATCTGAGGGTTGGCCCTTTTTATATACATATATATATATATATATACATATAGTCTTTCTATTGTCAATTCGTCCTGACAATAAATATATCAGGGCGAAGAATGTGGACCACAGATTATGGAGAAGTTTTGACAAGTGTATAAACTTTGAGTCAAAGTATGTAAATCTAGTGCTCCACATTCTTCGTCATGATATATTTATTGTTAGAACGAACTTATAATAGAAAAAAAAAATATATATATATATATATATATATATATATATATGTGTGTGTATAATATATAATTGTTGCAAATAAAGAATAAAGTATATATGTGTGTGTGAAAAGTTTGAATTCTTCAAGGTCAACGCCTCGTGGTTGTTTTTGTTTTGTTCTGTTTTATTTTTTTCATTTAGACTTTTTTTTTCTACTTCTCTATTCAAACAAACACAATTTAAGGGTTAGCCCAGCTGCCCCGACACCACCCTCATGCATGCAATTTTTTGAAAACATTATAGATGGTAAAAAGTTTTTCTACAATTTTCTTTTTTCTTCTCTTTACGTATTTGAAAAGTTACCATTTTTTCTAACCAAAAAAAAAGTTACCATTTTTCTTTATTTTCTTAGTGATTATTCTCTTTTCAAGGGTTCATTTAATTTTTTCTATAGTATATATATATATATATATATGTAAAGGAATGCTCATCCTCATCATCACCCTTTCTCAGACACACAACATTTTGGAAGCTGCTACTTGCATTAGTTCTTCTACATACACACTAGCTGGTGAGTATTTTATTGTTTAAATATTTATAGTCTTTGATTAGTATAATATAATTCTCTAATTATGTCGGTCCTGAAAACAAATTTAAATACCGAGACTATGCAACATTATATAGTGAACATAGTCGCAAACAAAAATGTGTTGATTTTCCATTTTCATGCAACTATTGTCGAAGAACTTGTCTTCTCTTATTCTATTTATGTAATGTTCTATTGTTACAGCTTTGAATTTTTTTAAAAAAAAAGGGACCTGACTAGAAAATACCCTTGATTAATATATATTAATATAAATGCAAAAATGACGTATATTTCAATAAATATTTATTAAGAGACTTGCTTATAGAAATATGCTTCATAGGCAACCAAATTAAAAACCGGTGTTTCTATTTAAAACAAAACTTATTAATTAATGACATTATTTTTTTTTTTTCTTCACACAAAAACACAATGAATATTCACGATTGCATTCGAAAAAACATATTTTAAAACATTGTCTATTTGTTCGATTTGTCATTTAATTTCTTCAGAATCCATTAAAGCATTGGAGAGATCAATGTTGTTATGTTCATAGATTTTGAAGAGAGTATATATAACTATATTCTGATTGGTTGAACAGAAGAAAATGGTTTCATCAAAGGATGAGAACACTACGATTCTCAGAACAATGAGCGTCAAGAAAAGGGAGTTGGATTGTAGCCAAGATATTGATCACCATCATGATGATCATGATCACCAAGGAAATTGTATGAGTGATCTCATGATCAAAGATTCTGTAAGATTGTTCAAGAGCAGGAAACTGAGAGACCATATGGTTGAGAAAGAGCCGGTGGCGGCAGCCGCAAATTCGCATTCGGATGCTGCTGCAAGTGATCATGATGAGCTTGATAGAGCTGCAACTAAGCTGCAGAAGTTTTACAAGAGTTACAGAACTAGAAGAAACCTAGCTGATTGTGCTGTTGTTGTTGAGGAGCTCTGGTAATTATTAATTAATTTGTTTAATTTCTTCTTGTCTATTAATCTTCTATATAGATAAATTTGACTGGTTTAAAAAGCTTCACAAATTTCAGTCACAATTTTTCCAAGGAAATTAGTTTCTGTAGAGCCTTCTAGGAAAGTCATCACATGACGAATTTTAAAACCATTGGAATATATATGTTTCTGTAGTCAACCTGAAATTAATATAGAACCAATCGATAATGATTTTTCTCTTTTTATTTGTTCAAGGTGGAAAGGACTAGACTTTGCAGCTCTTCTGAGGAGCTCTGTGTCATTCTTCAACTCCGATAAATCGGAAACTGCCATTTCGCGATGGGCTCGGGCTAGGGTTAGGGCAGCCAAGGTACATATATATTAATTGTCAATGAAATTTTGAGACTGATCAGAAATATATATTTTTTTAATCTCAATAGTACTATTTGGATATATCAAATTCAGAATCTTCAAGTGGCACTAAATTGATTAATTTTTTAAAAAATTTAATTTGTTGATTAATATTGTGTATATATAGGTTGGAAAGGGTTTGTGCAAGGATGAAAAGGCTCAGAAATTAGCTCTAAAACACTGGCTTGAAGCTGTAAGTCCACAAAATTGAACCTCTACAATTCGATATCGCTCGTAACGCTAATTTTTAATATGGTTTTGCTCTCCACTTTTCACACAAAATATCTCATTTCAACCCGGTAAAAGATTTCTATATTCAACAATCAACGAGTCTATCTAACCAATATAATCAATGGTGGATTCTGATACCTCATCACATCTTTCAAAAGAATGTCAGGATTTTGAAATTCGGTTAATATATACAAATTTTAATTTGATATTATTGCACAGATTGATCCACGCCATCGTTATGGTCACAATATCCATCAATATTATGATGTTTGGTTTGCAAGTGAAAGTAGCCAACCTTTCTTCTACTGGTAACAATAACAAAATTAATTTCAAATCTCTTTATAAGAAGTGTTTTGATAAAAAAAAATTTCTTTTTAATGATCTCTCTAATTACTCTAATTTGTGAAATATAATGAAGGTTGGACATTGGAGATGGCAAAGAAGTAAACCTAGAGAAGTGTCCGAGGACTACACTACAACATCAATGCATCAAATATCTTGGACCCGTAAGCATTGTTATACATATATACACATATACCAAAATCCTTAATTAGATGCAGACGTACAATTTTTTTTTAAATCCAAACATTGAGATTTGATGACATCCGATTATTATTGAAATCTCTTTTGTTCTTGCAGAAAGAGAGGGAAGCATATGAAGTTGTAATGGAGAGAGGGAAGCTTGTTTACAAGCAAAGCAGGGTTTGTGTGGACACACCAAAGGATTCCAAGTGGATATTTGTACTTAGCACATCAAGGAACTTTTATGTTGGAGAGAAGAAGAGAGGCCTCTTTCAACATTCAAGTTTCCTCTCTGGGGCTGCCACAATTGCATCTGGTAGATTGGTTGCTCACAATGGGATCCTTGAGGTATTTAATGCATGTTCGTATCTGAGAAGGACTGTGTAGTCTATATTTTATATAAGTACTTATAACGATATATATTCCTAGTAAGAGTACGGTGGTAGATATGATTGTAACTGATCATCTCACATGATATATTTATTTTAATTGTTCAGGCAGTGTGGCCTTATAGCGGTCATTATCGCCCAACAGAAGAGAATTTAATAGAATTTTGCAGCTTCTTGGAGGATCATCATGTAGACTTGACCGATGTTAAGGTATGTCTCTAATAGTGAAAATTTAAAATTTATTAATTTCTTAATTATTTCAATCATTAAGAAAAAATGGTGTGTACAAAACTAAATACTATTAAAAAGGTCACTGTGAACATATCAACCGTACATCTATTCTAACGAAACATCATGTTCATATATATGCAGAAAGGTCCAATTGATGATGACATCCCACCTATCCCACCAAAAAATAATCCTGAACAAAAAGAGCCAAATTCATCTATTCCCATTATTGAAGATAAAGATCATGATGAGAAAAGAAACAAAACTACCCACATTGTAGAAGAAAAAGTCTTTGTTGGGGTGGGAAGAAGCAAAAACAAATTCAATATGACTACACTGCCATTAAAATGGAGCACAGGAGCAGGCCCCAGAATCAGATGTGTTGGAGACTACTCACCAGAGCTGAAATTTCAAGCACTTGAACAGGTCAAATTGTCACCAAGGACAACAACAGTAGTCAAGCAGCCAGATGGTGCACATTTTCCTACTGGCTATGGTTGTCCAATTCCATCCCCAAGACCTAGCCCAAAATTCCACCTCTCTCCTAGACTTGTATCATGCATTGGAGTACTTCCTACTCCAAGACCAATTAAGTAGATGTGCACTACTACATCTTTAATTTCCAATGCCAACAACATGTTTGCAAGTGCTTTTGGTATGACCGTATGAAGAGAGAAAATAAAAAATGCTTCTAAGTAGTTTTGGAAAAAACGTATTTTTAGACTAATAAATTTTAAATTAATGATTTAATTTTTAGAGAAGTCTCTAAAGTTTTTTTTTGGTTTTTTTTTTTTTTGGGATTATATATATATATATATATATATATATATATATATATCCCTTGTAGAATTTAAATTATTCATTGTATAAATGTGTAATTAACAGTCTCTAATAAAGTTAACAGTTCTCTTTTTCTCTCGAATCTCAAGTTTTTCTCTGATGGGCACATATTATAGATATATTTATAGCATACTAATACACATCACTACAATTTTACTATATAAACAACATAACTTCAATCATAATAATACGCTTGGCAAAAATGTGGGAGAGAAAAATTAATCGAATATTGATAGAAGCACTCGATTTTAGGAGCTTTAAAAAAAATGTTATTCTTCTACTACAGAGATTTGGTCATTTACATACATTAATGCAATTCCATGTATTTATTTAACTAAAATCATTATTGTAATTTAACCAATACATTCTCTATAATATGTTTTTTTTTTTTTTTTTTTCTCTTCAACTTTTTGATCGGTGGATTGTACTTCATAAAAAAAAATAACATAAAAGAATTCACAATGCAAGATTCTCATATTAAATGAAAATGAGATTCTAATCCTCGTTTATAAGATGAGATTGAACTGCCAAACTGGTAATATGTCTATTTTTCACACACTATTCTCCTTCCACACCCAAAATTATATTATAAAGCGAAAAAAAAAAAAAAAAAAAAACCAACCTCTAGAAAAATGATTTTTAATATAGTTAAAAAATGACAAAGAAAACTTTCAAATTTTATTATATTATATATGGAGAATTATAAATAAATTCCTGTTTTGTTTGAAAGATCAGCAAAATACCCTTACCGACACCGTAGTTGACTTTAATTTATATATAATGGAATAGAGTTATTTTCTCTCAAAAAGAAAAAAGAAAAAAAAGAATAGAGTTATTTAAATCGTTTTCTGTATAATCAAACTAAAAAACAATATTATGTTTTTTTTTTTATATTTAAAATATCTTTTAAGTTAAATAATAAAACAAAGAAAGAGTTATATATATATATATATATATATATATATATATATATATATATATATACAGTGATTCTCTCATAAGGGATCCCTTATTTTAATTTCGATAAGGACCACCATGAAATCATATCGATTTGAATGAATTTTAATTTGAATTTTTTTGTGGATGATAAGTTCATTGAAATCTACCTATTAATAAAATTTCAATTTTTTCCAGTACTTAAACCATTTTTACCGATTTTTTTAAATATGAAAGCATTACAAAAATAGGCGAAATATAGGAAATTCAAGAAAAATAGTTTTCGTGCTTGAAAAATTCTCAAATTTTATTCATAGGTAGATTTCAACGAACTTATCATCCACAAAAAAATTCAGATTAAAATTCATTCAAATCGATATGATTTCATGGTGGTCCTTACCGAAATTAAAATAAGGGATCCCTTATGAGAGAACCACTGATATATATATATATATAGTCTTTAACTTATATACATTTTCGAAACGCCTATATTTTCTTATATATAAAGTTAAATATTATTTTGGTTTTATTTCATTTTTAAATTTTAAGGATTTTATTTTTTATTCAAAATAAAATTTACAATTTTTTTAAAAAAAAGATTACTATATATTTTTAATTTGTTTTTTAATTCAAGTATATAGTAAAAGACCTAAATAAACCTATTTTAAATTTTTAATAATAAAAAAAGAGATCTAATCTCCAACCCATTGCATCAAATTGGAGCAACTTTGCACCAAATTGAGCAATTTCCACACCATTTTTTTTTCCATCTCCAACACATTGGACCAAATATTACTCTAAAAAGAATATTCCCTAAATATTCTCTTTTTTATTATTTCTCAACAATTAACATTTCACCCGAAATTAATATAATATTACGATAAGTTAAGAAATTAAGAAATTAAATTTAATTAACTAAAATATTACATTTAATATTAATTGAACTTTGACATTACATTTCATAAAAGAAATAAATAAAAAAAAACACAAAAAAAGTACATATCGTCATTTAATTCTCTGAATTATTATATTCATCCCACAAATGATCAATTAATTTTTAAATTTTTTATTAATTTTGTGTGTTGCTTTAATTGTTTTGTTTTCAATTTAGTGTTTTTTTTTTTTTATTAACATTTAGTAAATTTTGTATTATATACTTAATTTTAGTTTATTATAAATATTAATATAAATAATAATTAAATTAAAACAAATATAAATTAAACAAAAGCATTAGATAATAAAAAGGGATACATTAGAATAAATTTGATTTAATAGGGATAAAATTGTGATTAAACAAAACATTTAAATAAGGAATACAAACAAAATATATTTTATTGAATAATGGTCAATATGTGAATAAGTAAAAATTGAGGGAGGAAAAAAAGAAGCACCAAAGTAACGCTGAGAAGTGATCTGCACTTGATCTGACACATGAAGGAGAGGTGCTGTAAACTGGCGCATCTAATAGCGCATGGGTTGGAGAGGAAATCTACAACAAATTGGAGATTAGTGCTTTGGTTGGAGATGCTCTAAATGTCTAAACCTATTCCCTTATAATTGATAAAGTCCACTAATGGTAAGATTTTTTATTAACACTACCCTTAATTAAAAAGCTTGCTTAAAAGAAGGATTAACTTCAAAGCATATCACTTTTTAGCAAATTTGGTAGTGGTAGTGTACTCCTCTTAGGGATGACAAAATAACCTGTGGGCACGAGGTCCCGTGGAGACTGGGGTGGGGATGGGTTTTAATTTAATAGGGATGGAGCGGGGATAGTAAAATACGCAATGGGTATGGAGTAGGGATGGGTTTTATAATCCTCGCCCTACCCCGTTTAAAACATAATCTTTTTTTTTTTATATAGTTTTTTTCTTTTAATGTTATATTTAAAAATTATTTAATTTATTTGTTTAGTTGTGAGATTTATGTTTCTTTTTAATGTTTAAGAGATGATTTCCAATAATTTTTTAGAATTATTTAATATATTATATCATATTCATTAGGTTATATATTTATTATTCTAATAAATAATTTTGATAAATGAGTTAAATGGGGCAAATGGGATAAATGGGTGGGGATGGGTAAAGCATACCCTACCCCGCTCCATATATTGTGGGGTTTTATATGGGGTTGAGATTTCAAAAAATAAAATGGGCTAGGTGTGAGGAAGGCCATCCTGACCCCGCTCCAAACCCGTCCCATTGCCATCTTTAACTCTTTTTTTCATAGGCAGAATTTCACATAAGTCCTACCTTTTTAGTGATTTGTCACCTTTATAAAAGTTTTTTCAAATTCATCACTTTAGTCCTTACTTTTCCAAAACTCATCACTTTAGTCCATTTGACCAAATATGTGAAAGTCAACTATTTTAAAACTTATGAAAGTACACTTTTGCCCTTATTACTGTTTAATTTAGTTAAAATGATTATATTAGCTTTAAATTAAAATGAAAAATAATAAAATTTTCAATAATAAAATCTTAAATAAATATATTATAAGAAAATCTTAAATAAATAATAATAATAAAATCCATTAAATTTTTTTTGTTGGTATTTTTGTCATAATTGATATTAATTTCGCTAAAATGATTATCTTAACTTTAAATGATTTTTTTTCACAATTTTTTTTGTTGTAATCTATTTATTTAAGATTTTATTATTGAGAATTTTATTGTTTTTCAATTTAATTTAAAGCTAAGATAATCATTTTAGCTAAATAAAAATTCATTATGAAAAAAATACGAAATAATAAAAAATTAATGGATTTTTTAATTATTTATTTAAGCTTTTTTTGTAATATATTTATTTAAGATTTTATTATTGAGAATTTTATTGTTTTTCATTTTTATTTAAAGTTAAGATAATCATTTTAGCTAAATTAAATAGTAATAGGGGTAAAAATGTACTTTTACGGGTTTTAAAATAGTTGACTTTCACATATTTGGTCAAATGGACTAAAGTGATGAGTTTTAGAAAAAGTAAGGACTAAAGTGATGAATTTGAAAAGACATTTATAAATGTGACAAATCACCAAAAAGGTAGGACTTATGTGAAATTTTACCTTTTTCATATTAGTGGTGGGGGTTTTCGAATCTCACGATACATAAGATCAAAAATATCCATATTGTACATGTACTGAGTACTGACCTCGGTATATCCAGCAGATCTCTAATTCAATCGTTAGGTGTCATAATTTTTAACCTAAAACTTCAAAAAAGTCTTTATATTTTTGTTATGACTTAGGGGTTGTTCGTTTTTTTCACTATAAAACTTATTGCCTCTTATATCTTAAATTAAGATAAATCAATTTGTTTGTTTTTCCAACTTATATCTTATTTTAAGATATATATGTCTTTTAGAAAAAATGATATTTTTTTACTTTTATCTTATTTAAAAAGTGATACAATAAAGTATTTTAGTAAATTTTCACAAATGTCTTATAACAATTCATACATTTATAATTTTATCTGCACATAATAAAATCCTAAAAATCAATTTTCTAAAAATTACTAAATTTGAAGAAACCCTAATACAACATAATCAATTTTATATTTGTAATAAGCCATCCAAAATGAAAAAAACAAACATATCATAGGATCTTAATTTATAAGACTTATCCATATATCTAACAAATTAAGGTTTTATAAGACTTTAGATAAAAAAACAAACAGTCCCTCACAAAATATATTTATTTATTTTGGTGTTCCAAAAATGTTCATGTATTCGTTACAACATATAAATTATTTATTTATTCTCTCTCTTTTATTTGAATTTCAAATTTCAAAATACCTTTCTCTCTCTCTCAATGAACTCACAAAAGTCTGCTCTTTCTCTCTCTCACATACACGATAACTATCCAACGGTCTCTAAACCCAAAAGCACTTTCTCTCTCTCTCTCTCTCTCTCTGCTTCCAAAAAACACTTCTCTGTGCTCTCTGTATGTGTTCTTTCTTCCTTTACAAAGAATCTCTATTCATAAAACAGCTCTCTGTTTTTCAATCCACAAAGAACCAAACATTTTCAAATGGGTGTTTCAGGAAAATGGTTGAAATCAATCATCACTCAGAAAAAGACCCAGATCATAGATGAAGTAACCCCAAAAACACATTGTTTTTCTGCTTTCATTTTTCTTATTTTCCATGTTTTCATTTTTTTTAAATTTGTTTTGTATGCTTGACTGGTTTTGGTTTACAGGACAAATCGATGGAGAAGATGAAGAAGAAGTGGAGGCTATGGAGGAGTTCCTCAGAAGGGTTTGTATCTTCATCAAAGAGAGGCCACGTGGCGGCATCAGAGGCGTCTGATTCTGATGATGCGTTCAGTGCAGCCATGGCTGCTGTGGTTCGTGCTCCATCCAAAAATTTCAAAGTGATCAGGCAAGAATTTGCTGCTATTCGCATCCAAACCGCCTTCCGGGGCTTGCTGGTAAATGGGGTTTTTTTTTCCTTCTTCTTTTGATGTTTCCATTAATGTTCTTTAACAATATAGAATCATTGTATGTATAATTGGTTCAAATTTATCTAGGAAAAAGTACTAATTTTTGGCCTTGAATTGTAAATTTTTAGCTGAAATGTCTTATATGTATGTGTGTAGAGTTGAAACTATTTGTTAGATAAGTGAATTTGATAGAATTTTTGAAGGCAAGGTTTTGCTATGAATTGTAAAAGTTTAGGCCTTTTTGTTTGTTAGACATTGTGAGTGATGATTCTAGGTGGTTGGTGAATAATTGATCTAATTTTTTGTCGAAAAGTATGTGATTTTTTTGTTATATATATTTATAGAGCATTCTTTGATTATTCTATGAGACAAGATTTAGTTTTCACTTTTCAGATTGTAGTTTAAGTTCTTCAAATTTTAGATGCTTGAATGTGTATAATTAGGCTCTATAATTTCCAGAAATAGAAGGAAAATGCACTAACTTTAGATGCTTAGAGTTTTAAGTCAGTGAGTGCCAAGAAATGGGAAATTTTCAAGGATTATTTGGGATTATAGCGTCGTTATAAAATTGCTATAAATAGGAGGTTCATATAGTGTGATTGTGACATTGTATTGTTAAGGATGAGAAAACAACCGAACGCCACTCCAGTTAAGCGTATTAGGATGTTGAAAGTTGTTGAAAATGAAAACAAGAAGTGTTGGTCTCCTTGTGTTTTGTTGGCATTTCCTATTTTCCTATGTTTTGTATGTTGTTCCAATCCATGAGAAAAACTAGTTAACGGTTTTATCAGACAGGATGTGAAGGTTACTCTAGCAATTTGATTGATTCTCAGCTTCTATGCAATCTTAGAATCATGTAACATAGTTTGAAAAGTATATCAGGAGTTTAGGATATGTAAAAGTTGTTAATCTTTATGTGTGTGCTATTTTACTTTGTTTACCTGGAAATTATGAATAAGTGCAGGCAAGACGGGCTTTGAGGGCGTTGAAAGCAGTGGTGAGGATTCAAGCTATATTCCGTGGCAGGCAGGTCAGGAAGCAAGCTGCTGTGACACTGAGATGCATGCAAGCTCTTGTTCGAGTTCAGGCTCGAGTAAGGGCAAGGTCTGCGGGGATTTCTCCTGAAGAGCAAGCGGCACAAAAACTTTTGGATGAATGTCACAACCAGGCTGATCCCACCAAGCAGGCCGAGGTAAGAAACTATATTCTAGTTTTTCCAGGCTTTACATGTGAATAACAAGATGTTATTGTGTTGTTTTCAATAATGATGGATGTGTCGAAAATTGGCAGCAAGGATGGTGTGATATTCCTGGAACTGCAGATGAAGTAAGAGCGAAACTTCAACTGAGGCAAGAAGGAGCAATCAAGAGGGAGAGAGCAATTGCATACTTCTGCTCTCAGCAACAGGTAATGAAATTAAGAGCCATTAGATTTCTTTGTTTTTTTTTTTTTTTCACGACTAGCTAATTAGTTGAATAGATGCTTTAGCTTAATTGGATATTCAAGTGAGACTCGTTTTAAGCTGCATTGCATTTGTTTTTTGAATATGTGTAATTTTGCGTGCTTTCAGCAATCACGATCATGTCCCAGTCCGAATTCACGAGTAAAGAAGCCAGCAACATCCCTCAAGCATCATCGGCTAGACAAGAGCAGCCCAGGGTGGAGCTGGCTAGACAATTGGATGGCAACCAAGCCATGGGAAAACAGGCTGTTGGAAGAGATCCATACCGACCCTTCAGAGATGATGACACCTTTTTCTCGGAAAAGTGAAGATAACACTGCAGGGATGTATTCATATTCTGAACAACTTGACTCGGTAAAAGTAAGGAGGAATAATGTCACAACTAAGGTTCTTGCTAAACCTCCTACTACAGTTGGTCAAATTACTCGCTCGTCTTCCTCACCAAGTTCTGAATCCCCGTATGATGAGACTTCCCCGTCAACTTCATCTTCATCTGCTTCTTTAACTCCAATGTCCGGTAATATTCTCATGATGGAAAGAGCAGAAGAGAGCTACTACCGAAAACCACCCAGCTACATGAATCTCACTGAGTCTACCAAAGCTAAACAAAAGGCTTCAAGGTTCTCTCACAAGAATCTAATGTCACTTTCTAATGGCGATACCAGAAGCTGTGCTGATTCTGACCCTTCATTCAATCTATGCAAGGATCTCTACCCACCGATACCATTGGGTCAACATGATTGGTCGAAAGCTCAACAACACTAAGGTTAAGGATTCTTGCAACCATGTTATTAATAGCTTCAAGCAGACAAACCTTTGTTTGAGTTCGTTCAACAGCTTGTTGTTTGTTGCCCATTGCATATGTTTGACCAATCTAGTTTCATAGAGGTTAACATTAAAAGATTGAGATATTTGTAGTATAGAATATATATAGATAGATAGATAGATATATTTGGAGTGAATTGTATTAATTGAACAGAAATATGTTCAACTTCCATGAGTGATTGGAAGTTTTTGAGTGAAGACTGAGAAAGTCTTCTCTTTTGTCTAAGACGTATTGAGTTTATATTTTGTGTGTTGATGTTATGATATGATATTTACTATATAATCCAAATCGGATTATGGAAATGTATTGAAGATTGAAGATTGAAGATCGAAGATTATTGATTTGTGCTAAATTGTTGATTTGTGCCAAATTGTTGTTAATTGTGGTTCTCAGAGGATATATATGTACAAAAATGATGCTTAGAATGAGAATTCTTTGAAAGTTTCATGAAAATGCAAAGCTAACATGTATTTTAAGTGTGCTTGGTATGTCTTTTCTAGTGGTTAAAAGTGTTTTTTAATGTTAAAAACTATTTTGATGGTTTTTTTTTTATTGTTTGGTAAAACCAAAGGAGTGTTTTTTAAATATTAAAAAAACTACTTTATGTCTTTTGGGAGAAATCCAAAATTTGAACTTCTCTCAAGAAGCTCTTTTTGAGATTTTTTTAGGGTTAATTTGCATATACATTCCCTCAGTTTAGGTAAAATTGCACATATATTCAACTTTTTCTTTTATTACACAAACCTCCCCTGATAAACGTCGACCAAATGGTTGACTAATTCTAAAGTTAACATCTCAAGGGTAGAGTTGTCATTTGAATGTGTTCGATACATTAAAGCATTTAAAAAGTGCAATGGCACGTTAATTGAGAAAGAATCAACAATTTAATAAGTTAATATCAATAAATGTCATTCATCATGTAATTTATCCATTCTTCTTCTCCTTTCCTATTCACCCATTCTTCTTCTTCTATTGGTTGAAACAAACCAACTCTCTATTACCAAATCCTATAAAACCATACCAGGTCACTCTTAAACGGTTAAAAATATATATATATATATATATAACAAAAAAAAAAAAAAAATCACTTATCTATTAAGTATTACTTGTAGATTAAGTGAAACATCATTCATGCTACAATCATTTTTTTTTTTTTTAAAGGGTTTTCTATATATATGTGCTTATTTTCATTTGTTTATTAAGCAAAAAAAAATTGTTAATTGATGTATCTCTTCTGCTTAATTAACTTTTATAGGTTCACAGTATGACAAACTTTTAAACCTTTACTTTCATAAAAAAAAAATTAAAAAAATTAAAAAAAATTAAAAAAAAGCTTCTAAGCCTTTATATAGCAACAATTTTGTGACTGTTGTACTAATTTTTTTTTTTAAATAAATAAAAAATCAACGTCAATTTTAATTCAAAATTGTTGATATTTTCTTAAAAGTGCAAGGGTAGAGTTGTCAATCTAAAAAGTTATCAATTTAAAATATATATATATATATATATATATAAGAAAATATTTCCATATATGTAACTTGAATTCTCACGTCAATTAATCACCTCACTTTTGGGTTATGTGTAAGGGTATTTTTGTCTTTACATATAACACATTAACTTTACGGTTAATGAAATGTTTGGTCAACCTTTTCAGGGGATGTTTGTGTAATAAAAGAAAAAGTTGAATATACGTCAATTTTACCTAAACTTAGGAGATGTTTGTGCAATTAATCCTTTTTTTTAAAAGATATAAATAGTCTCGACTACCTTCCATAAATTATATATATTTCACCGTATACCCTTCTATTACAAATACTTTGTTATTATCTGTTTTTGTACTTTTTAAAAATAAAAACTTTATTAGAGGTATTTTACCAAACAATCAACTAACTTAAAAGTATTTTAAGTAAATACCAAACAACATGCGACTTTTTGTTAAAAACTCTACTTGTAAAAGATCTACTCTAGAAGTTCTACTTGAAAAGCCATCACAAACACACCCTAAGTCTTAGATGTTTATAAATGTTTGGAAGTGCTTCCGGTAGAAAGAAGATTTGAGCAAAACTGTAAAAGCACTTTTAAGTGTTTCAATTCAAAACACACTTTTGCATTTAAAAAATATATCTATTGAGTTTTGTTATTATAAGTTTATAACTAAGCATGTAAAATGGACACAACAAATGATTAATTAGGCCATTTGAAAGCACTTTTTTATGTTAACAGTTAACTACACCATTAGAGTATCGATCTGTTGAAGTGTATAACTTTCATCCTGCACACTGTCCGTGGAAACATATCTAAAAAAAGGGTTTCGTTACACCTTCCAATGTGGTTTGATGGTAAAAAGACGCTCACATACAACTAAACGAACAGAATTGGATTTGATTGGTACAGAAAATCTGAATACGGTCGTTGATCAACAGATCAAGTGTATCATTTACGCTTGTGTTCTCAATCTAAAACAGTCACTCATTTGATTGAATAAGATCAATATTCATATTTAGTTCAATTTTGTTTTATTACTAATTTTTTTGTGCTGGTCCCAGCTGGTAAGAATTATATGGGTCCTAGGTAGCAAGAACTCAATCACAATCATAAATTAAAAATTAATAATCCCATTACAGCTCACTTACAACACAGGTTTCAAAAATAAAATATACATTTCCCATTCCTAAGGACTTTGAAGTTGAATTTAATATATCATTTTCTATTAGACATCTAATCATGTGATTAGCAATAATTAAGCTTTTATCAAGATAAGACATATGGTCAAACTTGATTGATTATCTTAATATGAAAAACATGCGACATTTCACACAGAGATATACATTATAGAATATAGGTGATCATGACCGTTGATGTAATAACATGATCTGTTTCTCTTTATCAAGTTGATGATGGTCCCCGTTATTCACGGCTCATCACAACAGAGAGGAGGAGGACCACCATCCATCATCCCCCACCTGACATATACCGTAAAAGACTTCATCTTTCTATCTTTTTAAGCAATAGAAAGATATAGATAGGGAAATGAGAGAAAAGAGATCTCTTCAAATGAAAAAAATAAATAAACATATTAATGGATTGGTCACATCTTGTATAGTTAGCGGAAGACGTGCTTGGACTCGCTTATAAATTTTGGCACTATTTGTTTTTAATCAAGTGGATCCGAACGTCTTGATAAAACTTGGTAAGTAATATCAGTTTGGACTAACTTATAAATCTTGAATAATCTATCTTTTAATTAAGTAAACCAGAGTTATGATACTACTAAAGAACAATATCATTATGGATTAGCTTATAAATCTTGGGGTTATCTGTCTTTAACCAAGTGAACCCGCCCTTTCGTACAACTGAAAAACAATATCAAAGACAATATCTTTAATCGGTTGAACTCATCCTAACTAGTACCTCTAGAAAACGATATTATAAGCGTGAAGAGGTGCTTGCGTGAATCCGAAACTGGTCCTTCACATCTCAAATTACTAATCAAAGACAATGTTGGAGTAATCGAAATGTATCTACACTTTAAAGAGCTTTATACGGTCTATAAACAAGTTAGTCAGGACCTCACTCCATAGTGATATAATGATTTGGAAACTCACACCGATGAGGACCGATCAATCAGGGTTCTGATGATAACTCAGTTTGGTGGGACCGGGCTGTTAATAGGTCGATATCAGGAAGTGAAAGAAAAATCACATTTTGAGAAGGTTTAGACAGTATCTTCAATTCGTTAGAGTTTGACTTCTCAGTATGCATGCATACACATGCGTGAAGAGGAAGAAGATGAGATCACAAGCTTCCCACGTGGGGGGGGGGGTGGGGGATCGAGTTATATTGTGCAAAACAAATAAGGTATGCTAATTACTAAAAAGCTGTAAAATTGAAAGAAGAAAAGAAAAGAAATTGTCTTTTTTTGTATGTCAAAGTTTGATATGATTCTCATGAAGTGAAAGAAAAGAAAAGCTTTCTTCAAATTTGAGTAAGAGTGGACTTTTTTTCATTTTGGGGGGTTGCCATGAAGAGAAGGAAGGACAGTGTAGGGCGCCAATTGTGGGGTCCTACAGAGGTACCTATTTTCTTGTATAATTTTAAATTTTTTTTTTTTTTTTTTTAATAGGGAATTTATCATTTTATTAGTAGGTTACATTAGTGGGTAGTTAGAGTAATAATTCTCCGATAAAAATCATGATCGAAGTTATTTAGTGTTATAAAAAAAGTTTATATAAATAAACATCTAATTTCGTAATATTATTGAACCGGTTCTATAACATTATATGACTTCAATCTTGAAATTTTTATCTAGGATCGAGATGACGAGTGTAACACCCTAGTTAGGAAGTGTTAGGCTGTAAATTTTTTACTTAAATTCGAGACATCAATAACATAAAGTTGAGATGATCCAAAAATAAGTCATTGATACCGATATTAAGAGTGGTTCTTTCATAAAGGATAATTTATTTTAATTTCGATAAGGACCTTGATGAAATAACGTCGATTTTTATGAATTTTGATCTAAATTTTTTTTGTGGATGATAAGTTCAATAAAATCTGCCTTCCAATAAAATTTATGAATTTTTCAAGTACTACTACAACTATTTATCTTGATTTTGTTAAATATGAAGGCATCGAAAAATGGGCAAAATATAGGAAAATTTAAGAAAAATAGTTACCATATTTGTAAAATTCTTAAATTTTATTTAAAGGTAGATTTCATTAAAAATATTATCCATAAAAAAATTTAGATCAAAATTCATAAAAATGGATGTGATTTCATTAAGGCCCTTATCGAAATTAAAATAAAAAATCCCTTATAAGAGAACTACTCCAAGTATTAATAAAATTATAGATTCAAATTGAATTCTTCCTCCTTCAACTCCCATATTTATAATAGTTTAAATAAATAACTACATAAAAACATCTTTTTGAAATGAAATAAATTAAAGAATCTTTGGGAATGAAAAAAAAAAAAAAACCGTGCACACACTTTGATGAACCGTACGTTTTTCATAATTTCATAGACTAAAACCAAAAATTTTAAACGAAAAAAAACAGCACTTGAAATGCTTTATCTGAAAATGTAGTAATTATCACATAGATGCTTATTCATAAAGTTACTTAAAAATGATTGCTTATTTATTTATTTATTTTTTTTCTTATTTTTTCTTTTTGACAAATGCATTTGTACTAGTATGCTTCATTAATTACATCGAAAGAATAAGAAAAAATAAAGTTCCCATCAACTTGTTCTCTAGACTCTAGCTATATGAATTATCTCTAGACACATTAAAAACTTTGTGTTATGAGAAGATCAATATGTCTCACACGTAATTGGTAGACATGATTGATTGGAATCAATCATGTCTACATAAATAATATATATAAATATATCAAACTTTTACTTTGCTTTGAAATTATTAAGATTCCTTATGTATATAATTGTCAAGGCTACATAGTAGCTAGCTACTAATATAGCTAATTAATTGAGCCACCCGAAAAATTTCTCCTCAAACCTAATTTACTCTCTACACCCACTTAAAAATTTTACAAATCAATTCTTTACTCTTTACATCCTATAAAATAACAAAATTGACCTTAAGTATTATTCACCACTTTAATCACATCTTTTTTTCCTCTAAACCATTTTATTACTTTTGATATCTAATTAAATCCAGAAAAACAATCTTTTCAAAAACAAAATTCCAGAAAAACAAACAAATGCCATTGAATTGGAAAGGAAAAGGCAACATATAATCTTAGATGTCATTGATTTTGAATTTATTTATTATTGTTATGTTTTGTATGCCATTGATGGTATTATGTTTTCATTAGTATTGTGAGTAGCTATGAGCAGTGGCTTTGTAATCTGTTTACATACAAAATAACATAATTTTCGGATTTATTTTTATTTTTATCTGAGAAGGGAATATTTTCCTGTGGAGCTATGATTTATTGTTCTTGAGTAGGTTTAAAAAATTCTTCATCTTCTTGATAATATTTAATTTTTACAATGTAATGACATTGGTTTTGATTTTAATCAAATATTAGGGTTTCTAATATATTGGGTTTTAGTAAATACCAAGTTGTGTACTTTTAGATAACATAATATATAGGCATTTTAGTAATTAAAAAAAATCATTAAAGTATGGGTGTGGTGAGAACTTTTTTGGGTGGCAATAGAGCTACCCTTAAAAAATGTGTTGATATAATTTTGGACTCGGTTTTAATATATAATAATTATTTTTTTGATGTAGGTTTTAATATATAATTATAAGAGATAATTACCTGGTGGCCATCGAATTGATGACACACTAGCAAAATGGCCACTGGATTGGAAAATTGTTCCAAAATGGTCACTTTTGATGAACTTTGTGACACTAATGGCCATACCTTCTAATTCCATCCAATGAGTGGCATTTTGGTAAATAAGGGGATGACATTAATTTATTTTAGATTTTTTTTGGAAATTAATTTTTTCTTTTGTTTTTTGAAACGATTAATTATATTTAGCGTGTATATATGTATAGCATATCTCATATATATATATATATATATATATATACATATTATAGTTCTTTATTAAGGATGTCTAGCTACAACCATATGTTTTAATAAGTTCAAATGTTTTATATATATATATATATATATATATATATATATATCTCAAAAACACACACACACATATATATTTCTTTTTAAAGAAGATTAAGCTACAAAATCTAAAAAATAAAGAAGAGATACGTGTATTGATTTAAACCATTTCTTTGGTTTTTTGAATATATATTTATATATATATTTACGTACACTAAATATAATTATACTTTTCAAGAAAAGAAAAAATTGATTTTCAAAAAACATCTATAATAAATTATTGTCATCCACTTATTTACCAAAATGTCACTCATTGAAAAAATTGATTTCCAAAAAACATCTAAAATAAATTAATGTCATCCCTTTATTTACCAAAATACCACTCATTAGATGGAATATGATGGAATTAGATGAAATTGGATGGAATGGTCATTAATGTCACAAAGTTCGTCAAAAATGGCCATTTTGGAACAACTTTCCAATCCAGTGGCCATTTTGATAGTGTGTTATCAATTCGATGGCCACTGGGGTAATTATCCCTAATTATAATTGCACAGCAACTTTTCTATCTTGAATCTTGATCACTTGGAATTAATAAAGAGATATCAATCACTTTGTAACCTATAATTCACACGTTTTTCATTTCTTTTCTTTCTTATAATCAATTCATTTACTACTATCTATCAATGGGGTCTCTTTCAAAAGTGTAGGATAATAGATTTTCTTTTTCTTTTTTAAAAAAAAAAAATCAAGTTTAGGATAACATATATATATATTGAAATAATACAATAATTTATAATTTGGGAGAGGGTGACAGAATTGAACTTATAGCCTCATGGTGTAAAAATGAAAGACAAATCACTGTACCAACATTATCTTGTTAGGTTTAGGATAATATTTGATAAATATATTATTATTATTATATTAAAGTCTCCCTCCATCTTTATTATTATTATATTAAAGCTCCACCCATCTTTATTAGATTTTAGACTGTTTTTATATTATATATAAGAATGTTGAGTCTACTTAATTATTTCACTGAAAAGGAATTTCAAAACTGTTATTTTGTATCATTACATAGCTAATTAAACAAACTTTGTAAGCTTTGAAACATTACATGCATATATATAGTCACATCGGATCGAGAAGCCACATTGTTGAATGTTGAGTGTGGGGGACAAAGCCCACAATTTTTATTAATATTTTACCACAATCTTTTTTATTATTTATATTTTTTTTGTTAAATTTTATTAGTTTTTTAAATTGATCCTCTAAAATCCTAAAGATGGCGTTTCCTCTGCATAGTCAGCTCTGTAACATAAAAAAAAATGGTTTTGCTTTTTTTTCAAGACTATCTTGACCCAAGAACAGTATGTATATATATATATATATATATGTTTATATATATGTATGTATATTGGGGGTTGAAAATGACCTATATATATATATATATATATATATATATGTTTATATGTATGTATATGGGGGTTGAAAATGACCTACACCAAAAAGAAAATTAGTTTGAATAGATGACAAAGAAATACCTAGCCATGGGTTGTGTCATGTACTTTTGGGTTCTGAAATCACAAAGAGAGTTTGAAGGAGAAAAAAACAAAATTCTGCTACAGCTTATGTCCTCTGATGGCTCAACAAATAAAGCAAAAGAGTCTGGTGCTATTAATTGTTGCACATGCAACAATTAAATAAAAAAATCTTTTTTATAAATATATATTTATATTTACACATTTCCTTCCATCACAAGCAATATTCCAAGCTCTTGCTTTTTCTTCTATAAGCAAACCATAATTGTATTGTACTTGTATCAATTAATTAACTGTTTAATTCACCGCATGAAAGCAATATTATATTGCTTTCAGGTTGTGTTTTCCATTTTTCATTAATTTTTTTACCTTGGAATCAGAAAAGAAAAGAAAAAAAAAGCATGTTTGTTTGATAATTAACTAATTACTATGGAAATTCTTCCTACAAATGTTGGGTGTCTATGTTCAATGATCAGTTCAAAAAGATTGATTGATTTTCCATCATTATATGTATATATATTCATGCTTTCATATACATTTTCTCAAACGAGGACGTCATGATATAACTTCATAAGGATATTGAATGTGAGCCACTAGTTTTACATGCTTTGATTCAAGTGTATATGCACTTATCAAAACCAATGACTCACATTCAATATCCTCATAAAGTTATATCAGGGTCCGTATGAGAACGAGACTATATATATATATAACAAATAGGTAAGGAAAATCTAAATCGAATCTTTCGTTTCATTTCTCCCTTAGCTTTATTTTTTCTTTGAAAAGATTGTAAAATAAGTGAAATTTGAACTGAAGATCAATGATAAAAGATGAATGTGGAAATATATATGATAGAAGATATGTGTAGTTACCAACTTACCAATGAAAATTAATCTTGAATCATAATTAATGTGAAAACCCTATTATAATCCAAGTTATTTTCATGATTAATCAAATTAATTGCAGCTTTTTGGATAAGTAAAAAAAAAAAAGGCGCCTTGAAATTTCATTTTTGGTATCAAACCCTACCTCTCAACGAATCTATATGTCTCCTCTTTTATGTGAAACAAGATTAGAAATCCATCTTAAATAATATTGGTGTTAGTTGTGATGTATCTTTCACTTAATATTCTTCTTCTTTTACATTACCCTAGTTATAATGTTGACATCACATCTTATTATTCTAGTAATAATGTCTTAAACTTGTATGTTATAAGCATAAATGAATGCTAGCTAGAAAATTAATGATTTGATGATTAATTAACTTGTAATTGGTAAGGTTCAACATCCATTTATACCGGGATGGACAAGGATTTTCTGTTAATTCTAAGATCATACCATTTGAACTGATCGATCATGCATAATGATTAATAGTTACACGTTACAAGATTCTTCAAAGTTTAGAGAAGCTCAGACTAACAGAAAATCCAGAGTTTTATATATATATATATGAAGGGGTGAGGGGTTGTCGGAACCCTACACATGCTGATATATGTGTATGGTGAGAATTGAATACCCAGTACCACTGATGCCTTGAGTGTGCAGGAAATCAGGGTTTTGAAAAAGATAATTTGTAGATAGTTTGACAGAATAGATTAATTAGAGAAAAGAAGCATAGAACCTAGACAGAAATATACCTCTACCTTTATCTTTATTAAAGGTAAAGCTGGCCCTAAAAAAGGTTTATTTGGTCTATTTTTCTATCTGCACAATTTGGACACCATGGATATAAAAGGGAAAGTTTTGGAGTACTAACACATTTGGGGTTATAATTGTTTACTTTAACAAAACTTAAAGCTATGTGAATGGAAACTTAATTATATATAATGACAACAAATTAGAAAAAAAAAAATTTGAAAGAAAAAAAACCCTAATGAGTGATGTCAAAAGTTTTATATTCTTTTCAACTATTTATTGTTTTATTCCATATTATAGCTAGACTTGCTAAAATTTTGCTTGGATTTATACTTGTTAGAGAACTTGCGAGAATTTCCAAGGCCAAGGATGTTGTATTTAATTAGAAAATATATAGTCATAGATTTGCCAAAAGGAATTAACTGATTTTAATCCAAAAAAAAAATCAAATTAGAAGTCAAAATTGTAATTAATTAATATAATATTATAACCACATCTAATCTACTATATTTCCAAAAATGCTTAATTTTATATTATTACTTCATTACAAGAATTTATGATGAAGAAACATCATGAATAAGAGACATTTGTACCCAATGTTGAATGAGTTGTAGGAGTAGTTGGGATTTTCTTTTCTAGAAAATTTTTGAGAGAAAGTATTAATTATGATAATACAATAAAAGGAGTAATGTGAGCCCGGTTAAACCAATTAAAAAAAAATTAATATCAGAAAACCTTTCGTATCATTTGGATAAAATACAGACATACATACTACATTGATTTTTAACGTACATTCAGATAAATTACAACATATATGTTTCAAAAGAATTTCTAAAAAAAAAAAAAAAAAATACAATGAAAGTATGTTTTAACGAATTTTGAAACTATTCGAATCTCTTTGTATTTAATTAAATATATCTCTTTTTTTTAAAAAAAAAAAAAGGGGGGGGGGGGGGGGGGGGGGGGCCAAGCCAGGCGAACAAAACAGGGCCAATACAGACCCAACAGCAACAGCTCAGGCAACAACCCTGCCAAAGGCAAGCCATCCAAAAAAACTAGGGGTGTGTGGCGGATCGAATCCAATGGATTTGCCATGATCCAAGATCCAATCCGACCCGATTGGATCAAAGAAATTGCAATCGGATCCGATCCAATTTTATAGCGGGATCCAATCTGATCCAATCCAATTACTATTTGATCCGATTCAATCCGATATGATCCGATGGATCGAATTAATATAAAGTCATTCGTAAAATATAAAAGTTATAATCTGAAATAAATAAAATCAAATAAATTATTCAAACATTACTAATTAATTCAAATAAAATTAACATTAAAAAAATACATGACATAACTTGTAAACTTTATATAATTCAAAAAGTTTATAAACATTATACATCAACTCCAAATGTAAACTTAATAAGCCGTGATATTAATGAAGAAGAATAGAAGAAAAGAAAATGGTGGATTGTTAGCTGTAGAGAAATTGAGAAAGAAAACCCAAAATAGTAACATTAAAAATTATATTTTGGTTGGGCCTTTACATTAAAAGGTAGTGGATAAAATAAATTACCCAATATAAAAATAAGGCCTAATATTTTAGGCGGATTGGCGGATTCGACGGATTTCCAAATGGAAATCCAAGATCCGATCCAATCCAACGGATTTTAGAATTTAGGATCCAATCCAATCCAATCACCTCTATTTGATCCGATCCGATCCAATGGATCATATTGGATTGGATTGGATTGGATCCTGCACACCCCTAAGAAAAACAAAGAGCAAAAGCCATCATGAGCCAACAAAACAAAAAAATAAATAAATCCCAAAAACAGAAAGCAAACGGAAACAAAGAGGGCCAAGCAGAGGCCACACCAGCAAGCAAAAAAACCACACTAACCAAACAATCAAACATCGCTCTAGAACACCTCATCAACACCATAATCTGAGCCTTTTTTTAACTAAAATATCAGCGTAGGAATTGGAGGATCTAGGGCAGTACTCCACCACATCAAGACCAAAGCTGGCCAACCAATTACAAATATCCAGAATAACCTTCTCGTGATTGTTGTAACCCTTGCCATTACCAAATACCCACCTAACAGCCATTTTTAAGTCACTTGCCACCACAAGAGGCCTGTTTACCAAATCAGGCCTAGACCCTAGCACTTCGTAAGCTTTCAAAATAGCAAGGATCTCTGCCGAGATAGCATCCTGGGACCCAACGAACGAAGAGAAGAAACACAAAACCTTTCCTATGTGATCACGTGGAACACCTCCAATACCTGCAGGGCCTAGAGATCCCTTAGCCGACCCATCAACATTAAATCTAAGAGCATTAACCGAAGGAGGAGTCCATTTTTCCAGCCTAGGAGCTTTCTTTTTTGGAACCTCAGAGCAGCACTCAACAATGTTCAAGAGAATGTGAGTGATAGGAACAGTCGAACCCATACCAAAGTGTTTGAACCACCAACCTAATCTGAATCTTACCATGTCCTCCGCTCTAGTAAGGTCCAGCGGAGTATCCTTGAAAATATTTTGATTCCGAGCTTCCCAAATGATCCAGGCAACCGTAAAGAAAAGAATTCTCCACGCCCTGTCAAAAAATCTCTAGGGACATAGATTACTCCACCCTTTCCACCAATCAATAAGAGAGGGAGAAAAACAACACATAGAACCCCACCATTTCATACAATTTTGCCATAGCTTCCAAGATCAATTGCACATTAAAAATAAGTGGTCTATAGTTTCCAAACTGTTATTACATAGAGGGCACATCACATTAAGTCCTGGTTACAGCCCAAAATTAGAGAGCACCTTCCTAACGAGAACTCTACCATGAAGCAATTGCCAAACGAAAACCTCAATCTTTGGAGGGCAAAGACAGAGCCAGACATCTTTAAAAACCGACTCCTCCCCTTCTTGACCAGTCACTAAACATTGCCTAAAGGATTTAACAGAAAAATGACCTGATAAATCAAACATCCACACCGCTGTATCATACCCAGAATCTAACACTTTGACATTCTTGAGACAACCTAAAAAATATCTCCATTGCTCCACCTCTCAATCAAATAAATTTCTTCTAAGGCCTACTTCCCAATTCCAATCCAAACTAAGTCTCTCCCCAAACTCTCTCACACAACCCTCATTATTAATAACTAGAGAAAAAATTATCGGGAATGCCTCCTTTAAGGGAGAACCTTCCACCTCCAACTTAGACCAGAACTTGGCTCTATCTCCTCTTCCCACCACCACTTTCAATCCCTTGTACGGAATCCTATAAGTAGGTGAACCTTGTTCAAGAAGCTTGCCAATCGATTTTGTGAACATAGAGCTATTAACTCCACAAGACCAATCCCACCGAAGAATATCCCTCTGAATCCCATATTTCGCGTATAAAACTCTTTTCCATAAAGGAGTTTCTTCCACTCCAAACCTCCAAACCTCCAAACCCACTTGGCCATTAAACCTTTATTCAAACTGAGGACTGAACCAATACTGAGACCACCGTTACCTTTATTCTTGCATAACAAATCCCATTTCACGCAATGAATCTTTTTATTAGTTCCCTCATCTCCCCAAAAGAAGTTTCTTTGAAGCCTGTCAATTTTGTGAGCAATATTAACTGGCATCCTGAAAAATAACATGTAATAGATAGGAATATTAGACATCACAGATTTGCTAAGCACCAAATGATCTCCTTTGTTGAGGAACAATTTCTTCCAGGGCGCGAGGCGACACTCAATCCTTCTTGTCAACTCCTCCCAAAAAGACCTAGAACCCGATCAACCTCCAAGAGGTAGCCCTAAGTAAGAAATAGGTAACAAAACCTTCGTGTATCTCATAATACCAGTTCAATAATCTGTCGGATGAATATTCTTTCCTATCGCCACTATACCCGTTTTATGGAAATTCAAACGAAGACCCGAAGTCAATTCAAAACACCTCAGAATCCTTCTAGCATTCTGAAGGTAACCCAACTTAGGTTGAAAGAAAAGGATGGTGTCGTTCATGAACTGTAAATGCAAAATTTGAATCTCCCCTTTACCAAAAATAGCCCCTTCAATCAAATCCATCACAGTCACCTTTCTAAACAACGCACTTAGACTTTCAGCTGCTACGTTAAACAGAAACAGAGAAAGGGGAAAGGGGGTCGAGTCACTTTGCCAAAGACCCCTTTCCAAACCAAACTCACGCGTAGGTTTCCCATTGACCAAAACCGATAAACTCGAAGAATAAATACAATTTTCCACCCAACTACGCCACTTTGGACCGAAACCCATCTAATCCAACATACTGTCCAAAAAGAAGTGATCCAGGCTGTCATAGGCTTTTTCAAAATCAAGCTTCACCAATAAACCCCCCTTACCCTTATTGGACTTTCATAAATGAATAACCTCCTCCACTATTACAAAGCTATCAAGAATCTAGCGATTTCTAACAAAAATCATATGGGCCTCTCCTATCACCGAACTAATGACTTTTCTCATATGATTAGCCAAAATTTTTGCAAGAATTTTATATAACGAACCCACCAAACTAATAGGACTATAGTTAGCCAAGGAAACCGGATTAATGTACTTAGGAATAAGAGCTATAAAAGTCTTGATTAAGATCTCTCACAACCGACCCATCTCTATGGAACTCGTCTAAAAAAGTCCTCTTCTATAACATCCCAATTCTCCTTAATAAACTTGATATTAAATCCATCCGACCCCGGGCCCTTATTGTTGTCGCAACTAGCCAAAGCTTCCACCAACTCCTCCACACTAAACTACTGCTCCAACAACGACCTCTCTGAATCCGATAACTTTTTAAAGGAAAATCATTAATAATTGGATGCTTCCAACCCACATTACGGTAATGATTTTTGAAAAAGTCAGCCACCCTACTATTTATTTCCTTCCTGGACGATATTGACACACCGTTAATAACAATATCCTTAATAGCATTCCTTCTTCGTCTCCCACTAACGACACTACGAAAAAACTTAGTTCTCCTATCTCTCTCAACCAGCCACTTTACCCTCGAATTTTGTTTCCATTCTTGTTCCTTCAAGCGGAAAGCTTTCCAAAAATCTGTCAACGTCCTCATCCTCTCTTGCCTCAAAGAAGTCAACCAGCCTTCTTTAGCTGCAGTATCATCAATTTTAGCCAACTAAACCTCTAAGGACTTTGTAGAAGACTTGTCCTTCAAATGACACACTAACCAAGCCTTTATCTTAGATTTTGAAGCTCTTAATTTTGACTACAAAACAAGGCTGCTAGAACCTCTAACTATGTAACCCACCCAGCCCTTCTTAACCTCTGACATAAGTAACTTATCTTCCAACCATTTGTTATGGAATCTAAAAGGACACAGACCCCATTTCTCTTCTGTAAAACCTAGCAAAATTACGCTATGGTCCGGGATTGCTCCAGGAAGACCCCTCCATACCAAAGAAGTAAACCAAAATAGAATAATAGGCGAAACCAGAAAGCGATCAAGCCTAGCCCACACCCTGTCATATCTATTGTTGGACCACATAAAAGGAATACCTCTCAAAGGCAAATCAACCACCTTAGCATGGAGAGTGAAATTAAGGAAACTTCTAGTCGACCAAATGTTGAAAGCTCCGCCACTTTTTTCCAATGCGTAAAGAACAGTATTAAAATCACCCCCGAAACACCACAGCCAAGAAAATGAAAGTTGTGCATTAAGGAGGAAACTCCACAACTCTTTCCGACTGGACTCATAGTTAGGCATATAAACATTATACATAACCACATCCTTGCCGAATTTTTCCAACCTCCCAGCTAAAACGATACACCATTTATTAGAGATACAATGCAAAATAGAAAAGAGTTCCTCATTCCACAACGATAACAAACCCCCAATTGAACCTTCTGTCAAAAACACCACAATTGTGAAATAATTTTCTGATAATATTATTCATTGTGTTTCTACAATATATATAATACATACAAGGATCATTTACAAGGAAAGAATCAAGCTACAATCAAGTAAATGAATCTATAGTCAACCACACTAATTAAGCTAATCAATCTATAGTCAACTACACAATCTCAATCATGATTGAGAATATCCTATAATTAAGAAGAGAATAAAGGCAATCATTGACTAAAAATATTGCTCAATTTAATCCCATAATTCTTTCCCAATTCAATCCCATAATTTTATCACTCCCCCTCAAGTTGGAGCATGGATATCGCACATGCCCAACTTGTCTAAAGAGTCATCAAAAGCATTGCTAGCTATAGCTTTGGTAAGAATATCAGCTAATTGATCTTCAGACTTCACAAAAGGAAACATAATAATCTCAGCTTCAAGTTTTTCCTTAATAAAGTGTCTATCAATTTCAACATGTTTTGTTCGATCGTGCTGAACTGGATTGTGAGCAATCTCTATAGCTAAAGTGTTATCACAATACAACTTCATTGCTTCTTCAGAATCAACACCCAATTCCATAAGCAAGTTTCTCAACCACAGTAACTCGCATACTCCAAAAGCCATGCCTCTGTACTCAGCTTCTGCACTAGACCTTGCTACCACTGGTTGCTTTTTACTCCTCCAAGTCACAAGATTTCCGCCTACAAAAGTGAATTATCCTGAAGTAGATCTTCTGTTATCAGCTGAACCTGCCCAATCTGCATCAGTGTAACCTTCTACCTTTAGGTGATTATGTTTGGTGAAGAGTAATCCTTTACCCGGAGCGGTTTTCAAATAACTCGGTATACATTCCACGGCATCTATGTGAGGTTTACGAGGATCATGCATAAACTGACTCACTACGCACACTGCATAGGCAATATCTAGTCTAGTATGGGACAAATAGATCAATTTTCCCACAAGGCTCTAGTACCTTGCCTTATCAGTAGAAGTTGCATTCAAACACATAAACAATTTATGATTTTGTTCCATTAAAGTCTTAGCGGGTTTCAAGCATACCTATTTCAGTTAACCAATCTAGAATGCATTTTCGTTAAGATAAGAAAATACCATTCTTTGATCGTGCTACCTCGATCCCAAGAAAGTACTTCAAGTCACCAAGCTGCTTCATTTCAAACACCCAAGCTGCTTCATTTCAAACTCAGAGGCCAAGTGTTGTTGCAAACTCTCAATTTCATCTTGATCATCACCTGTCACTACCATATCATCAACATAGATAATCAAAGCAGTAATTTTACCCTTTCGGTGTTTCAAGAACAATGTGTGATCTGAGTTGCTTTGTTTATAGCCAAAGTTCTTCATAGACTTGGTGAATCTACCGAACTAAGCCCTCGAAGATTGCTTTAACCCATACAAAACCTTCTTGAGTTTGCACACCATTGTAGTATTTGAGTACTTCTCTATATCCGGAGGAGGGTCTATATACACTTCTTCTTCTAAATCTCCATGCAAGAAAGCATTCTTTACATCAAATTGGAGAAGTGGCCAATCCTGATTGGCCGCCAAAGACAAGAGCACTCTAACCGTATTAAGTTTAGCAACCGGGGCAAAAGTGTCTTGATAGTCAATCCCATAAGATTGTGTAACCGAGCTTTATACCTTTCAATGGTCCCATCCGCCTTATGCTTGATAGTAAACACCCATCTACATCCCACTGTCTTCTTTCCCTTAGGTAGAGGGACAAGTTCCCAAGTAGCATTCTTCTCAAGTGTTACCATTTCTTCTGCCATAGCTTAGGTCCATCTAACATCTGCTAAAGCTTCCTGCATTTTACTAGGAATAGAGACATATGATAACTGTAGCATATAAGAAGCATATGACTTGGACAATTTTTTGGAAGATACGTGGTCACTAATAGGATATCTAACTTTTGATTTAGGGTCAGGCTCATATTTAATGGGTGAAATGCCACGGTTAGAACGAGGTGGAAGATGATATTTAGGCAATTGAGATTCAAAATTAACATCATCAACAATTGTAGAATTAAGATTAATGGGTACCTCTAAAAGAGTCTCAAGAGAAGATTGGCCCAGTGGTTGTATCGGATTGTTAGGAGACATTGTACTATCATGGAGAGAATTATCCTCAGTGTTTGGAGTTGTTAATTCATCAATTTGGAGCCTTTCCCGATCATCCGATTGATCGATGGTATCATTTTCGATTGTTCGGTTGTCTTCGTCCGGTCCATTAGTAGTGTCACTTCCGGTTGCTCGGATACTAGAGAAGTCTGAATCTCTTGGAAAAAATACATGTAATTCTTCAAGATTAATCACTTCTTCTTAATTCTCCCCCTGAAGTGATAAATCAATATGTAGCCGATAGAAGAGCTCTTTCTCATGAAAAATGACATCCATGGAAACATAAAACCTCTTAGAAGACAGATCATAACACTTATAGTCTTTTTGATTGATTCCATATCCCACAAACACACACTTCAAAGCACGAGAATCAAGCTTAGTACGTTGATGTGGATGTAAGTGAACATAGACGACACACCCAAAAATCCGGGGAGCTAGAAGTACCACCGACGGAAGAGTGCAATGATCAGAAAGTGCATCCAATGGTCTTCTAAAATTGAGGACACTAGAGGGTGTACGGTTGATCAAGTAGACCGCCGAACTCAAAGCTTCACCCCATAAGTGACAAGGAACATGTCCACCAATCAAGAGAGACCGAGTAACTTCCAATAACTGTCTATTTTTCCTCTCAGCGACACAATTTTGTTGAGGGGAATAAGGACAAGTTGTTTAGTGAATAACACCCACCGAACGCATGAAGTCCGTCAATTCTTACTTTAAGTATTCACCTCCATTATCAGAACGAAGGACTTTATTTGAATGCCAAACTGTGTAGCCACCATCTGATGAAATAGGCGAAAAACTGTGCAAACATCACTCTTATGCTTTAATTGATAAACCCAAGTCATTCTAGTACAGTCATCCACAAAAGTAACAAACCACTTCATCCCATTATGAGTAGAGACTGGCGCCAGTCCCTAAACATCCAAATGAACTAATGAAAAAGGAAGATCTGCTTTTTTATCACTCAAATGGAAAACGATACGGTGGCTCTTTGCCATCACACAAGTTTCGTAAATAAAATCCTAAAAATTACAACCACTGAATAAAGATTGAAACAATCTCCTAAGATAACTAAATGAGGGATGTCCCAGTCGTCTATGCCATAACCAAATCTCATCTTTCTTCTTGTTCACCAAATTTTCATCCACCAAGTGAGCTTTCCCTTCTTTGTTGGATTGTTGGAACCCATCCTCCAGATAGTACAATCCTCCACTTTGTTTACCACTACCAATCTTCTCCTTGGTATGGATATCCTGAAAAATAAAGTGGGTAGGGAAAAATAGAGCAACACAATTATAAGACTTGGCTATTTGATTAACAGAGAGAAGATTGCAATTTAGTGATGGAACAAACAAGACATCTTTAATAGTTAATTTAGGAGATAAAGGGACAGTACCAATTCCAATAACCGGAAATGATACACCATTGGCATTGGTAATGGTAATTTTGGAACTTTTAGAAGATAAGTGACTAAACCTATAACGATCACAAGTCATATGATCTGTTGCACTGGAGTCAATTATCCAATCACTATTTCCAGTAAAATACGAAAGCTTAATAGCAGAGTTAGACATACCTGACTTAGTAGCAAGTCCAGATAGAGTAGTAGATTCATTCTTTTTTGTTAGAAAATCTTCACCACTATTCTTTGAATCAGTCATAGTGATAAAGAAACAAAAAAAAAAAGAACTTCGCAGCGGAATAATAAGAACAGAAATAACAATTGTGAACGCAGGACCAAACTTCAATTCCTAGGGTAAAGAAGAGGAGATTGAAGGTGGCTCTGATACCATGTCAAAAACACCACAATTGTGAAATAATTTTCTGATAATATTATTTATTGTGTTTCTATAATATATAGAATATATACAAGGATCATTTACAAGGAAAGAATCAAGCTACAATCAAGCAAATCAATCTATAGTCAACGACACTAATTAAGCTAATCGATCTATAGTCAACTACATAATCTCAATCATGATTGAGAATATCCTATAATTAAGAAGGGAATAAAGGCAATCATTGACTAAAAATATTGCTCAATTTAATCCCATAATTCTTGCCCAATTCAATCCCATAATTTTATCACCTTCCACCTTCACACCCACTCCTCTAGAAAGAAGAACACCACCAATCCCCCTTATAACACTAGTCAAAAAAAGCCAACTTTGACTTCTGGATGAAGAGCACTGCCGGATTATAAGCACTAAATATCTATTAAACATATTGTGTGTTTCACATTTTCAGTACACTGTACACCTTTTTCCATTGTTTCATCATTGTCTTCCCTATAAACCTAATTGGATTCTATATAATGTATCATTAAAATGTCAAGTGAGTTATGATTGATTAATTTGGTTCATATATTTTATTAGTTTTTGAAAACCTATGACCGAACGGGTCAAGAATATGGCAAGCACAACACCTCACAACCAAGAGATATCTAATCTCATAATACCATAAATAAAAACTCATCACACGTGTTTATAAAATGGTTCATATTTTAAAAATAATTTTCATATAATTTGAATTTATGAGTTTCTATTTCAATGCAATATTCTTGTATAATTATATTTTTTTTTCCTCACAACGAAAAAATATATATTAATTAATTAGTTTCAGGATTATCATTCATTCATGATCATATAATTAATCAGTAATATGTTTCAAAAAAAAAAAAAAAAAAAAAAAAAAAAAAAAAAAAAAAAAAAAAAAAAAAAAAAAAACTTAATTAGTAGTAGCACAAAATGAAGCATTCATGTCAATCGTGTGGAACAATTGATCATGTGCTTAAAGAAGACATTGAATGAAGGCCTAATTAATCATCAAATGGTGCTTATTGTTTGATCACTTCTTGATTGATTAAATTTTAGTAATTAACAAAGATGTCCCACATGCCCAATTTAATCATAATAAGCTTTTTTGTACCACGTTCTTTTTTTCTTGCTTAAAGATATGTGTTTACTTTCCAAATCAAATACTAATAATTATTCAAGATTACTTATATATATAGCCCATGTGGTCATTTTTTCAAGTGCGGATTAATTGTTCAAATGTAATATATTCGTACATGGTCTGTTTTATGCAAAACAAGCGTTAAATGATAAAATTATCTTAATCGTTAAAATATCCATCAAGTGGCTACGAACAAAAGTAAGTCATTTTATACATATACATACACAGGTTACAAAAAGCACTTGTAGGATATAGAAGTGCTTATACTTGAAAATGTTTATAAAAAGTTAAAAACAATAAACTAATTCACACAATATTACAACAACCTTATAATGTGTTTCTAAATAATGATCTACATGTATTCATGCCCACCAATGGAAATATACAAGCAACAAAAGCAAAATCAAGTCCCAATCTCTGGGTAGGGTTCACCGGCCAATTTTTGTCCAAATCGAAATGACACAACAAGTCCAATCTAGAAAAATTAAAAAGAAATTATCAGGAAACAAAAAAAGTTGACATGAAAGATAGATTCTCTCTATTATATTGGAATCTTTGTGTCTACAATGAAGCCAAAAAAATATTCCAATTGAGCAATAATGTTTCTTGAGTGAACAATTCTCAACCCTAAATATTATTTACTATGATGATAAAATTTTCAACGATTAGATATTTGATTCATACTCAATCTTGCTGTCCTCCATTGCTTTTACCTAGTGCTTTGCCTTCTGGGGAATCTTTGTTTGGACTTTACAACATTTTATGATCAGTCTGTAGTTAGTAATTAGTGTGATGATCAGCATCGAGAGACTTATGATGAAAAAAAAAATAACAAATTTGATCACTTTATTGTTGTGTGATAATTATTTGTCAAGATTTGAATTCAAATTGATATCTTAAAAAATAAAAACAAACCCTGAGTTTCTCTCTGCATATGAATATATATTGTCTGTTTTGAGCCTTGACTCGTACTCAAATTGATGCTTTGTACAATTTTGAAGAGCACACTACAAGAAAATTGACTTACAGTGATAAAAAGTATTTGTCACTTAAAGAAACTATCACAAATTCAATATAACGACAAATATATATATATATATATATATATATATATATATATATATATCATTAACAATTTGTCACTTTTGCTCCGTCACTAAAAGTATTTGTGACAGTTTTTTGATATTTGTCACAAATTATAACTTTTAGTGATACATTATTACTTAACTTTAATTAGTGACAAAATAAAAATTGTATTACTAGATTAGTATTAAGTGACAATTAACTATTTGAAGATTTTATCATTATCTTAATGACAATTTATTGTTTAAAAAGTGTTACTATCCACAAATCTAGTGACAAATAATCATCTTAAAATTATTATATCACTAGAGACAAACTTAGTGACAATTAAGTTAATCATATAATAAATGTCACTACAACGCAGATTTAGTGATAGTTTTTTTTTTTTTTTTTTTTTTTTTTTTGATATAGCAATTCCATTAGAAGGACAAAAGGAGGCACAAAAACTGACACCTAAAACTAACTATAATATGAATATTAAGTCATTATATAGGTGCTTAGTGAAAATTTAATCAATTGTCAAAATTTAATCTAAATTTAAATTTTATATATATATATATAACCAAATAAAACATGTCACTCTATAAATAATCATTCCATTAAAAAATATCCAAAAACTAACATAATATCGAATTGATACAAAAGTAATCCAACATCTTTCGGAGTACACTATTAAATAACACATGTAAACCCGGCTAGTCTAAGTTAGCATAAGAGTTATGTCACACGCTATAACTTCCAACTGTATAACCACAAACTTGAAACTTTTGAGGTTTTGATTGTGAAATATTAGAAATCAATGATCCACTGTCAATTGTCAGGTAGTTAAAGAATCTTTAGGTTTTGCAAGAGAAGCCTATATACATGAAGACATGACGGAAAAAAAAAGTTAGTGAGAACAAATTAAAGTCACTACAATAAAACCAAGGAAAAATGCAACAATATTGGCAAAACTTAGCACAAGTATAAATTAAATTCCATGAGTACAAAACTTATCAGAACAGTTAATCTATTCATCTTCATATAAAGTCCTCCATAATGTTTAATCTATTCATCTTTATATAAAGCCCTCCATAATGTCAATCTATTCATCCAACCAAATATAAAATATCTTATTGAGTGTTTGAACTCTTTTCTATGAACTGCATGACAAATTATAGAATAACAGTTTGGTTGCATCAAACAATTGATTGTTCTATAAGAATCATTTTATCAACCAATTAGTTTGTATATAAACTAATATTAACATATACTGTGGAAATTTAAGAACAAAAAACTATAAAATCATGAAATAATAATAATGAGTTTCTTAAAAAAATTGAAAACAAATTAAAGTTAAAAAAATATCCCTAAACAGATATATATATATATATATAATTCTACATACAAATATATATATATATATATATATATATCTTATTCGAAAATACTTTCAATATATGAAACTTGAATTTGAGATTCCGACTATGAAAAAGAAGTACCAGAAAACAAACCCTAAAAAAATGAAATTGCGAGAGAGAGAAGCTTAAGAGTTCTTTCAATGCTACATCAAACAAACAACTATAAATCATGAAATAATAATAATAGGTTCCTTAAAAAAAAAAATTGAAAACAAATATATATACAATTCTACATAAAAAAAAATAAAATAAAATAAAAAAATCTCAAATTTGAGATTCCAACCTTGAAAAATAAGTATAAGAAAACAAACCCTAAAAAAACAAAATCAAGAAAAGCTTACATTTTCTATCCAGGCAAAATTTCCTCTATAATCTCGGTACTTCTTCAGATAAAACATTGTTTCAAACCTAAAAAGTGTTTTTAAGGAAAAAAAAAAAGAAGGGAAAAAAAAAAACACAGCACGACTGTGGCATTTTTTTGGTGTGGCTTTTTTCAAAAAAAATATATTTATTAATTGATTCTTTTTTTAAAACATTGTGGCATTTTTTTGGTGTGAATTTTTTTTTTTAAAAAAAAGAAAATATTAATTGATTTTTTTAATGTAAATATTAATCGATTCTGATACCTTTTAAAAACCTAATTATTTATAAAATATAATCTTTCCTTTTAAAAAGGTAATTTTACGACTAATTATATTATTTATTACAAATTATTGAGTTTTGTAACTAATTATGACAATTATTTTTAAAAAGTTTCAATTGAAGAAAACATGTGGCGAGATCTTTGTATAAATAAAAGTTAAGACAAAAGTTAGAGAAATCTTTAAACATGCATCATTATTTTGTACAAATTCGGAGAGGGAGATTTCTATATAAATAAAAGGTAGTGAAATTGTTAAAAACAGACATAGTGAGATTTTGATACCTTATTCTTGACTTCTTGATGATGCATATATCACGTGTGCCTTAGAGAGTATTAAATTTTAAATTCATATCATAATTATAGGTTAATTGCGTCAGTGATACAAAAGCTGATATCGATCAACAAGCCCGTGATGACTTTTAAAACATGATTAACTAAGAGTTTATTAATTACATTCATTATATATAAAGGGAACTGAAAGAGAGGGTGTTGAAATTTCAAGGGTCATTACATGTTAAACACGTCAGTAATACAAAATCTGACATCAATATCTTGACGTCGATGTTTCCTTCTTTCCTCCGTTTTTGACTTGTAGTCTTTGGGTTTGTTCTCTGTTTCTGCTTTGCTGCATTGCCATCTGCCAGCTCGTTGTTGTTGTTGTTGGGTTTTTGTAGCCTTCTTGGCCTTTTTTATGAAATAATGTTCAATATATATATATATATATATCTTGACGTAATGACGTCGACAAACACACGTTCACGATTACATGTAAACATGATTACATTAATAACTAGAGTTAATTAATTATAGAGGGGATTAGTTGGAAGATCAGATCAGGGTGTTGTGATAACACGAGGATATAGGAGACTTATTATAAGTAGAATGTCACCATCTTCTCTTCAATCAAATTTTTTTTTTTTGTCTCACAAGCAAAATATATATATAAAAAATGACTCCACATTGACAAAATGGGGCCCTGTTGTACAATTGATTGCATGCACATATCTTACCCATAAAACGTTATAGCTAGCAATCTTGGCTCAAGAAAAAACAATCAAATGATCTTCTTTATGGTAAGATTGGGATATATAACATATTAACATCAGTTTTGAATATTATGTGATTATTTGTAGATCATTTATAAATAATAAATTTATAAAACATTCAAAATTAGACTAGATTAAATCAAGGCTCCCTTGCCTATTGGAGACTTCTAACCAGGGTATTGTAAACATAATCTCGCATTTGCCCGTTAAATCACAAAGTGTGGGAAGATCATTCCCTTAGAGTGGAAGATGCATTCCAGATCATCAAAAGTTTTATTATAATTAGTGGATCACTACTATATATTAGATGTCAAAAGAAAATTTTCTAACGAATTCAAATCACCTATCAAAAATGGTGTCCCAATTTGTGTCTAACCAACCAAATTGGCCATGTGTACACGCTTTTTTTTTTTTTTTTTTTTTTTAAATGTAAATGATTGTGTACATGTGGCCCAATTTGGTTGGTTATACACAAATTAGAACACCATTTTTTGACAGTTGAATTGAATCCTTTTTGAACTGCATTTTTTTAAAATTTTTTTACTGGTTTAATGAAAATCTTGACACATAACCAGTTCATCAAAATTTCATGCAATCACAGCCGTTTGATCAACTTAATTGCCTAGAGATATTGAATTTCGTTGTAGTAGTTACATTACATATAATATGAATGTTACGTTTTGGCTAGTATTCTCAAGTGAACCTAATGTGAACCAAACGAGACTCAACTAATGTGGAACTTCCTAGACGTGTGAAAACGCGGGAAAACGTTTGGAAGTTTGAGTTGGTGTTTGAGGGAAGTTTGAAGACCAAGAAGAACTGAAAAATCAAAGGCTGAAGACAACCGCTGTGGGTAACGATGTGTCATTGACAGCGGTAGGGACAGCGGTCTGCTAGAACACAGTGCATTCCAGGTGACTTGTAACGGTGTAGGGTGTGGGTGGCCAACCGTGACCAGAACCTTAGTCGATCATAAGCATGTATTGAACGGGAAATTTTCAGCTGAAAAAAGAAAGTAATTCTTCTTAAAGTTCTTGAGTTTGAAGGAAAAGGATTTCTTTTACAAGAAGACTTGTCATAAAAGTAAATAGTATTTATATGGAACATGTACATATATGAGATGGATTTCCTTGTTGGTCTTAGCTCCCTATAACTAGTTTAAATGGAACCTTGTAATTAGGTTATTTGTGTGGAGCAAAAAGAATACATGTTACATCATAGAGTGGTGAGATCCGGGGGAGACCCTAGGGAATATCTGGGGAGGGATTCGGGGATTATCAGTGGACCAAGTTAGAGATCCGTGGGTGATATTCAGAAGAGACGTAGGGGATATTGGGGGGTTCTTTGTGAGAATCTTGTGAGCATCGTGAGATGAGAGTTATGATGTAAAGCTCGGTTGTGAGCTTGGGGACTTGGTAAGGCTCTGTGGTTTGGTTGAGGTGTAAAAGAGAATCTTGGAGTATATGGTTGTAACAATTTATCATATAGTGGAACTTTCTCTGTCGTCCTGACGGCTCGTGTTTTTTTTCCCTGATTTAGGGTTTTCCACATATATATTATGTTATGTGATTGTTTATTTTCTCTCATCTTATTTTTCTGCTATAGACGTTAATTGCTATGAGTTATGGGCGAATATTAGGCATATTGTTTCCGCGTTCATCGGTTCAAATTCCTAACAATGAAAACCATGCAAAAGCTATATTTTTTCTTTTTAAAAAAAAAAAAAAAAAAAAAAAAGGTTATATTGAAATTAAAAGTCGGTCAATCATCACATGCGCGCGGGCGCACACACACACACGATTTATTGATCAATAATGCTAGAGGACCCAAAAAAGTAACCCAAATTTTGGACCCAAACCTATGTGGCAACATCACACACAACATGGGCCCACGTCACTCTTCCCAAAGATTCCATGTGATGTTGCCACATAGATTTGGGTCCAAAATTTGGGTCAATTTTTTGGGTCCTCTAGCATTACTCTTTATTGATATTTACATATCATGCATGAATCAAGATCATCCATCCAGTCAGCCAGTTTCTGTCATTGGTTTCTGATCTTATCAGGGTCGTTCAATAAGTCTAAAGAGTGGGACCTATAAGAGTACTGGGACCCACCACCCTGCATGTTAAACACGTGTCCAGCTCTGAAAGACCATCAGTAAGAGTATATATATTGAGAATCCTATATATACACCATACAAATTTACAGAGAAGAATTGCAAGCTTTTGAACCCTATTTTTTTTCTTCAAAAAAAAAAAAAAAATAAAATAAATAAAACTGGGGCCACCAATATATATGTACAGCTCCCAACATTAAATTCTGTGAGTCTTCTTCAGTGTAATAGTGTATGTACTCTCAAAGAGTCTCAATCTCTCTCTCCCTCAGTTTCTGTTGATGGTGTATATTTTTATATCTCTGCAGAATCATTTGTAGCTAGGGCTGTTGTGGTTCTGTTTCTTTGTCTTCTTCTTTCAAATTTCAACACTGATCTTGTTCTGTCACTGGCTGCAATATTTGTTTTAGGGAGATCAGAGAGAGAGGAAAGAGGAGAGAGAGAGATGGGACATCACTCATGTTGCAACAAGCAGAAGGTGAAGAGAGGGTTGTGGTCACCTGAAGAAGATGAGAAACTCGTCAATTACATTTCAACCTATGGACACGGTTGCTGGAGCTCAGTTCCTAAACTTGCAGGTAAAATCGCTTAACTTATCCTTTTAGTAGTCCTGAACGTTTTATCAGTACGACATATAGTCATTGGATTGCAATCAAGTGTTTTCTAATATCTACTGTCATAAGAAATATAAAATTTATATGATTCTAAACATATATAATATGATGATGATGATGATCTTGGGTTTGAACCATTTTTATCTTCTTTTTTGGGTTTTAATTAATTTGTTGAGTAATAATTTGAATAATGGTGTGACAGGGTTGCAGAGATGTGGAAAGAGTTGCAGGTTGAGATGGATAAATTATCTGAGACCTGACTTAAAAAGAGGGAGTTTTTCTCCCCAAGAAGCTGCTCTCATCATTGAACTCCATAGCATTATAGGCAACAGGTAAAAATATATATATATATAGCCTATATGGCTATAGCTACCTACCTAGCTATATAAAAATATCATCATATATTGAAATTAATTTAATTTAATTATGATCACCATCATGATGGTGATGATAATGATCAACAATTCATGCAATTGAAGACTAATTAACTTTTTGGTGGTGCTGACCGCTACTACAGGTGGGCTCAGATAGCTAAGCATCTACCAGGAAGAACAGATAATGAAGTGAAGAATTTTTGGAATTCGAGCATAAAGAAGAAGCTCATCTCTCATGATCATCATCATCATCAACTTCTTCTTCATCATCATTTTCCTTCTTCTATGGCCACCTTTCCTTCAGATTTCCAAAACCCTATTAATATCACAATTCCTCATGATGATCATTATCATCAAGAAGGTCTGCAGATCTTCTCATCTCTCAGTGAAAACCCTAATAATCTGCTCATGATGAATCCTCCTCCTCATGATCTACAAAACCAACAACTCTACTTATCATCCCCATCTCCATTAATGTTGCAGAATCTTGGTCAAAATAGTAATTATAACAACTTTGGTGATAATCATCAGTTGCCATCAACTCATGTCATGCTTCCAATAAGTTCTTCATCTTCATTTGAATCCACTACTACATGGTCATTGCCTAATTATTTTCCTCACCATGATGATCATCAAGAAAATCATATTTTCATCAACAACATTAATGAAGCAACAGCTCCACTTGATGATCATGATCATGATGATAAGGTTAATAATAGTCTTGATCCAAGTAGTACTCTGACAATGCCTACAATATTGCCTAAACTTTGTGAAATCCTTGAAGGAAATGTTTGTACAATAATGCCATCTTCATCTTCCTCCATGGAACTACTTGATCATCATCATCCTCATCATGACCACCCAATTAACAAACTCTCATCTACTAGTTATTTACTCCCATCTGGGTCTTCCTATGACCATCATCATCCAATGGATCAGTGCATTGATGCCATCATGTCAACACTTCCATCGTCTTCATCTTCCTCGTCCTCGTCTTCATCTACATCATTGTCACCATTGTCAAGATCAGAAGGTCAACAGCAATATCTCATCACAAACCCTAGTTTTCCTTCAACAACCTGCTGCTGCTGGGGTCCATAGAATTTGAAATTCAATTTAGGTAATGTTGTAATAATGCATTCAATTAATTACAGACAGTGAGTGATCAGAGAGAGAGAGAGAGAGAGAGAGCATTTATTTCTTGGAATATATATATATATATATGATGAGAGAATAAGATGGTGAGAGCTGCAAAAAAACCTAAGTGTCTGCCGGTTCAGGTTTAATTATTGGGTGATCAGCAGTGGTTTTTATTTGCTTTAATTTCATATATAAATATTAATTCATGTCTCTTCTCATCACCCGATCTCATCCAATAGTAAATATATATATATATAGATTTGTATATTTGTTTTCATGAGTTTTATATATTGTTTTTTCTTTAGTCATGTAATTAATTAGTTCTCTCTACATTTTGTGTTTTTGATTATCACTCTTGATCATTATTTCTCTAGCTCGTACATAATAATTAGTACTCTTTAATTAATTTACTTTGTTTCCTTTTAATTTGTTTTTGGTGAATGGTGATGATATGATCATATTCTTGGCGTTTTTTCTGTTTTCCTGGTTGTTTCCAGGTTGTGTTTGTTTCTGTGGCTTTTTTTGGCCTTAATAATATAATGCTGTTAAAAAAAAATGATCATATAATCTCTCTCTCTGTCCTTTGAAACATTTATAGAGATGGGGACATTATATGGTACATAATTATATATTGACTTCTTCTTCTAAGGTACGGTCTAATTTCATATGAATTTGAATGGTTTCTAAATGTACTTCCTTCAAATTTCATTAAAACACGATGAAATGATATTTATCGTCCAATAGTATGTCTTTTATACCTATACTATGAGATTGTAGGTTTGAATCGTGCACGTTTCTCTCAAATATCGAAATTATTGAAATTATTAAAACACTTTTTTTAAACTAATTAGCCCAAAAATTGCAATTAAGTTATACAAAATAGTGAAATATTTTTGCAACAACTATACCATATATATAGTCTTTCTTCTATCAGTTCGACCTGATATAAAATACATCAGTGCATGTACGTTGCATGTGAGTCATAGATTATAGAGAAAGTTAAAGCATTTGAATCTAATGGTCCACATTCAAATGTAGACTGATTAAACAAAATATCACTTGAATTTAATTTGTCATTTGAATATAATGATCCACATTCGAAGCACTGATGTATTTTATACCAGGTCGAAGTGACAAGAGAAAGATTGTGTTTATATATAGTACTTGTACAAAATCTAAAAGTATTTAATTATCATTAATTTTCTAAATGTTTCTATCACTTAATTTGAATTTAATCTAAAAGTATTTAATTATCATTAATTTTCTAAATGTTTCTATCACTTAATTTGAATTTTATATTTCCAAAATTGATCTTTGTGAGTCAATCAAGGACAAGGTGCTTTGCTGTGTACGTGTTAACAATAGTCTGTGTCTCCTATAACTTTTTTATCGTTAAGTTTATCTATGTCCCCCAATATTATAGCCAAAAGAAGAATTGCTTTTCACCAAAAGAGAAAAAAAAAAAAAAAAAAAAAAAAAAAAAAAAAAAAAAAAAAAAAAAAATCGCTTTATAATTTATTCACTTTATATTCAGTCACAAAATTTCATTTCAGTTTCCATGTATGATTAATTTTGACTTTGGGAATAAGCCACTTTTTATTTGATTTTATATGAACAAAAAAGAAGTTTTTTCTTTTAAGAATAAGTTTTTTATATATAATAAATATGATTCATATTTGAATATATAATACGCTTAAAATCATGTTACATATACATTTATTTTATAGAATTATATCTCTAATAATTATACACATCAAGCCTCCATCATTTTGCTCTTTTTTAAGTTAGTTATTCTTTATCGCCCAATCTGGCTCACCGGTAAATGACACTCATTACAATGTTCAGGTTTGAGTCGCTACACCACAGATTTTATATATCCCTGTGCTTGAAGTTTTGTTTGCATGTCTTTTGTCTAAATCCCAATATGTGCTTGAAATTAATTGACAAAATTGCATTATTGCTTTCTAATTTGTTGCTAATGCTAATAGTTTTCATTTAGGGTAGTATGCAAACATATTTCATATATCATCCTCTTGGATATTAATGAATAGAATAATATTTTTTATTTTTTATTTTTGGAAATGTTACACTTTTACATAAATCGGGGTTTTTGGGGAAGGAGGAGGACTCGAACCTACAACCTCATAATGCAAATGTGAAGGGTTTTATCACCGGACCAACCTCATCTCGTCGAATAGAGTAAAATATTATACAACCCAAAATTCAATAGTGTTAGCATATTCATTTATTTATCTAAATCAGATCAGTTTCGTACTTTCGGGCCATGCTTTGTTGTATAAATTGGCCCACGAAAAATATTGTCAATGAAATAATGCAATTCTTACCACTACATTAACAAGAAGTTGTGATTTTAAAAGGCAAACTCTTGGATTTTATTTCTTTTGAAATACGTCATAAAGACCTACCGAAATCAAATAACACTATAATGCGGTCGGGTTATCTAATTTGAAGTTGAATGTTACGTCTATGATACCGATTTTGCAAAGTTTGCATAATTTAACACGACATTTGTGATATTCGAGTGAAAATACATGCGAAACACTACTAGAGACCACTCAACCCAACACATACACACACCATTGTTTTCATCTGTCAGATCAGCAAGGCATCAACATCAACATCGCTTAAATTTTTATTGAATTGAATTATATCAAGAAATCAAACTACATTTTCATAGATGAATTCAAACTAGAGACATTCGCATAAAATTTCCATGAGATAGAAAGCACAAGGAAAAAAAGGGCAATGTTTAAGTGAGCAAATCAAGGACCAAAACAACAGTAATGAGATTGAGAATTATATTCCAAATCCAATTGAAGCATTAGAAATTGGTTGAACCACAGCAGAGCAAAGGTGTTCTAATTTGCATAATCGTATCTAAAGGCCGGTCATAGACTTAATTCTGATTCAATCAGCTTTGGGGATAATGGAGTTATTACGCAGTAATTCTTGAACGACCTTTTGCTATTCGTCGAGCAATGACTCTCCTTCCACCCTTAGTTGCCTTGCTGCTCATATATAATAAATGAAAATTAAAGACAATCCGGTAGAGGGAGAGAAGGACAAGAAAATAAAGAAGATACAAGACAAGAGAGAGAGAAAGAGGTACCGAGCAAAGAATCCATGATTCCTTTTACGTCTAATTGTGCTAGGTTGGAATGTCCTTTTGGGAAATAAGAGCATTGGTTCATTTGATGAATCTCCTGCAGAAAGAAAATAAATCAGTCACGCAGAAATGAAAAGGAACACAAACTAATATAGTCAAATGCTCTATTACTGACCAATCCTCGGCAAAATCTAAAGCAAAAAAAAAGAAGGGAAAATATATATGGCATAAGGGAAATATATATATATATATATGGCATAAGGGAAATATATATATATATATATATATATATATATATCCTGCAACATTAGCTAGGTGTGAGTTGCAATTTCTGTATGAAATAAGTTAAGACTTCCCTTTTGAAATGTTTTCAGCATATATGCAACAAATTCCAATAATTATTATATACAGGAAAAAAGCCAACAAGAAGAACCACCACCACCACCACCACTTTACCTATGCACCACTATTTCCAGCAATGTTTTAATGATTGAATTACATCAGACACACAGAAGAAGCATGCACACAAGATATCAGACCTTGTTTGGTGATAAAAACAAACAAAAAGATAGGAACTAAAGTGAAGAGGGCAGCGTAATTCAAGATAAAAAGAAAAGAGGAGGAAGCTGGGAGGGGGAAGGGTAAAGGATGATAATCAATGACCACAAAGGACTAGATTCAATAACTTACTTAGCAGCTAGACCACTATCTCAAACTTAATATCACCTAAGACTTGCTTCATATTTCTGACATGCAAAATCAAATACAGAGCATTTAAAGAACCCCACGAAGAAGTCATTTTGATCGGTCCCTGGTTTGATTATGATGAAAAATAAGCAAGTCCTGCCACTACTACCTCCTACACATATTGTAGGATCTAAGACCGGCATGAGTCTAGTGGTGACATGCAGAAGCCTCTCTTGAATATTTACTACATGATATGTATCCTTATATAATTTTGGTGCAATGCACAAATAAAAATTCAAAAGAACTTTCTTGGTGTTATTTATATATTTCAAAGCAACTATTTTTACAATTATCAAGACAAGAAACTGTTCATAACTTTCGGAAATTACTTGCAAGTCATTTTGTTTTAATTTATTATCCCTTGTAAGAAACATAAGTACCATATTTGCATAGTATGTGTAGTATACCAGCATTGTGCTATACCCTGACATACCAATCCCCTCTTTGCATGTGCCCAAATACATTACTTTTTCACATATTTCAATATCCCCGGACCCCCACATTATCAAATATCGCATGACTGTCTAGTTTGCAAAAACCATCAAAAAGTTGTTATGGCTATACTTTCAAACCACCAGTTTTGACAGCGCTCATACTTATTTTGACACAACTATAGATAAGACAAGAACTTTTCAAAAGAACTTCTAGAGATTGTGGACAGTTTCTTATCTTGATAAATGCCAAAATAACTGCCTTAAGGTCTATAAATAATCCCAAGATAACCCTTGAATATCCTTTCTTGAATTAGATCACTATAGTAGTATAGTGCAAGCATGCATATTGTTCAGCAAATTAATTGCTAAAAGGAGGCTTACACATGTCACCACAAGCCTCCGGGCAATGTTACTTCCTAAAAGAATCTATATCGTGTATGACCCTAGTTCCAAATGATGAACCATCGCACTCAAGCATTAAGATTTATTAGAAGCATTCAGCTTCCTTAGAAGATAGACAACGTTAGCAAGCAACCTACCATGGTTATAAAGAGATCAAGCTTCCAACTATTTTAAAGAAGAAAATGTTAAACTATCTATAAAGCGCGATCTTTTCTCTAACCTGATACAGAGCTGAATAAAGTGCTTTAGTTCCTATCTTCAGTTGGGTATTGAAAACAATACAAAGTAGCCAACGAGAACTACTGCTTTACAAAAAATCACTAAGCAAGCTCAACTACTCAATATCAATCCAAAATTCATAAAATGTCAAGTTCAAAGAATCGACTTTAATTTGCAACAACAGAGAACCTATCAACACTAACAAGTAACAACAACAGAATATAAAACAAAAATCAATTCAGCATTTGAAAAAAAAAATTCCAACAACACCCATTTCTCAACTCAAACTAGAACTCATATAAACCACACACACAAAAAAACCTAATAAACACAAACCCAATTAACAAATAAACACGTACATATGTACAGTATCTCAATATATAACAAAAACTAATCATCAAGTCACGAAATTTCACAGCACCCATTTGATAAATTGGACCGAATATCGAGTTAGAGGGTACCTTCGGGCAAGAAGAACTCGAGAGACGGGAGTCCAGACGGGTACAAGAAGCCCTGATGAGAAACGAGTTTGGAGTACGAATCGGTGTCGTTCTGTGGGAGACGGATATGGGTCTGGAGGTTGGAAAGAGAAGGGAAGATGGTGGAGGTCGAATTCGGGTTCGGGTTCTTCTGGTGGAGAAATGCGTTCGACACCAAGCGGTTGACCAGAGACGCTCCGGTCCGGAGTAGGGTTTTGGTCGCCATTTGACGGTGGAGAGATCTTGCGTCGTCGTTTTGATAAACCCTTACGATTGAGGAAGAAGACGAACAACAGAGTGTTTTGATGAAGAGTTACAGCTACAACACTACGTCGTTTTGATGAAGTTCAAATTTGTCATAATCTTAGAAGTGTCAAATGGGCCGGGTCGAGTACGGGGCGGACCTTAAATTTCATTGAAGAGGTTTGATACTGCCCATGAGCTTTGTCCAAAATGGTTAGGTTGGTCGTCGGGATTTAGCTTGTTTTGTATGTAATACTATTGAATTTTTTTCCATTTTCTACTCCCGATCTTGCTCTCAATTTCGACCCTCCGAGCTCACGAGCTTTGAAAGTCAATCCCGGTCCACCCAACCGTAGGGCTTGGAACATGTCAGCCCTCGATCGAGGAAGACATCCGACCCATTCAACACCTCTACATAATCTATTCAATCCAATCCACATTTCACCAAACAAAGTCGGTGTATGTGAAGTAATGCTAGATTGTTTAAACCTAATGCTAGGTTTATTTATAACTCAGCATTTCATATAATTATATAAAGAAAGTCACACACTCAATATATAGACTTGTAGTTTCTTCTCTGTTCTCTCTAATTTCATATGTGAGATTTGTGTTGCTGTGGACAGCCACATGTATTATAAATTTATAACAGTTATCACATGTTTGTATAATCAGAAATATTCATTAATCGCAGTAAAATTAAGTTTACAATTCGCTAGTTCTAAAATTAATGAAAAACGTCCTTCAAAATTATAAATATTTTGATAAATCCCTCCTAGTAATTCCTGTTTTGGTTTAATAAAATTTACCAGTAGTCACACTTCTTTTCTCATTTTTTTTTTCAGTCACACCCACCCACACCTTCATAACTCAAACTCGAGCCTCCATTTCGAAAGATAAAGTACGATGTCATATAGAAAGGAAACGAAAGAAAGAGAACGAATTGATCAAACAAGTTTGTGAAGAAAACACCACACGTTTTTCTTTTGGTTACATACAATCAAACACATCGTTATCATTACTCACAAGACAAAATTGGGTGCAAAAACAGACTAATCAAATGACATCAATAAAAGAAAAAGCTTATCCAATGAAAAATAAACAAAAATCAAAACCTAGAAGAAAATTTATAGAGCTATTTAATGGGGGCCTTCTTCACAACAAACCTTGGCCCCCCCTGTATGCGGCACTTTCACAACAAAAAAATGAATGCCTTCAGGATAAATTACCTCTTGACATATGCTTAAATACGAGAGTTAAAATTCGTGGGGACCATACATGAGCACCGCCCCTACCATGAGCGAGCAGAACACAGGCATCTTCAAACACCAAAAAAATAGAAAGAAGCTATTCTGTTTAGCTACTCATTCATCTTTAGAGGCACTTGAGTATTCGGTTTCATTTCCAGATGATGTTACTCCCGATGAGGCACTTGATGACGAATCGCTGGTGCTTACTCCATTCCGGTTGCTCTTAGATGCTTGAGCAGGGTTTTGATGAGAATCGTTTGTTGCAGGTGCTTGGCCCTCCTCCGCTAGTTTCTTAATAAGATTCATGATGGTGGGGAGGAACTTGGTAGACAAGGAAAGTAAACCAGGAAGCTGTAAAAGCATGCACACAAATCAGGTCCCGTGAGATAATAATCAAAATTGAATAACTATAAGATTTATTCAATTGTCAGCCTATGATTCAAATCGACAAAATCCATTGTTTACTACCAATAATCATAGCTCAGTGAGCTTTGCGGATTGGATTTTAGGACATTCAACATAAATTCAGAAGTCCTCTAGGCACATATATAAGTGTGTACAAAATCCAAGTTAATTAAGAAACCCAGTAGGCGCATACCGCAAAAGAAATGATGCATTAGGATGATTCTCAAATTTTAATAGTAAGGCTACAAGCCTACAACAGTCAGTTTTAAAAAAAAAAAAAATTCAAAATGGAAAAGCTAAGACACTTACAGCGCCATGGCGGAATTCACCAGAAATATCTAACTGCACCCATAGGGCTTTAATGAGTAGATAACCAACAAAGATGATGATCAGATACAGAGGATTTCTGCCATGAGAAGATATCGCAATATTAGCACCATGTTACATTCTAATGCTTGGAAAAATTAGTATTTAAATTCCACAATTACATAGAAGATGACATACCTCAAAAGAGTCATAAATTCATTAAAACCAAGGATAAGCAAGGCAGCAATTGCCCATGGAGGTGGTAACCAGTTGTTGTTGCGCTTGTTGGCTTCCTGAAAATATTGTAAAAACAGGGCTAATCAACGAAGCATCATCAGAGAAAATACAGCAGTATTATCTAGTCCTCTAGACCTTGACCTACCACCTAATCTGTCCTCACTCAAATAAAACCTTTTTATTCATGCAATTAAACAGATATAAGAAGCAATCGACTCTCAATTTATGGCAAGTAATAAGATAATTTACAAGGCCTTTTTACATTGTTTAGGCAGCTAAACCCAGATAAACTTCAATCCATCTGAGTTGAGTTAATCTATGCGGATCCAAGGTTGAAACTATACTATGAATTGAGTTAATTGACCAAATATGGAGTTCAAAATCACATTGTAGATAAACTATCTAAGTAGTAAAACTTTTCAGCAATCTAAATTTTTATTTTGGTGACCAACACAATTTCATAGTGTTGACTCAATATTTCACCAGCCCATATACCTCCTTAGGCTACCCTTCAGTAAGTTTATAGAACCATCAACATAGCAACTAGGACATATATAACCCATCAGTATCACCCAGTCCATGCTGATTTTCACATTATCAAGAGATCCCGTCTGGTACATAAAATATATTATGACAGGATTAAAATTGAATTATATAAGAGATATCGTGCCTGAGCAGAAATGGCCTGAGTCACACTATATTCTGTCTCTGTCTTAAATTGCCTCCACAAAGATTTGCACTGAACAGGTGTGATCAATGTTTTTGAGGTTGGGACCTGTAACAGAAAATCAGCAACTACTCAGTGAAGAAGTGAAGATGCTCTCCTACATGGCTGCACAAAAGTGATATGATGTGGCATTAAAATGCATGGGGCAGCTTGTGGCTTGCAATGCTGAGGGACTTTCCACATTTGTGTCCCAAATTTGGGTTTTCATGATTTTCCAAATAAGACTATAAGAGGCCAGTTACAAGCATAAGCATAATAGAAATATACAAAGCTAAAAGGACCAAAAGGGCCATAACCAAGTAGTTTGTAAAAGATAAAAGTATTTTGATATCTAAACATCAGGTACAATATGGAAGTTTGGCAATCCAAACCCTCATTTCATTTATCTTTTGAGCATCCAATTCTAGAGTTCCGTAGAAAGAACATCTGAAATAAAGTACCTGTTCCCAAGTGCTTGAGGCCAGAGGGTCAAATTTTGTAATGCTCTTATCAGTAGTGGTGCTTGTAGCATCCACCAAAGCAGCAGAAAGTGTTTTCTCAATATTATCGACCTCTTCTTCCAAACGGAGCGCAGCCATAACAGAAAGCAATTTTAAGGACTGGAAAGCAACAATAAGATATAATTAGCAGGGAGCCAAGGGAAATAAAAAAAATTAGATTGAAAATTTAGTTTTATAAGCTGACATACTGCTGAGCGAGCTGTTTTAGTGATTGCTCGAATGTCTTCCTTCCCAGTCCAAACCCGCGGCATTGAATCAGAATCATGGCTAAATAGCATTGTAAACCTGTTGACAATTTAACAGTAAATCCCCATACGATACTTAAAGAAATCAAAAAATTCAATAAATTATTGCAAGGAGATACTACCTCTCCTTCATACGGATCAGTACCCTTCCAGCTTCTTCCTTTGCTTTTCCTTCAACCACACCTCTTGCATAATTTTCTAGACTTGCAAGCATTTTCTGCTTGGTCTCCTCATCCATTTCAAAACCAGAAAGTGCATCAGAGAGCCCAGACACAGCTGATTCAGTCTCACGTTGATGAAGTTTTCTTATTGCGGGCCAGGTCTCGCTGCTAGCTCCATCTAATAGAGCTTCCACAGGTCCTGATAATGCTTCATTTAGTTTTGACTGCAAAGATAATAGTTACCATCATTAAGGTCTTCGAGACAGCTTTTTTGGCGAACCGTAATGTTTTAAACCCAGTACTATTGAGCCAAAATTCTTCAGAAGTAGCATAAAAATCAAATTTACACACTCCACTAGAAATCCACTCATTGATGACATTGACAATCATAAAATTATGCATTTAAAATTTAATTATACCTCAAAGGAACTAGTCAGTTCAGACAGCTTGGCAGCACGAACAGATGCAATATGCGCATCTATATCACGTTGGAGTTTATCCCGTACTTTAGATGTGTCCCAGTTTGCTATTTCAACTGTAACATCTGAAACCAATCACAAGAAAAATTGTACATTAGTAAGCACATCTGTTCAACAGTCATAGCCATGCATTAACATAGCAATGAATCTAATATGTCTGATCATGTCTTGTAGACCATGCAATAATCTATTTGTACATTCCTTCAGATGTTACATTTAAAAATATCTATATTTCATTCCATTTTGCAGAGGGATTTAACGCAATTCTGCTTGAGTAACAAAATGCCCATTACTAAATTGTACTATACCTGCAGATCCTTCATCAAACATAGCCATACAAGTCGTGGAGCAGTGATGAGCAGCTGAAGAAAATGCTTCCCCTCCACTCAAAGACTTATCAAATGCATCCTTGAATTTATCTAGAGTTCCAGACCTTATATGTCCCAACATAGATTGGAAAGCCGGTTGGACAAGCTAACAAGTCGATAAGACAAGTTATGAGCAAAGAGTTAAAAATGAAATAGAAAGAGAACTAAATACTTAAAATATGTAATTGGGAAACAATTGTACAATAGACAGAGGAACCACAATAGGCCAGATAAGGCCCAAATGAGCCTACTTTTGCAAAGTCCCATATCTGGCCACATGTCCAAAAGGTCAATCCTTTTCTTTTCCTTTTCAGACTCTAATTCGAACAAACATGATTAAGATTCCCAGAGAGAAAGTACATGAATCATTATACCAATCTTATACTCCAAAAGATGAAGCACCATATTCCCATCCTTTCAGTTGCATGAGATACAACGATGCCAAATAACTCAAATACCAGATACTCAGTCTTACTGGTATAATGTAGACATATAGAGAAAGGAAAAAAAAAGTGACAGCTACAGTTTGCAACTAATTCTGAGGAGATGTATTACTTGCAATAATTTCTCTTCAAGCTGTTTGCGCTTCGCAGTTCTAACACCTTCATCAAAATACACAGCTTCATCATCATACCTGAAAGGATAAACCAAAAAAATCTTGATTTTAGATAAATAAAAATTAAAAAAATTAAAAAAAAAAAAACAAAACAAAACAATTTCAGATATTATTGCAGATAATGCAAAAAACATGTATAGAACAGACAAAGAAAGTAGAAACCATGTCAAAAATCAAAATCACGTGATTATATTTGTATTTGGAATTTGTTATTTAAATTTGTTTCGTGTTAGCTTCTAGGCTTAGTAAATGTGACAAGACCATTGGTCTTGCATGTGAGGGGGAATGTTAAAGAGCTTTAAAATATTGTTTGGGCTTTGACTAGCAACTTTAAGCTTTTGGGTTTAGTGATAACCTATCAGACTCAAATAGTTAAAATTGTCCCTTTTTTATAGAAGAAGCTCAAACTAGTGGTAACCTAATATTTGATACTTTGGACATCATATACATGTAGAGAGTGAGGTGCTTACATATATGTAAATTTTTGATTCCTATATGTCATGAAAAATGAAATGTTCTTACCCTGACATACTACTCTCAAGAATTGAGTTGAGCCTCTTCCCAAAACCAGAAACTGGGCCAGATTGTACAGCCTCCTCCAAATCAGTCCACCTCTGCAGCATTTTCAAAACAATTCAGCAGGTGCCGTTGTATAGAACATTAACTATATTTGAAAAACAAAATATAAAAAAATAAGGTACCTCATTTGCAACAAAATTGGAATACTTCTCATTCGCAATTTCTTCACACCGCACAGTAGCCACCATAACCTAGAAATAGATGGATCATTGAAAACATAAATATCACAAGACCGTGCATAATTTATTAAATATCCCTAGCAACAAAATGTATTCACAGAGTTACCTTGTGGGCAGGAAGGTCAAGGTCTTTGTTCTCCTTAATGACTTTCCAGATTTCATGAGCACTAAAAGAAAACCCTGAAGCAGGAACTACACCACGTCGATCTCCAGCAAGCCCTCCAGGTGCAATAGAATGAAAAAATCTTTGCCTCAAATTAGCAACCTACATTTATAACAAGCAAAACAAAAGCAAATATATGTTAAAGTTCACTCAGTGAAACATACAGAAACTTTTCCAGGTTGCAACACAAAATCTAACTAACAGGTAACATGATGGAACAGATGATACATTTCAATTACATGGTGGTAAAAAAAAAATGAAATCACTTACATTCCAGGAACATAAAATCTGAATGCAACAAGTAATACAAAAATAAAACTCATGTCAAATATAATAACAGATAATCAATAACAGCCCATTTGTTGGAAATTCTTGATCTTATTTATTTCTTCTAAAAAATATATCAAGGGTGACAAAATGGGTTGGTTTTGCACGCTCCAAATAATTTCAATTCATAAATGGTTCAGATATCCCAAAGAGATGTTAGAAGTGCATCTCATACCTGCTCTATGAAATGCTCCTCTTTTTCTTCATAGCTGGAGAGAGCAACAACTTCAACCTGACCATATTGAATCATCAATGACACCAATTGTTACCCTTTAAAAGAAAGAAGACGTGCCAAGCATATATAAGCATGACATCTTACATTAAAAAATTCGCTTAATGGAGTCTCCTTATGTGCTTCTGGCTTAGGAACAGAGTCCCATATCTGCAGTTAACATTACAAAGAAAACAGTACACAATTAACAACACCATCAAAGTCAATTTAAAAAAAAAAGAGAGAGAGAATGAAGCACTAAATCCTTATACCTTCTGAATATCTTCTCTTAGTACAGGCTCTAAATTTTCCAATGGTGTCTATTCACAAATAAATATAGAATCAATATCATAACTCAATTGTCAAAAAGCATGGTAAAGAGTTGACCAAATGAAAAACCTCAAAATAAATTCAACAAAAAAATCAACTAAGAGTTGTCGAGTGACTCAATAAAATAGAACAGAGGAAAGGAACATACCCGCGTTTTATCACGTATGACAAACATCAAAGTTGTCTTTCGTGGACTAAACAAACGCATCATAACCTATAAGCATACTCCTCCATCAATAAATAAAATTGGAACTTCTATAATTCGGAATACTGGTAGCATACAGGTAGATAAATGTAGATTACCTGGAATACAGTCTTCAATAGAGGTTTATTTGCAGCTTGCTCACGGCCAATGTCATGACACCACCTACATCAAATGTGCTTAAGAAGATTATTGAAAAGGAAGTGGGAGGCCATCTCACCAAAAGAAGAAATAATTAAAAAAGAAAAACGAAAGATGTGCAGAATCCAACTAATGCACCCTCCTAATGCTAGACAAAAGGAGTTTACATGTTTATTAGCACTATGTCTGAAACAGCAAGGGCAAAGAGGGCACTTTGCTTCTCAAAGGCAGTATCGTCCTGCAAGGAGAAATACCAGATAAGAATCAGCAAGCAACACATATATTTATCATTTCTAAGAAACTAAAAATTATGGTTTCTACATCTCAAATCCAAACCAAATAAAACCGAAATTATATGTCCAACTGTTCAAGTTCCACTTAGAACAAACCGCAACCAGAACCATGCATCCCAATAGAATCAAACAAATCTTATGTTTGAGGAAATCCAAAACTGTGAATCAGGAAGAATCGGCATATATTTAAATATCCATAACACTACACTAGAATCTCAGTAGCTTGAATTAAAAATCCTGATCTCTAACCTTGTCTATTGAACTGATAATAAAAACTCAAAACCTACAATATATGCCCACTTCTTTAGTCCTGAGTATGATATATACACTTTATGCATAAATAAGCAAAAAGAATCGAAATTTGTATCCTTTATTAAGCTTTTATATCCGACAGAAATTTGAATATTATTATTGTTTTGGTTCCATGGTTCAATCCACCCACCTTACCAAGTAGCTACAACCACAGAAATGCAAAGATCAGGTAACTACACCTTTAAAAATCTTAAATAACCGTTTTCTCAAAAACAAATAAATTATGGCTAACTATTTGGGGCAAGGAAATAGAGAGGTTAGAGAGAACAAATATTAAGATGTCTTAGGGAAGGGCACATATGCATCTATTGGATGTACGGTTATACAGTGAACACCAAATAGTTTAAAAAAAGAACTGGTGATGGCAATAAAATCCAAATTCATATAAATTAAGATCAGATGATGGGCATGCAAAAGTACCTCTCCTCGTTCTCTTCCATCAGTACCCTCCAAATCCATTACAAGCGTGCAGGGCTCAATGCCAGCACATCTTGCCATCCAAATACCTTTTGTGGTTTGAGACCTGAAGAGAAGCAAATACTCAGTCAATCGAAATTCAATTAAGAAAAACAGTATCATGAAAGACTGGAAGTATTAAACAAACGTACCTTCCTTTAAACGCATCCATTTCCCTAAAGTTGGTATTAAATAAATGATTTAGTAGTGTGCTCTTTCCTGTCATAAACATGGAAATTAACATGAAACTCTTTAAATGGGTACCTATGACTTATGCAAGCTATAACATACAATATAAACAAAAGATTAACAAATAAAACAGAAAGGCTGAAAAAAAATATCCTGAGAAGTATAAGTAACAAAAAAACATAAACAGACCAGCACCATTGATATAATCTAGAAAAAGAACTTCACATTTCGTGACAATATGGCAAAAAATTTCGTGGAGACTTCAAATGAATTCCATTACATCTCACTTTATTTGAAAAATGTAACATAAAGCCTTGCCTCAATAAAACTTTTTTTGCACTTTAGCAGTTATATTCTTCTAACTTCTAACATGCAACATTCGTTTGAAATACATTTTATCAACTACAAACATGAGAACCCCTATTGTATGACATAAACCCATTAACACTAAGAGAAAAGAGAGCATACCACTACTTTGTGGTCCCATGATGGAGACTACAGCATATGACAGCCCACATTCGCTCAACTTAACCTCCTTGATAAAACGATCGATTCCGGTAATGTTGAATGTACCGTCCCCATCAATAACCTGAGTCGAGCAAGATTCTTCACTCTTCGCTGAAGAAGCAAAGAAATTCACTTATTAGTAACTAATAGAAAATTAGAAATTCACAGCTTCTATGACTTCAAATTGTTTTACCTTATAGACAAATCAAATCAACAAAACCAATTAAGCCAATGAAGAAAAAAAATATCAACATGCAACTACACTACGTCAGCTGAATTTACAACTTCAATTCACATATTTCATCATAGAAACTGAGAAAAAGATAAAAAAAAAACTTTTACAACAAGCCATAAATTTGAAAAAAAATTCATCTTTTCCTTTCCTATTTCTCATTTATGTCTCGGCAACCAAACAAATGAAAAAATCTAACAAAATAAAACCTCGAAAAGTAACATCAAATTGCGGATCCAAAACATCATAAAAAGCGTCAGATTCACAATCTAAAAGGAGCTGCTTTTAACAGCTCAAAACTCTGAAATCAACATCAAATCATCGCAAAAAATCAATCTCATCACATTAAATTAACAGCAACTGCATTTATTAACTAAAAGCACACACAAACAAAACGCAATTACAATTAATAAAACGCGCGAGATAATAAAATTAAAATAAATAAAAAAAGAAAAACGAAAACAGATTCATAATCAAACGCAGAATCAAATGAATTCAACGGATCAGCTAAGAAAAACCGAAAAACGTATTGCTGTTATAATTAATCATCGGATTAATTAATAGACCGTTACAGGAAAAAAAAAAAACAACTATATGAATCGGATTAAGATCAAAGTGATGGAGACATTTAAGAGAGAGTGAGAGAGAGAGAGAGAGAGAGTCGTACGCATTTTTGGATTTTCGCTTTGACACAACAGAGAGAACGAGAGCGAGAGATTGAAATTGATCGATCTGATTGTGGAGTTCAAGCTTTGTGATTCGTTGTTTGTTCGTTGTTGTTTAAAAAGTGGGCTTTTACACTGGTCACACAGGAGAATTTGTAAAAAAATAAAAAATTGTTTTTATTTTTTTGGATTAAATTAAGTTAATTAAAAAGAATTACGAGAAAAAATTGAAAATGAAAAGAAGACAGTTGAGGATAGTGGAATGGATTGAGATTTTGTCCGGTGATGTTTGCTCAGGTTATGGCCCTTGACCAATCTGTGCCTGCCACGTCAACCAGGTGAAATATAATGCTTTTGGATTTTATTTTTTTTTTATTTTTGTACTATTAAAAAAGTTTGCAAATCCAATTATGGCTTAAGTTTTCGTGCATTTCTGATTCGCACTACCGATAAGTTTTAGTCTTACATTTTTTTTTTTTATTAAATCATAAAGTGTGGTGATTCTTTTTCTTTACTGCGGAAATTGCTTTTCGAAAGAGTATTTATAGCTGTTAAAAAACTTTACGTTTTAAGATTACAGTAATTTTATCAAGATTATTGTAATGATAAACATTAGGGATCGTTAAAATTTTAAAACTTTTGTCATTATGTAAATTAGCTAAACATTTTCTTTAAAAATTATGATATATGTATTAAGATATATCATATATATATATTATTATTGATATATATGGAAAGTGACAATGTATTTTCATTTCATATATATGACAATGATTCGAATTCTACATTTACCCGTTAAATCCTAAAGTGTAAGAGATTCTTCCCGTATAATGGGAACCATAAATCATAAATGTACTTCAAACTTGATAAGGGTAATATATGCAAACTCCTAACTTTATGATGTCAAATTTTAAATATATATAATATTTAAATAAATTATAATATAGATAGTTAGATACAACCATCAATACTGCGTGATGATGAAATTGTAAAAATAAATAAATAAATTATCGATATACGCAACAAGCAAGCTTAAATTCCACCTAAAATTTTGCTATTTTGGACTATTATCACCCAAATTGCAATCACCTTTTTTTTTTTTTTTTTTGGAAATTATTATTCTCACCCCTATAGTTTTCCATATTCTCCAATTTCCCCCTCTAATTTTAAAATCCTCCAATTTCCCTCCTCTTATGTACAAATACAACCAATTTCACTATATATAAAAATAGGCATGGGAGGAGAGAAATTGAAGAATTTTGAAACTATAGGGGAGAAATTGGAGAATATGGAAAACTATAGGGGAAGAATGATAATTTCCCTTTTTTTTTTTAAATAACACTTTCACATGTTTTTAAACAATGCAATTTAGTTATCTCACGTTAAAAAAAATTAATTTACGAGTAGATACTTAAAAAAAAAAAAAAAAGATTTTGAATTGATGACGTGGCACAATATGATTGGACGATCGGGCTTTTATGAGAATGTTCGCACATGTACAGTTCAAAGGGTACAAAGCCTGAGATTTGGTTGGAGTGGTGGGCCCCACTTAGTTCCACGGCGGCCACCGACTTGCGAGTCGTGTCATGTGCGGTACCCACCCGCCGCCCTCTCTCTATCTTTTTTGGTAAAAGTTGGACGGTTCGATCGCAGCCTACCTTTGAGCGTGAATGACGTTCATATATAGCTGATAGAGTCTATTTTTTTATTTTATTTTTGAAGTGAGATAGAGTTTATTTTTAAAAATAAAAATAAACTATTTATTTTTTAATAGTAATACATTAATATTAGATTGCTCCAAATATTTATCTAAATTTATACAAAAAAAATTATGTTGCAAGTGAATTGTAATTAACACATAATTTACCACATTATTTCATAATTTATACAAATCAAATTCTATCATTTAATCTAAATTTTAACAATTTAACATTTCTCTTTATTAATTGAAGTTTGCCAACTTAACTGGAGTAATTAAGGATGGAAAAAAGAACTTGGTTAGCTGGATACGTCTTTACCCTAACCTGAATCGTCAAAGACCTGATTTAAAATTAACGTTAAAAAATGAACGGCAATCTTCACTATAAATGTGAATCGGTCCGAATCTAATTCCATTCAAATCTGATTTGATCCAAAAGCCTTTTGATCGGATCCAAATATTATCAAAATTCGTTTTCGAGTTTTCCAAAGAAAATAATGAATTTTATCCCAAATTCGACATGAATTCAGATATGAACGTTCATATACCATTGAAATATCTTCCTCTTATATGTTCATATACCATGAAAGGCCGAAAGCAAACACAAGCACTTTCTCAAGACTCAAAGCCGATACCTGAGGAATTGGAAGCGGATTGCGTTCCTCTTTTCGAAACATTTTGTTCATTAGTTTATGATTGATTATGCATCTTAAAGACCAAGCAAGGGTTAAGGCTATATAGTCGAAATAGAGTTGCCGAATTAAGCTACTCTTTGATTGATAGCTCGATAAGGCAACAAACATGATGAGCCACAGCATAGGAACTACACATAATTGTCTCAACGATTGGTGAGGCTTTCCTTCGGATATGAGTACGAGGGGGGTTCAAAGGAACTCATCAAATGCCATTGAATAGAAACTCCAACATCTCGCGCTAAGAGCCGGATTGGAAAACTTCAAGTTACATGTCAGAAACAGACCAAAGCCCACTACATCATTGTACACAATAAACAGGAAAATCTATCAAGAGTGAAATAGAGAAGTGAACCAACCAGTAGTACTACGATCGACTCCATCCCAATGTCTTCCCGGTGTAAAATACCATATCGATTTGGTGAAGCATCTAATCCTCTTTTTAATGTCCTGAGGAATTACAAACCTGGATTCCTTCATCTTTTCATTATCCCCTAGTTCTGGAAGGATGGGCTCATAATGCTTATTCTGCAGCACAATCCAAAATACATCAAAAACAGTATCAAACATTAAACAATCCGTAAATTAGACAAACGTGAATTAGTAAGCATTAATAAGTATTATTTAAAAATACCTTGACCAAATGGGCCATAGGATCACCCCACCTTAATCTCTGCCTCAGCATTTTGTCGAGTTCCGGATCATCTCTGCATATTGAAGAGGTAGTTTTAAAGTTATTACATGCAGAATTGAAGAAAGAACATTACCCAAAAAAAAAAAAAAAAAAGCAGCAAACAGTAGATGCTTCTAGTCCAGCATACGTAAAAGCATCCACTCTTGGTGCTTGATGAAGAACCTTATCTCTTAGCCAAATAGCCAACAAAGAATGAAGCCTCTAAGGGAATCATAATATCAAAAACTAGGAAAATCAAGTGAGGCTAAAAACAGAACAATACTTCTATAATGAGACCTGCACAAGAAATTTAGAGACAAGACTGTATATATTCAACCATTACAAGATTATTTTTATTGGCAAACCATACAAGATATTCAATATCTTTAGGTTTTTACCTGGTACGTGCAAATGGTTTATCCTTCTCAAGTTCTAGTTCCTCGAGTCTAGCTTGAGCTTCCTGCTTTTGGGCCAATCCTTTGCCCCATTCCAATTCTAGCTTCAGTTCTAGTTTCTTTTGCTTTGATATGTAGTAGTCATCCTTCAATATGCGGGCTCCTGCAAATTAAATGAGTAAGATACAGACAAAAAGTGCAAGTATATGACCAACTTAAGAAAATAAAAATCAGTTTTTAGTTAACCTGTTATCTTATCACGATAGACAGCTTCAGCACCTTGTCCCGTTGTAGTTCCATAATCGAGAATGCCCGGAAGTGGTGGGCAATCTCTAAACTGTCCCTAACCTACATTGCCATGCATAACCTCGTCTGAATCATTGTTTTAAAACCCCAATAAACAAACCAGAATCACATAAATATAATCATTCATTTTGATTGTATATGGTGTCTCGTTAATTATAAGCTCATATTTGCACATTCGAAACATCAAACCACAAAACAGAACTGTAATCCAGCTATTACAATCCAATATAAATTCGACTAATCAAATATTCAAACCACAGTACAGCTTACACAGTTTGCATTTATTATAATCATTCATTTCGATAGTAAACGGTGTTCCGATAATAAGCTCATATTCACACATTCGAAATACTATGCCACGAAATAGAACTACAATTCAGCAACAATAATCTTGCAAATTTTACAGGCAAAATTTACAACACCGTTGTAAATTTTACTAATCAAACCACAATCCAGCTTCCATAGTTCCGCATTCATTAAATCATGCATTTCCATTGTAAATGTTATTTCATAGATAAACTCATATTCAAACATTATAATACGAAAAACGAAACTACAATTCACCTTAAATTCAACTGATCAAACCACAATCATGCCTACAGAGTTCGCAATTTCACATTCACTATAATCATTCATTTTAATACTGTAAAGTGTAAACAGTGTTTCATCTCCGATTCAGTTCAATTTCACTTGACCAAAAACAAAAACAGCAATTTTCCTTCACTTTCTCACACACACACAAAAACAAAAACAATGTAATGCAAAATAGATAGATATATAGATAGATAGATAGATAGAGAGAGAGAGAGAGAGAGAGATTACGGAGTTCAGGTTCGACGAGGTGGCGAGAGTGTTGCGGACTCCAAAAACTTTTGTAGCTCTTCTTCTTCGTCGGATGGATTTCTTGTTGTAGTTCGGTTTGACGGTGGCTTCGAGTGAGTGATTCTACGCACGCAATTCTTGGCTCTCTGTATCTCTCTCTCTCTCTGTCTCTCGTGTTCACTTGGATTTGGAGTCGAGTCAACTTTATATAAGTGACTGGAAAATGTTGGCTGACGTGGCCCAGGGTTTAGACTTTAGGAAATTGACTCCTTTCCTATTATGGATTTCATATTTTCATTCCTACGGTTTCCTTATATGATTAATCACGAGTAATCACGAGTAAGGCCGTAATGATGGGTACGGTTTTACGATATGTGGTTAATCGAACTGAATCTATATGTTCAGTTCGAGTCGAGTCACTCTATTGATATGAGTCAATTTGATTCCAAAAAATGAAAATCAAGTTTAAGTAAATTATGGATGGTTTTACCTTTCCAAAAACCGAGTCAATCCAACTAAACCATATAAATATTAAATATATATATATAACTAAATATAAATAAATATAAGGGTTTATTTTAAGTGTTTATATATATTTATATATTATTTTATTAAATATTAGATTTATATTAGATTTATATTGATTTAAGTTAATGAATATTGTTATTATTAATATTATTATTATTATTATTATCATCATCATCATCATCATATATATATATATATATATATATATATATATATGCACATCACCTCTTAGCAGAGCCGATAGTGCACCTCCCTTCCACATAAATGGTGAGAGGTTCAAATCCCACTATACGCATTTTACAAACATGTGTAGGGAGTAGGGTTATGAGAGTAGTTATCTCCCGTTATAAGAGTAGATATCCGGGTTGAATATGCAGGTCTCGACAGTCCTATTGTAATATTTCAATACCTAAGGGGCCGTTTAGTATGAGGTAATCAAAATAATATGATTCCTGGGAAACATGTATACATGTGTTTGGTTGTGCATGAGATTCAGTACCTAAAAAGACCTCACTTTTACACAAATCACCAAACCTATATATTACATCGGTTCTATTTGCAGGGAGGTTACAAAAGGACAAACTAGACAAGTCATTCAATGAAATTTTTGATGTTCTTTCCAAGGTTCATGTAAATCTTCCTTTACTCGAGATGATAGAAAAGACGTCAGCTTATGCTAAATTCTTCAGGAGTTTTCACACGATAATAAAATACGTAAATTTGGTAGCTACCATCATCTTATTCCTTATTTTAATTCTTTTAAGATATAAGTTTAAAAAGCCAACGGCGGATGACGTTGGTGGAACAATTATGTATGTAACTTTACATTTGTGGGGTTGGGTTTTTTCTTTTTTGAATCTTATTTTGATTTCGGACACATATATTTCATTACGTGATGCTGTCCCAATATCTTATCTATGCTATACATAAAAACCATAGTATAGTATATTCGTTGATTATGTCCCCTATTTTATTGTGTTTCTCATTGGATAGCTATTTTAAAGTTTCTAAAGAAATGCAAGGAATACGTTAATACAATCCACAATCATCATTAATGCAAGTTTAATTTTGCATTCTATTTCACTTAGAGCACTTGTAGTAAACACGTTTATTGTTTGTTTTGCCCACCAATCTCAAGAAGAAAACCGGGCGAGAATCAACAGTAGTGAATCCACAAGTAAAGAATCAACAGCTAGAGGAACAACGAGAAAACAACAAAGCTCAGAAGAAGGTGAAGAAGACGGTAATAAATTATGAAAATCTGGTAGCTACCATCATCTTATGAAGCCAAAAAGGTTGAAAACTAACTTGAAACCAAAGTATAAAGATAAAGATAAAGATTGCAATAGAGTTCGACCAGTGAAGCAAATTGTTTATCAATTCATTATCTGCCCCAAGTGAAAGACAAAAAAAAAAACCATAAAGAAGCTAGACGCAACTTAATATTTGGAAACCATTTTCATATGTTTGAGTGAACCATGGAGTTATTTCCAAAAAGTAGTTGGTATCCCGACACTTTTTTTCTATGTACCGTAGCAAATCCCTATCAACATGCATGATACATCTCTTTTGCAGAGTGCAAGCTAGCTAAAAACTATATGACCTAGTAGTTTATTTTCTTAATTTTCTTAATATACAAACAGCAAACAGACACAACCACCTTTGCATTTTGCTTACTTTTTTCCCTCTAATATTTATCACCCATCACGTACACCATCATGAATAATCCTTCTTTTTCTTTTAGTTTATTCAACATGATTAGTGTATTCAGCTTCCTCTTCCTAATCCTACCACCTTTCGATCACTACGAGAGTCCAGATCTTGCCATTTTCATATTTCTCTAGGCACTTATAGCAAACACTCATATTGTTTGTTTTGCCCACCAATCTCAAGAAGAAAAACCGGTCGAGAATCAACAAGCAGTGAATCCACAAGTAGAGAAAATCAACGGCTAGAGGAACAATGAGCAAACAACGAAGCTCGAAATTAGGTGAAGAAGACGGTAATAAAATACGTAAATTTGGTAGCTACTATCATCTTATGAAGTCAAAAGGGTTGAAAACTAACTTGAAATCAAAGTGTAAACATAAAGATTGCAATAGAGTTCGCCATATGAAGAAAATCGTTTGGCAATTCAACATCTGCCTCGAGTGAAAGGTGAAAAAAAAAACCATAAAGAAGCTAGACGTATTTGAAAACCATTTTCATATGTTAGAGTGAACCATAGAGTTATTTTTAAAAAGTGGCTCATATCCCAACACTTTTTTTCTGCGTACCATAGCCAATCTCTATCAATATACATGATATATCTCTTTTGCAGAGTGCATACCAGCTAAAATCCGTATGGCCTAGAAGTTTATTTTTTTAATACATAAACAACAAACATGTACCACCATTTATGCATTATACTTACTTTTTTCCCTCTAATATTTCTCACCCATCAAGTACACCATCATGAATAATCCTTCATTTTCATTTAATTTATTCTACATGATCAGTGTTTTCAGCTTCCTCTTCCTAATGCCATTCTTCATTTTTGCTATTGCACCACGACCACGACCACCACATTTCGATCACCACAAGAGTTTAGGTCTTCCCATTTTCATAATTCTCTAGGCACTTGTAGTAAACACTCTTATTGTTTGTTTTGCCCATCAATCTCAAGAAAAAAGACCGATTGAGAATCAACAAGTAGTGAATCCATAAACAACAAACGGCTCTACATTATTGCTTAACCTTTTTTTTTTTTCTCGCTATTATTTCTTTCTCACCCATCATGAATAATCCTTCCTTTTCTTTTAGTTTTTTCAACATTAGTGTTTTCATTTTCAGCTTCCTTTTCCTAATGTCATTCTTCATTTCTATTGCTGCACCACCATCATCACCTTTCGATTGAGAACACTGCAGGTGTTTGATTAAAGTACAGAGAGAAGATTCAACTCTGTAGATGAAGAACATGGATGAACTCCATTGAAAAAGATAGAGAGAGAATAGAGTTTTCTATATTTCTCAGAAAATGATTATTACAAAATATCTGAAAGATACAATTGTATATAGTCCTCTGTTTCTAACATGGTGAAAGCGTGCTATTTGGATTCCCTGAATCCTTCTATCAACCTCTAACAAACTTCTAACAGAATATTGCTGACTAGGATAATAACCTGCCACATCAACTTATTAATCAACTTCTAAACATCAACAGCTAGTACTTGATTCGTTTATCTTCAGCATGCAGCATAATCAATATGCTTATCATTCCCCCGCAAACTGAATTGGGGAGAGATTGCCAACTTCAGTTTGGAACAGAGGAATTTAAACCTCTCTCGAGTGAAGCTTTTGGTGAATATATCAGCCACCTGCTGATCAGTTAGTATATATCTAGTATCCATTTCACCAGACATCACCTTTTCTCGAATGAAATGGGTGTCAATGTCAATATGTTTCGTCCGTTGATGAAACACTGGATTCTAAGATAGTGCATTTGCACCTATATTATCACACCAGACAACTGAACCTTGGGAAATTGGAATTCGAAGCTCAGTGAGAAGAGACCTGAGCCAAATGACATTAGTTGTAACCTGAGCCAGAGCTCTATACTCTGCCTCAGTGCTCGAACGAGCAACAACCCTTTGCTTCTTCGAGCTCCATGAGACCAGATTGCCTCAAAGCATAACACAATAGCCACTAGTTGAACGCCTATCATCCACACAGCTAGCCCAATCAGCATTCACATATAGATTTCATTATGTGAATGTTGTCCCAATATCTTATCTATGCTATACATAAAAACTATAGTATAGTTTATTCATTGATTATGTCCCCTATTTTATTGTGTTTCTCATTGGATAGCTATTTTAAATTTTCTAAAGAAATGCAAGGAGTACGTTGATACAATCCACAATCATCATTAAGGCAAGTTTAATTTTGCATTCTATTTCACTAAGAGCACTTGTAGTAAACACTCTTATTGTTTGTTTTGCCCACGAATTTCAAGAAGAAAGACCGTCCGAGAATCAACAATAGTGAATCCATAAGTAGAGAATCAATAAGTAGAGAATCAACAGCCAGAGGAACAATGAATCTTGGAAGAAGGTGAAGAAGACGGTAATAAAATACAAAAATATGGTAGCTACCATCATCTTATGAAGCCAAAAAGGTTGAAAACAAACTTGAAACCAAAGTGTAAACATAAAGATTGCAATAGAATAAGCCCTATGAAGCAAATTGTTTGACAGTTCAACATCTGCCTCGAGTGAAAGGTGAAAAAAAAACCATAAAGAAGCTAGACGTAACTTAATATTTGGAAACCATTTTCATATGTTGGAGTGAACCATGGAGTTATTTCCAAAAAGTGGTTCATATCCCAACGCTTTTTTTTTTTTTTTTTTTTTTTTTGCGTACCATAGCCAATCTCTATCAACATATATGATACATCTCTTTTGCAGAGTGCATGCTAGCTAAAGCCGTATGGCCTAGAAGTTTATTTTCTTAATATATAAACAGTAAACATGTACCACCACTTCTGCATTAGGCTTACTTTTTTCCTTCTAATATTTCTCACCCACCACATACACCATCATGAATAACCCTTCCTTTTCATTTAATTTATTCAACATGATCAATGTTTTCAGCTTCCTCTTCCTAATGTCATTCTTCATTTCTGCTACTGCACCACAACCATGACTATGACCACTACATTTCGATCACCACGAGAGTTTAGGTCTTCCCATTTTCATAATTCTCTGGGCACTTGTAGTAAACACTCTTATTGTTTGTTTTGCCCACCAATCTCAAGAAGAAAGACTAGCTGAGAATCAACAAGTAGTGAATCCACAATCAACAAAAAACTTAAATTTCTTAATATATAAACAATAAACACCTCTACATTATTGCTTACTCTTTTTTTTTTTTTTTTTTTCTCGTTAATATTTCTTTCTCACCCATCATGAATAATCCTTCTTTTTCTTTTATTTTTTTTCAACATTAGTGTTTTCATTTTCAGCTTCCTCTTCCTATTGCCACTCTTCATATCTACTGTTGCACCACCACTATAAACTTTTGATCACCATGAGACGGAGTCTTGCCATTTTTATAATTCTCTAGGCAATTGTAGCAAACACTGTTATTGTTTGTTTGGCCCACCAATCTCAAGAAGAAACATTGGCCAATGAGAATCAACAAGTAGAGAATCAATAAGTAGCGAATCCATAAGTAGTGAATCCACAAGCTGCTAATCAACAGGTAGACGAAGCTCAAAAGAAGGCGAAGAAGACAATAATAAAATAAGTAAATCTGGTAGCTAGCATCATCTTATTCCTTATTTTAATTCTTTTACGGTATAAGTTTAAAAAGCCAACGGCCGGTTAAGTTGGTGGAACAATTATGTATGTAACCTTTACATTTGTGGGGTTGGGTTTTTTCTTTTTAAAATCTTATTTTGATTTCGGACACATATATTTTTTTTATGTGAATGCTATCTCAATAGCTTATCTATGCTATACATAGATAGCTATTTTAACGTTTCTAAAGAAATGCAAGGAATACGTTGATACGATCCACAATCATTAGTAATGCAAGTTTAATTTTGCATTCTATTTTTTTTTTTCGTATGTGTTTCTTCATTTTATTTATTTATTTTTACTCATTGTTTGATTATATATTTTTAATTTCATATGCAGGTGTAGACTTATAGTCCGGAAAGAAAGGAAGAAAAAGAAAAAAACTTATTTGTTGTACTTATTTTTTTTATTTTTTTTTGGTTTCATGAAATATTGTTATGTTTTTATTTAAATGAATGTTAGTTTATGTTTTTATTTTAATGATTGTTAGTTTAATTACCTTTTACATTATGAAACTCAAACTTGCTACCAAACATAGGAATGCTATTAGACTAAGGGGTCGTTTGTTTTTTCCATTTAAAACTTAATGGGTCTGAATTAAACTCATTAAGTTTTTATTTATTTATTTATTTATTTTTATTTTTTTTTTTAAGTGGTCAAACAACTTAAAAATATTTAAAAAAAAAAACAACTTAAAATAAAAAGTAAGAAATCTGGACTTTTAACTTAATTTCAAATCACTGGATTACAATTAAAATATCCACTTCCAAGTCTATCATTCCAAAGAAGATATATTTCCAAATTTATTCTAATTTGATATGGTGTAGAATTCTTTCTTTTAATATATTTCTTATTTTAAACGGGTTTTTGAAAGGGGAAAAAAAAAAAAAAAAAACCCTAATCACTTCTCATACTGAAATTTGCAGGGGATTGAACAATTGAATTTCTTTGGCTCCTACCAAATCTCGATAAGAACTCTTTTTTTAAAAAAATCTAACTATTCATATAGTGCTCAATAAATTTGTCTATCATATTGAGTAGATTCCATGGCTTAAAGATGTTATAGGATAATTATATATATATATATATTGTTAGCTTACAAATCGTCACTATTACGCGCGGAAGCGTTGCCGGATAGAACACAAAACAAACAATCACAAAGAAAAGATAAGATGAAGAGAAATTTAAATCCAAACACACACAACACAAGAATTTACGTGGAAACCCAAATCAGGGAAAAAAACCACGTCTGTCAGGACAACAAGAGAAAGTTCCAATATGTAGTAAATTGTTACAACCACACACTCAGGTTCTCTATCTAAATAATACCCCAAACCCAATTACACACAATGCTCACTTTGAGATCTCTCTAGTATTTGCTATTTTGCTCCACCACTCTCAGGTGTTTTTCACACACCGAATAACCTAGTTATTATGGTCTATTTATATGTATTACAGGGAGTATAAACTAACAAGGAAATCCTACTCCTATACATACAAGAATTACTTGTTCCACACAAATACTATTTCTTATTTATAACAAGTCTTCTTGTAAAGGAGAAATCCTTTTCCCATTAGAACTTTCAGAAGGAACCTATTTCCTCTTCCATGAATATTTCTTGATTTAACGCATGCTTGTAATTAACTACGATTCAAGTTGCAGTTGGCCACCCGTTTCCTAAACCGTGTTGAACTTGACCACTCAGAAAACCGTGATCACTATGCATCTCATCTCGTGGACCGCTGCCGGTACCGTTGCGATGACCATAGCGATACACACTCGAATCAGACCGCTGCCGTAGCGCTGCCAAACAATTGGCAGCAGTGTCCTACCGCTGCCATGACCGCTGCCAAAGCCACAGCGGCTTGGCAGCGGTTTTAGCTGGTGTCCGCTTCTTCAGTTCCTTTCGCCTCTAAGCCTCCCTCAAACATAACCTCATACTCCCAAACGTTCTCACATCTCTAGGAAGTCTCCGCATTGGGTGAATTATTGTTTGGTATCCATTTGGTAATTCAAGCCATATCCAACATATATATATATATATATATTTTTCTATTATCAGTTCGTCCTGACAATAAATATATCAGAACGAAGAATGTGGACCACTAGATTTATATACTTTGACTCAAAGTGTATCCACTTGTCAAAACTTCTCCATAATCTATGGTCCATATTCTTCGTCCTAATATATTTATTGTTAGGACGAATTAACAATAGAAAGACTATGTATATATATATATATGTGGGAGGGATCGAGATACACAATTTTTGACACAAGATTTGATACAATTTTTCAGCCATTGGATTTATGAGATATGGATGGCTTAGATTTAATAAATTGATTTTATTTTTTATTTTTACTCTTTTATCTAACATTAATTTTCTTTTCTCTATTCTCTCTCATATATTCACTTTCCTAATTAATATTTAATCTTCCTTTCATTTATGTATATTTTTCCTCTTCCCATTTAATTTTCTATTCTTTTTAGTCTTCAAGTTTTTCTATTCTCTTTAAAACATGGCACTTCTTCATTCTTCAGTATGTTTTTGTGTTGTCATATATATATATATATATATATGAGTAATGCTAGAGGACCCAAAAATATAACCCAAATTTTGGACCCAAACTTATGTGGCAACATCACATGGGATCTTTGGGAAGAGTGACGTGGGCCCATGTTGTGTATAATGTTGCCACATAGGTTTGGGTCTAAAATTTGGATCTTTTTTTTGGATCCTCTAGCATTACTCATATATATATATATATATATATATATATATATATATTTTAACTTTCAATTCTTAGAGTAATGCTATACGATTCAATTCTTAAATGATGTACTGTCAATTAATTTTTTATATGCTTCCAAGGAACCCGTATTAGTTCCTCAATAATTTTGCAATACCCGCAAAGTCTTGCACTATAATGTAATTTCTGATTAGCTGAGTGTCTGATTTGTTAACCTTGTCCCGTCTGGAAAATCATTAGCATAGCATTGTAAGTAAAATTAAAAAAGTTGCTTGGACATAGTCACAGTCTTTGAACTTTTTTTTGTACTGCATCAGTATATTAAGGCAAAAGCAAAAGAAGAGCCAAAGCAGGCACAACTATAGGGCAAAAGCACCCACACAAACACACAACACCACCAGTGGCAAAACACCACGGTCTTTGAACTTAACTGATGAAATGTCTAGGATTCTTTTCTTCTTCTTTTTTTTTTTTTTTTTTTTCAAACATTTTCTTTCTTGTTTTTTATTGGTTTACGTATGCAACTAATTATATATCATGAGAGAGATGAGAAAATTAAAAGGGAAAGGAAAAAAAAAAAAAAAGTAAGAGAGAGGAAGATGAAATATTGATTAGATTTTAATTAGGAAAGTAAATCTATGAAAGAGAATAGAGAACATAAAAAAAATTAATGATAGATAAAGGAGAATGAAATAAAAAAAAAATCAATTTATTTATAAATTTAAGCCATTTATATCTCATAGATCCAATGACTGAAAAATCGTGTCAAAAATTGTGTCCCCCGATCCCTCCCGATATATTTATATTATATATATATCAATCTTTCTATTGTCAGTTCGTCCATTATAGAGAAGTTTTGACAAGTGCATACACTTTGAGTCAAAGTATGTAAATCTAGCGGTCCACATTCTTCGTCTTGATATATTTATTGTCAGGACGAACTGATAATAGAAAATCTGTATATATATATATATATATATATATATATATATATATAACTTTTTTTTGACAATAAATTGAACTCAAACTTTGTTTGTAGAATATGCAAAATTATATTCTTTGATACATTTTTTGTTTTATTAAATTGAACTTTGTTTGCAGAAGAACATATAAAATCTTATAAAGAATGTTGTATGTTAAATTACTTTTTTTCATTAGTATGGGTATAAATGTAAAATTACTTATTTTCAGACAATTTTATTTTTAAAAAATAAACATGTTGACAGTAATTCAGACGTGAGAATAAAAAACAAACATATCATTCATGTTCAAATTTCAATCCCTATTCAGCCTTCAAAAAAATTCAGAACTATTCAGTCATCAGACAAAAAAAAAAAAAATAATAAACGACCAACACTTGACATCTCTCGTACTTATCCGTGCCGTTCTAGTCTCACGTCACCACAAACCTTAGAATCGGCTCACAAGGACCCGATCCGATCCGGACAATGACAACACAATAATCCGGCCCGATCCGAACAATGAACAGGCCGAAAAATGAGGTCCGGCCCGATTGACAACTCTAGGCTACTCGGTGATCTCGCGCGCGCACACACACACACACACTCTCTCTTCCGTTCTCGGTTCTCTTTCTCTCTGATCTTCACAGCGTCATTCTCTCTCCTGGTTCAAAATTACTAACAGAGGTACTGTAAATCTTGTACTAGTGTTGCTTTTAACATAAAATTTATTCATTTACACTTCATAGGTTTTCAATGATCTGTTCAATTTATATTTTATTGTCGTATTTTTACACATTTACCAGAAACAACATATTACTTCTTTGCTTCTTTTTCTCTGTTTTACGACGTGAAACAAATAGCATGTAAATCTTGACTCAGCTTCAATGTTTTATAGAGAAATAATTTCCCCAATGAATAATTTGTTTTTTTTCCAATCAGCATGTTTATTTTAAATTTGTGATATTTATCTGCTTTTCGTGTCCTGTGAATTTGTATAATTGTATCGCTGAGATGTTTAGGGTTTTGTCTGATTCACGTTTCAAGTAATTTGTATTTAAAAAAAAGAAAAGAAAAAAAGAATGACTGTCTTCTAATGTTAAATTCAATTCAATATTCAACATTCAATTCAATTCAATATTGTTTACATTGATGTAAATTTGGGTATATAATAGCTTGTTTGATCATATAAGTAGTTGGTGAAAATGGTAGATTTTGCTGATACTATACATTGCTTACTGCTATTTTATTTTCTATGATTAAACATGTTTTAACATAACAATGTATGTTAGTTGATAACGATACGCGGACGGATATGAATTCGTTCACAGTCCTTTTTTGAACTTTGAGTGATCATGGGCTTTTTGGGTTCACCTAGATTGTGACGACACACCTGCGATGTTAGATAGTTTCAAACTTGTTCGAGGATTTGGCTTTTTATCAAAAGATTGTTTTTTTTTTTAGTGTAAAGAAAAATTGGGTTCATTTCACTTAAACTCTCGTGAGTTTCCAATGTCTTGAACCTCCTCACAGACAGTGCCAGTCATTTGTGTCTTTGAACTTGCAGAATTGAGCTGTAAATCCTCACTGTTGGGACATGGGAAGCGAACAGCCAAAAGATCCATTCCAAGGGGTGGATTGGAAAGCCATTGGTGGTGAACTACAGAAGGACCCCAGTGCAGGTGTTAAATCGGTTGTAAAGAAGAGGCTCCCGAAAAGGGTTAGGCAAATTCCAGAATACTATTTCCTTCCACGGAGATCCTGGCCCTCTGCCATAGCCTTCTACGGGTCATGCATTGCTGGTGGAATTGGTGCTGGGATGCTGCTGGAGATCTGGATAAACAAGAAAGTTAAAGGTATATACCCCCGACGTTACCAGATTCTATTCAATTATTATACTACAAGGATATGCAAATGATTTTGATAAAACGATTCGTACATCTGAGAAACATGATTTTATATAACAAAATGGTTATAAGCATGCTAAGAAATTTTTTAATTTCTGGAAAGTTGTGGTAATCAAAATGTTTGTGGGATATGTATGTGTCATACAGTCATAGTGGACACTTCTTATGAGGCTCTCCTCCCAAACTTTCCAGGCCTCAAAGTACTCTAGGTTGCTTTGATTGACACGTGCCTTAGGGAGAGTCTTGAGAAAGCTTTTCAAATATGTTTTGCGGCCATAATAATTTGGCTAAAGGGAAGGCGATAGAAGAAACGATCTTTAGGCATCACATTGGTTGAAGTTCACTGACTTGCTAGTGCCCTCGACTTTTTGCAGTAAATGAGAAATATGCATATCGTGAAGACAATATAATTTGCGGTCTTTGTTGATCATAATGCATTTGATATCAATGAAGAGCTGTATCGATCATGTAGTCTGATGGTCTGACTTTCATGAACCATGATTATATCACTTGTTTTGAACCAAACTTCTGTTGAGCTTATGCATTTTTGTCAGACCTGATTAATAAGCTAACACGTTGTATGTTGGAATTCTGTCTTAAGCCTCCTTATTATGTATCTGCGATTTTAAATTTTTTCTACGTCTAATTGATTTTTGATATGTTATTTCAGAGGATGGAGGCGTCATATGGGAATTCGACAAATAGAGCCTGGATGGTGTTAGGGTTCTTGGTTTTCTATACTTCCAAAACGAGGCTGTAAAAGAAACTTAAAATTGTTAGATTTAAAGATTTTGATTTTGTAGCTATTGCTTTTGTGGAACTTAGCAGTAGACTATATATTTTAGGGTTATGCATTTTGTAGATATATGCGTTGCATATGACAAGCAACTCTTATAATCGATGCTTCGAATATATCTTGTAATCGAGATGTCTAGCATTATTCTTTTAAATATAACAATCTTTTCATTCTCGCATAAACAATGTAACTAGAGTTTTGATACATGCATAATTTCTTTTAAGTAACATAATTAGAGTTAACTTCATACTATAATTTAATTTGATAAGTTTATATCTAACTTCAAATTTTAACATGCAACTTCATCGGCTACATAACTTAGTTTACATAACTTAGATTAAACTAAGGAAGTAAACTGTAAATATCAATTTCAGTGAAAATATTGGGGGTTTAAATTTTTGGAAATTTCGATAAAAATATCAATCGAGAATGTCTCGATAAAAGTATATATCGATATTTATTTCCTTACATTAAACAACAAAAAACTTATCACGATAATATTTTTTTTCTTGGAAACATAGTATAATTATTGTAATTATCAAATCCAATATATGTTAATAAGATAACGTAGTAAATCTTATGTTAGTCATATCAATGCCACATCATTTAATATCAAAAAATTATTTGAGTAATTTTTTAAGTTAATTTTTAATTTTAAAATCATGAATGTTTGACTAATAAGACGAGACAAGTAGTGCATACGACAGCGTTTGGAAAGTTTGTTTGGTTCGGTGGAAAGTAGAGTTCAAATTCGTCCCAAAAACCCTAGTTTAAGAGAATCTGACGCGCATTTCGCATTTAGAATTCTTCACTTAACAACCATTCCCATTTTGGAAAGGTACCGTCTTTCGCTTTTTTCCTATTTTTTTCGTAATTTCTTTTTGATTTTACAGTGTTGAATTGATAGAGTAGAGCCATTGTGTTTGATGAATTTTTTCATAATTACAATAGAAATTGAGTGAAATGCATGTGCAATTTTTGTTTAGAGAGCAAATGAAAGAAGTTTCTATAGGGTTTTTTTTTACATGAATTCGTTTACTTGTATGTAAACTATGCAAAATATAGTTTTTTGTTTTTTGATTTTTGCTTTTTGTTGAAACATATTTTGACTGGAAAACAGATATAAAGCTGGTCAGGAATGTGCCAATGTTGATTTTTAATGCTATTTTTCGAAAGCATTTTACGCTACAGATGCAATTGATAATGGGATAGAACTTGTTTTTTTCGAAACATTGAGTTTTCAGGTTCACTTACTTTTAGGTGAGAAATGGATGTTAAGAATCCGCCTATGAGTTATCCAGGTCCAATTGATCCTTCGGTGTTGTACGAACAAGAGCAGCACGTCTCTTCAGCGACATGAGGAAGGACAGGACCGTCGTATTTTGAGGTGTCACGAACAAACCTCGAAAATCGATGGTTGGAAGCTCTTGTAGAAACAGATTGATTTGGTTGGAAAGGCGGGGTTTGGTCATTTCAGATTGATTGGACAATTCAGCTTGAATATTGCACTCATCTCCGCACTGGTTGAGAGGTGGAGGGAAACTAACACATTTCATTTGCCGAATGGGGAGATTACCATTACTCTGGATGAAGTGGCCTGAATTCTTGGACTGCAGGTTGATGGAGAAGCTGTAGCGAGAGATATCACTTGCACAGCGGGTACTACCATGTAGAGATTTGCAAAAATCTGTTGGGGAAAGCACCGAATTCAGATGCTAAGGAGGTAAAGGATGGAATGGTGAAGCTTAGTTGGTTGAAAGAGGAGTGTCCTAAAGATGCTTCGGATGAAGAGATGGAGCAATGCGCTCGTGCCTTCCTGCTGTACTTGGTAGGAAGCATTATATTTGCCACAACATCCGGCAACCTTGTCCTTCTTTCGTACCTGCCATTGTTCAATGACTTTGACAAAGCTGGGAAGTACGCTTGGGGTGCAGCCGTGCTGGCATTCTTGTTTAGACAACTCGGCAAAGCTTCCATGAAATGTCAGAGCACCATCAGTGGCTCTTTGACGTTACTACAGGTTACTTTCGTTTTTTCAGTTCCAAATCTAGCCTGATTGACAACTCTAGACTACTCAGTGATCACACACTCTCTCTCTCAAGAAAAAAAAATTGATTATTTTCTTCTAATATTAAATTCAATTCAATTCAAATTGTGGTAAAGTTAGGTATATAATTGCTTGTTTGATCATAAAAGTAGTTGGTGATAATGGTAGGTTTTGCTTGCTATGATTAAACATGTCTTAACATAACAATGTATGTTAGTTGATAACGATACGCGCAGATGGATATAAATTCGTTCACAGTCCTTTTTTGCACTTTGAGTGATCAGGGGCTGCTCGGGTTCCTCTAGATTGTGACGACACACCTGTGATGTTAGATAATTTCAAACTTGTTCGAGGATTTGGTTTTTTATGGAAAGATTGTTTTTTTTTTTTTTTTAGTGTAAAGAAAAATTGGGTTCATTTTGCTTTAATTCTCGCGAATTTCTAATGTCTTGAACCTCCTCACAGACAGTGTCAGTCATTTGTGTCTTTGAACTTGCAGAATTGAGCTGTAAACTCTTCACTGTTGGGACATGGGAAGCGAACAGCTGAAAGATCCATTCCAAGGGGTCTTTTGGAAAGCCATTGGTGGTGAATTGCAGAAGGATCCCAGTGCAGGTGTTAAATCAGTTGTAAAGAAGCGTCTCCCGAAAAGGGTTAGGCAAATTCCAGAATACTATTTGCTTCCGTGGAGATCCTGGCCCTCTGCCAAAGCCCTCTACAGGTCATGCATTGCTGGTGGAATTGGTGCTGGAGATCTGGATAAAAAAGAAAGTTAAAGGTATGTATGCCCTGGGTTTCTAGATTCTATTCAGTTATTATACTACAAGGATATGTATGCAAATGATTTCGATAAACGATTTGTACATTCAGAGGGAAGTAAATGAAAGTTAGGATAACGTCACTTCTAATGTACATTTTGTGAACAGATATACAAAGAGAAAAGAAGTGGCTCCTTTAAGAAACATGCGAGGCAACTAATTAAATTTCTGGAAAGTTGTGGTAATCAAAACGTTTGTGAACGGATATGTGTCATAGTGGACAGTTCTTATAAGGCTATCCTCCCAAACTTTCTGGGCCTCATTGTACTCTAGGTTGCTTTGATTGACATGTGCCTTAGGGCGAGTCTTGAACCTGGATGGTGTAGGTTTCTTTCTGATTGGCATCATATGGGAGTTCGACAAATAGAACCTAGATGGAGTAGATTTCTTTCTGGTTTTCTTTCTATTCAAAATGAGGCTGTAAAAGAAACCGAAAATCGGTAGAATGCTTTAGATTTTGATTTGGTATTCATGTTGCGATCATTTCGTAGCTATTTATTGTATCGAACTTAACAGTAGACTATATATATACGGTTATGAATTTTGTAGGTATTTGTATGTGTTTCGGGCAACTAACATTTATGTAACAAGCGACTCTTGTAATCGATTCTTCGAATATAGTAATTTAAGATGGCTTCATTTGTTTTAAAAGTGATCTTTTCCTCTAATTATGTAACTATCAATATGCAGTTTTTCTTTCTTTGCCCAGTTGATTGTATATCACTTAATCCCAGCTTGTTATAGAATTTATATAAGAGGGATTCAATAGAATTTACATTGTAACGAACGTCATTTACCATCAAGGCACATTGGACGGTGGTGGATCGGAAGAATTTCGAAACGAATGCATATGAATATAATGATAGTATTGTATCAAATAATATTATGGTTAATGGGAGGTTTAGCAATAAACAACAATCGAAAATGAAATCCATCTCGATCTATAGTATGATAATTGATATATAAATCTAAACGATGTAATAAGACAAATAATTTTTCTTTTAATTAACTAAAGTTAAATTCATACTATAACTTAATTTCATAAGTTTAAATCAACTTCACTTATTAATTTGTAACTTCACATATTAATAAGTTTAAAATAACTTATTTAAAATTTATTCTTATTTGTAAAATGTAAAAATGTTGATTGAGTTTTTAGTATTCTTATACATATTTTATGTTAGAGATGTCTAATATTAATTAAACATGTAAATTGGGTCGAGCCGGTCTAAGCACAGTCCGACAAAGCACGATTCCGTACAAACATTGCACGGCACGACACGCCCCCCTAAGGCCCGGTAATTGTATTGATTATTGAGTCATTGACTATGATATTAGTGTACAATTAATAAGATTCACATCTACACTCTAAGCAAACAATGTACAAGCTTCAAAGATTCAAACTTTAGAAAACCAAAGCCAAAACCAACCTCAGCCCACCACGTTAAATGAAGTGTGTCGTCTCGTGCCGTGCCGTGCTGTGCTCGTACGAAATCATGCTTTGTCAAAATGTGTTTAGATCGGTTCGATCCAATTTACATGTTTAATTAATGTATATTTATATATAAAGTTGATATATATGTTCTATTTATGATAATATGTAAACTTTTGATTCATTCGATTTTAACAAAAAGAAAATGACTCGGGAGGATTCAATTATTATTTGATTGATAATCAATTATTTAGTTGAGGTCGGCCATGATCACTTGTACAATCAATCCACTGCAACCACACGTTTTCCATCATATTTGTCCATCTTCTCAAGTTTAGTTATTTCACTTTTTTTTTTTTTTTCCTTCTTCAAATTTCTTTACTCTTATAAAATGACTTGGATGAGTTGGATCTCGCCCACAATAAAAAAGTAAAATGATAATAATAAATAAATAAATAAATGACTTGATTCTCATTCATCTCATTATAAAAGTTAAAAAGTGAGCATGCAAATGCTCTCTTTTGGAAAAAGTAGTCTTCTATAAACTTTAAAATATAAGAGGGGAACCTAAATATCAGAAGACCAAGACTTGATTCGAATTAAGCAAGTTTGCTACGATGCTGGTGTATCCATTTAAGCAAGATCCCACATGATTCTTCTCCATCATAAAGATCAGACGGTGGCTGTCACAAGACTCATTCTAGAACAAAGTAAATCTGATACAGAGAAGTTTTCCCGCCTATTTCTTTGTTATCTTTTTAACGTACGCCTTATAAGCTATATAATAGCCATTTTGTATTCAATAAAGCATCAAGAATTATCCTCCCCTGTCTCTCTCTTTCTATCAAAATATTCTTCTTCAGTTTCTCTTCCTCATTGTTCTTGATCACATACTGTAATTCATCCTCATCACACATCCATCAATAATCCAAGCCAACGTACGATCTCCTCCTTAGATATATAAATGTTCCTCATCAGTTGAATCAAGGGCTTTTTTGGCTTTGATTCATACATTTTTTTCAGACCTCAACAGTCAAAAAACATTATTTTTTTCGAAGAATAAATAAAAAATACTCTTTCAAAAAAAATAAATAAAGAATAAATAAAAAATAAAAAACAAAAAACAAAAACACAATCTTCACAAAACAGACAAACGAGAAAGAAAGAACAAATTGAATTAAAAGTCAAAAGATATATAAAATGATGAGATCAAATACCTTGCAAACAGAGCTCAACAGTCAAAGAGTGTATGTGTTTGTATCTCTTTGAAATTCTTCTTGGTCTCGACTCGGAGAGACTGAGAGCAGAGAGCTTATGATTTGTTTATTGTTTCTTAACAAGTTAATTTATAGAGCTTGGGGTTTAGTGGTGGTGTTTAGGAAATGACTCTTTTACCCTTATGACTCCCAACTGCTTTTGTTGTTGTTATTTTACCCTTCAACTTGAGGTAATATGGGATTTGTCACACACCCTTCAACTTTGGTACTTGGTTAATGTTAACCATGGTTAAAATATATAAACCCAATTATGGTTAAAACATATAAATCCAAATATACAAGCTTCAAAGATTCAAACTTTAGAAAACCAAAGCCAAAACCAACCTCAGCCAGCACGTTAAATGAAGTGTGTCGTGTCGTGTCGTGCCGTGCCGTGCCGTGCTCGTACGGAATCATGCTTTGTCAAACTGTGTTTAGATCGGTTCGATCTAATTTACATGTTTAATTAATATATATTTATATATAAAGTTGATATGTATGTTCTATTTATCATAATATGTAAACTTTTTATTCATTCAATTTTAACAAAAAGAAAATGACTCTGGAGGATTCAATTATTATTTGATTGATAATCAATTATTTCATTGAGGTCGGTCATGATCACTTGTACAATCAATCCACTGCAACCACATGTTTTCCATCATATTTGTCCATCTTCTCAAGTTTAGTTATTTCACTTCTGTTTTTTTTTTTCCTTCTTTAAATTTCTTTATGTATTTACTCTTATAAAATGATTTGGATGAGTTGGACCTTGCCCACAATAAAAAAGTAAAATGATAATAATAAATAAATAAATGACTTGGATCTCATTTATGGGGTGGGCATGAGTTGGTTTGGGTTGGGTTTGACAATACCCAAACCAAACAATTATTTAATCGGGTTATTTTTTTACAACCCAAACCAAACCAATTATAATGTTAAACCAAACCAAATCAAACCAATAAAAATCGGTTTGGTTCGGTTTGCTTTGGCAATTTAAAAAAATAATTATATATATATATTATTTGAACAAATATAATAATATCAATACAAGTAGTTAAACTCATTATCAACAAAAGAAATAATAATACTAAATTTGACCAAAGTGTGTGACAATAATAGTTTTTTTTTAAAAAAAATTCCTCAAGTGTAGAACACATAAAAGTTATTAAAAAAACTAAACTAAAACTTATTGCTTAATGTGTTTTTGTACGAAACAATAATAATAATAATAAAATAGTTACTTATTCTCAATAAATTTATTTAGTGCCAACAACTTTGAATGAGATAAAATAACTCTAAGAATAAATAGAGACCTGTGACACTGGAAATAAACATAATATAAAATTATGTTAACTTTAATTTTTTTATATGATAATTTAATTATATATATATATATTAAGTATATAATGGTTTGGGTTGGATTATGCGGGTTGATAAAACACAACCCACAAACCAACCCAAATCAATCGGGTTACTAAAAAATAACATAATCATTTTTTTTTTCTTTAACAAAACCAAACCAACCCACTTAAATTGCTTTGGTTTGGGCGGGTTGATCGGTTTGGCAGTTTAGGTGCTCACCTCTAGATCTCATTATAAAAGTTAAAAAGTGAGCATGCAAATGCTCTCTTTTGGAAAAAGTAGTCTTCTTTAAACTTTAAAATATAAGAGGAGAACCTAAATATCAGAAGACCAAGACTTGATTCGAATTAATCTATTATTAATTTCGATCATATCTCCTCTTTCATGTCGTGTTCATACATAACAAACCAAATCAGACTCGCATATAAGTGTAAGAGATCTTCCAACACTTGTTTTTTAAGTGAGGCAAGATTCTATCCCGTCTCACTAAGACTATATATTAATATGAAGCTTCTCAATTAAACTACAAATCATATACAATTAATATTGGCTTTTGTTCCATGAAAGATTATTGTTTGTATGATTGAATTAAGGGGTCTCGTGAGGTTGGGTTACATTTGACAAATGTAACATTATACATTATTTATCCACAAACAAGAACAAACCAATTTTTTTTTTAAAAAAAGCATAAAAATTAATGTTCACTAGATTGAAACTCCACGTCAGTGTTGTATATGTATGGGTGATTGTTTGAGGTGGGACCTAAACCACAACAAGATGGGTCCCACTTTTCAAAAAAAGAAGAAGGTAGAACTACTAGTCTACTACTATTTAAGCAGAGGATGACATTGCTGGTTGGTACTGTTGAAGAAATTAATACTGTAATTTATATTTTGATTTTCGTTTAATTTGTTTTAATAATATATCGAAAATAGTCTTAAATATCACACAAATCTCGAATGATTTCTCTAAGAATTTTACTTAATTGATAGGATCGATGCAAACCATTTCATTTGATTTGTTTGTATCACTGCTAATCATGGGAGAGTTTTAATTTTAACACTAAAAACCAATCTCTTATCTCTCTCTTTAAACCAAATTAAGTGTGTGAAAGAGAGAAAGCAAAAGCAAATAGAAACCAATAACACCATTGAATGTGTTTTGAAAGCTATCTAAAAATGTCAGATTTTGAAAATTTATCACCATTTTAAAAATGTCGCGCCGTGCCGTGCCGTGCCGTGCCGTGCTTGTACGGAATCGTATTTTGTCAGACTGTGTCTAGATCGGCTCGACCCAATTCACATATTTAATTAATATTAAATATGTCTAGCAGAAAATATAAATCAGAATACCAAAAACTCAAAAAGAATAAAAATATACAAAAACTCAATCGACATTTTGACATGTACCCGTGAGCCGTGACTCGATTGGTAGGGTGATAGTAATGTTCCGATTTTATGTGGCTTTAATTAATAAAGGGTCCAAACTAACCTTATTAAGTTGATAATTATGTGAATTTTACAGCTATATATTTTGGAATCTTATTATAATAGTACATACATGTTTATCTATAAGATCTTATCTCTAAGTACTGGTAGGTAAAAGAAACAATCCTTATTAATTATCCTAACAAATCAGCTTTCTACAAAGGGAACATGAAAGTCAGAAATTGAGGATCATTAACGAAAGTATGATGTGGTCACACTCACTGATTGTCAATTCCATTCTTGACCCACCTCTCTCTAATCACCATTTTGGTAAGTTGATTAATAGGGTTAACAGCACCAGACCACCTGAACAATAAATGAATTTACAAATTGCCCCTTCAACTTTTTTTCTGGATAATTTACCCCTTGAACCCCCATTAATTAGCAACAAGTGACAGACGTTAAAGGCAAATTATATTTACATACCCTGATTATATGTATACTTGCATTAAAACTAAAAAAATATAATAATATTACACAAACACCCTTTGACTTGTTTGACTAATGTAAAAAAAAAAAAAAAAATATTAATAATTTAAAATAATAATAATAATAACAACAACAACAACAACAATTAGGGGAGTGTATTTTATATATTTAGCATATATTTAATTTATCTCCAAATTCTTTATATCATCAACACCATCAAACCAAATAAAAAAAATCAAAAAATTTATCAACAAAAAATGAAAAAAAAAACTAATATTAATTTTATAATTAATTAAATTTAAAAATAAAACTAAATAAATTTATAATTAGTGAACTAGTTAACCTTAAATTTAAAGGATTTTTTTTTATTAGGTGGAGATCCAATCCAGATTGGATCCCAACCGTCCATCGCATAGATGGATGGTGGAGATTAAGAATTGAATCAAAAAGGAAAAAAAGAAAAAAAGAAATTTTGATATTAAATATTTAAGATTAAAAAAATTAAAAAGAAAAAATCTTATGAAAAAGACAAAATATTAAAAACAAAAAACAAATAAACGATTGTTAAAAAAACAAAAAACAAAAAACAAAATCTAAGTTTGGATTGTTAAAAAATAAACGATTTAAATAATGGTATGGTTTGGTTTAATTAGGTTGAATTTTTGGATTTTCAAGTTTATATGTTACCTTAAATAAAAAAAAAAATAAAAAAAAAAAAGGTTTATATGTTATCAAAACAAGATTCTTTATCAAGGTTCAAGACAATATGCTGTAATCAAGATCCTTTATAGACAATATGCTGTACATCAAACAAAACACTTGAATAGATAAATTGAAAGAAAAGAAAAGAAAAGAAAAATATAACAAGATGTCAATGCATGAGATACATTATTATAAGGAAAAAGCATGCACACACCAAAAATCACATTCGATCAAGAGCTGCTCTGAGACTTAAAACATGGTAGAAAAGCATTCTGAGTGGCTTCATCCTCCCACTGCAACTCCTTCCACCATCCTTCCTCTCCTTCGATGACAATTTTACGTTCCTTCGTACTGTTAGAATCGAGTGGAAGCTTATTAAGATTAGGGCATTCGAGCACATAAATATCTTTGAGATGCAGGAAGGGCAAAGCGTTACAATAAATGCTCTTCAAATGTTGTAGATCAGTCAATTCAAGCAATTCGAGTTTTCCAAATAGATTTCCCACCATCTCTGGAACTTGTTGGCCTATTTCTCTATTAGCAGTACTGATTATTTCTTCCAGAAGAAGGCATTTTGCTACGAACAAGAACTTGAGGTTTTGAGCAAAAACAAGCCATGTCAAGTCCCTCAACTTTCCGCAAGAGAATACATGAAATGTGTGAAGGCTACGGAAACCATGAGTTTCTCTTATGCTTTGTACTACTTCCTGTGCACCACCAATCTTCAACTCTTCCAAATATTGACTCGTAAGATGTAGCGTATGGAGGTGCTTCATATCTGCTAATGATAAAACATTGAGTGACTTTGAATCGGAGAATTCTTGAAGGCACAGAGATTGAGTACAACTTTGTAACTTACTAGAGCTCAAAAATCTTCCAAGAGCATCAGAACTTTTTAAAGTGATGGTCAACACAATTATATATTTCAAACAAAGCAATTCCTCCACCAAGAATTCATAACCACCAAACAAAACACCATCTTGAGATAGACCTTGAGAATAATAATTGAACATCCTCAATACTTGTAACATTGAAAAACTGGATATCAGTTGTCTTGGAATTGCGCAAAGACAACTCATTTGCTCCAAGTTCAAACACTTGAGATTTACCAAGGCCTTCAACTCGTTTGGCAGCTCTCTTATGGAAGTCTTTGATAAATTTAGATATTGCAGAGAAACCAATTTTGAAATTCCTGGAGACAATTCATTTAGAAAACGATTGGATGAAAGATTTAAAACTTTGAGAGAAGGCATAAATTGGAAGAAGTAACTATTGATCGTCATTAAACGATTAGATTGGAGAAACAAAGTAGTGAGATGATCAGAGCATGTAGAAAACTCTAACAGATCCTCAATTTCATTATCCATCAATGAAACCCTTGTCACACCTTCCCACTTTCCAATCTTTGGTGCTTCAGTTAATCCAGCCCTTGCTTGAATCAAAACATTCTCCTTTTCGATTTCACATGTTATCCACAAAGCCATATCACGAATTACATCATGCATTTTAACATAATCGGACCCTCCACCTTCTTCCAGTAAACATGCATGAAGTAAAACACCAATGATGTAGTAACCTTTATTTTGAACTTGATTATAGTCATTTTCATCAAAAAATCCCTCTCCAATCCAACAATCTATCAGGCAACTTTTTGAAATATAGGAGTCTTCCGAAACCAAACTACAATACAAAAGACAAGATCTAATTCTGTCATCGGACAAACTATCGTAACTGAACTTTAAAAGAGGATACACCTCTTTCCCTATACCTGGAAATTCAGAAGCTGATCTCTTCAAGACTTGAATTGCATAATTCCATTCTTCAGGTGTCGTCTTATAAGCCATGGCTCTACCGATGGTGATGAGAGCAAGTAGTAAACCACCACACTCTTGAGCAACAGATTTGGCTAGCTCAAGAATATCAGGATGGCTATTAAGAGTGTCTTCTCCAACCTTATTTTGAAACAATTTCCAAGCTTCTTCATCTGTCAAACACTTCACTTTAAACTTCCTGTTAGATTCCATGAAACCGCAAATATCAATAAAACGAGTTGTGAAGACTACCTTGGAAGCAATATTTTTCGGGGTAGCAAGAGGGACACCAATTTTGGTTAAATCAACCCGCTCCCATATGTCATCCAACAATAATACAAACTTCTTCTTGCTCAAAATCTTGAAGATATCTCTAGCTTTTTCTTGAAGGCTTTTATTCTTCCACGACTCGTTACAAAGACCTATCCTTTGTGCAATGTTTTCTTGAATCTTTTCAAGTTGTAGATCTTTAGACACCACAACCCAAATAACAATATCAAAATCGTTTGGCGTATCAACGAACTTATTGTTGATTTGGGTTAATAAGGTGGTCTTACCAACTCCACCCATTCCATATAGGCCAATAATTCTCACCCAATCTTCTTCTACTTCCTGAGCAAGGCATCTCCAAACTTGATCGAGTGTCGATTGCAAACCCACAAGCATTGGTTCATGAGGTATTTCATCCACTGCAGCTTCTGGTACCCTCTCAGCCACCACTTGGAAATTAGCTCCATCAGCCATTAAAGTGGTCACAGCTTTAATCATTTTAGACACTTTCTTTCCGAACTTGTAGCTAGACTTGCAATCCTTAGAACAAAAGCCTCCAAAACATAATTTGTCAATCTCTTGTGAGCTGTCTTTGATGATCAAGTCACCAACCCTAGTTTCCATATGTTGTACCCTGGAGAGCCACCCTTGCACTTGATTTAGCCGTTTCATCTGTTGTTGTTCAGCAACAATGACTCTGCTCATCACATCGTTCCTTGCTTCAAACAACTTTTGCATTGCAGTTTGTAAGGCTACAACGTTGTCTTCCAATTCACATATATAAGTTGCTTTTCTAGCAGTGCAATCTAGACAGCGTGATATAATGGCATCACATGACAGTGACACTGAGATCGAGCACAAATTACCCATCTAATGGAAAAAAAAAAAAAAAAAAAAAAAAAAAAAAAAAAAACTTCAGAAGCTCTAATGGAAACAACCGAAACTGTTCTAGTAAATTGGAGCTCTGTTATGTGTAAGTCAACAAGCTCATTTGGAGTACTTGTTTGAGTAAGATGATAATGGTCTAGTACATTTTGCGTAAGATGTTTAAAAATAAATAAATTACTACTCTTTTTGTGTGCTTTCACACGTTAGAATAAATAATCAAATAAATAAATAATGGGGTATGTCATAGGTGAGAGAAAATCTTGCATGCATCTGGTGTAATGCACCATAATCAATGGGTGCATGCCATGTGACAGAGAATTCATTTGATTGGTTGTCCTTGCCACATGGCATGCACCCATTGGATGGTTGCAATGCAAGATTCTCTCTCATTATTTATATTATTATTTTATATATATCTTAAGAGAATCCAAGGCTTTGGGGGATTCTAAGGAAGATGTTGGGCCAGCTCTGGTGGATCCTCTAATTGAGCCTGGCCTAAATACTTGCCCTACAGTTGTTTCTCTAAGTTATATGGAATCGGGGAAGGGCAGTAACAGGGTTGAAATATTACTAGCTGACGAAAGAATTGGGCCCACGGGGCTAGGGGAAGGTGAACAATGGGCCTAGAGTGGGGAAATGGAAACGGGCTGCCAGAAAGGGCCCTCTGTTAAGTTCTGACCCTGTATTTGGTAACTCGAATGGTAAAGAGAATTGCTTGTTCTGCTGAGGATGTTTTCAATGGTGATATTAAAAAACCCAGGTCTGATGCATCTTCAGCAAATAGTGATGGAATCGTATCGGGTCCAATGAAAAATGAGTGCCACTTTCCTCTTCTGTTGGTGCTCAATAAATTTACTCCAACGGTGAGTAATATATACTTAATTAATTGTTTAATACCATAACAATAAAATTAATACCTATAATTACTTATTACTAGTTTTCCAACCCGAGCATTGCATAGGCAGACAGGCTTTGTATTAAAACTGTTTGTAAGACATTGCGTTGTTTATACCGAAATTTTTGATGTAAATATATTTAAACATAATGAACATATAATTTTTCCTTTATTACCTAAGTCATGTTACCTCAATAAGTTATATTTTATTGTTAGGCGGTAGGAATGCTCATACTTCAACTGTCTATAAATTTTTGAGAGTATATTCACATCTATATAATATAAAGCATACAATCGGAAAAAAATGAGTTAAGTTTAATTATATAACAGAGGGAAGAAAAAAGAAATTCAGTAAACCATTATAGTTTAAAAGTTTGATATTTTTGTAAATAAATTGGAATGTGTTTATGAAGGTAGATGGAATAATATGGGGGTTGAATTACTTTGTTATATATATGGATTACCTCCTCAGTCCTCCCAAGCATTTCACTTTTTTTTTTTTTTTTTGCTTTCAAAGCTCCAATTTCTTCAAGTGCCTCTCATATCAAGATTACAACTTGAATTTTGACATTTTTTTAATCATTTGGTTTTCAATTTGGAAATGTGAAATTAAAAATAATAATTAAATTTTGAGAATAATTCCAAGCTAACCTTTCTATTCCATAATTAATTAAAAATAATAATGCACTTTTAATAAAAAACTAAATGACTAAAAAAAAAAAAAAAAAAAAAAACTCTTTCCTATTCAAAGGTTAATTCATTCATAATAGCATCGTTAACAAAAAAGAAAAAAAAGAAAAGCAAATAAACAATGATTCAATGAATCAATAACCAATCCCATTAATTAATAGATTTAAATTTATAGAAAATTTTGATAATAATCTCAAGCTAACTTCTCGTAGTTCAGAATTAATTAAAAATAATAATAAACTTTTAATAGAAAAAACTAAAAATAAATAAATAAAAAATTTCCTATTCAACAGTTCATTAATAATGGTATTGTTAAAATGGTGGAAAATGAAGAGTTATGAATGGAATAAAAAACATCTCAGGTATTGAGATTATCATGTGATACTATAGAATCTTAAAAACCATTGAATCCGGTTGAATTCGGAACTTGTCGCATTAATGGATATTAGAAAATTAATATTAGAGGATAATGAATTATATATATAGTCATTATATAAAATTTAATACCAAATAATCAACATCGTTAAATTACACCAATATTTTTCTCCGAAGCATGATGCATAAGTTCAATTCAAGAACAGTACGTTGAAACACTCGTTTTAATCTTTTCTATGTATGTTTTAATGTCAATTTCATTATATGGATTTAAACGGGATCTAGAAATTCAATGTAATTTAAAACTTTTTCTTAGAAAGTAAGGAAAAACAAAAAAAAAAATAAAAATGATAGTATATTAATAACTCAAGTCATGTTCAAAATTGGCCAAATTGAAATGACAATCCTGTTCGAGGAATGTCATTTTCCAACCCCAACCACATTCATTGTAGTAATGTAATATGCATTATTATTTCATTGTTTTGTTTTCGTATAAATGATCTTAAATTATTATTGATATATATTCTTTTGAAGTAACACTAAGTGACCAGAAGACATAGAAAACCATACTTTTCTTTTCAATTTTTGTAGATTTAGAGCTGTCAACTGCCAGATTTTGATAATCATATTAATATATAATTATATATAAAGAAATTTTATTTCATCACAATGCCACCTAATGTAAATTTCAATGACAACTTCATCTTCGATATTATTAAAACAACAATATTCATGCCTACCTCAAGAAAAAAATCACCAAAACAAAATGTATCCCCAGCCTCCACCAAAATATCAAATTTGGAATCACTTGCTTTAGATTTAACGAATTTCACTTTTAGAACCTTACTCTGCAAGAAATGGTTATACATAGACAGATATCCATTGACTGAAATAAATAAGACATTATATTCATAAGCAATGCCACAAACCTTAATGAAACCTGTTTCAATGACATTATCGGTATATTGAGGAAGTTCCAGAAACAAAATCAAAATGTAAAATAGATTATATATATATTCTCATAAAATTCTGTAATTTTTATTTTTATTTTTTATAAATAAAACTAAAACAAAGACCTCATTATTACTTATACAAAATACCAGTAGATATTCAATAATGTAATTTCAAACTCGGAAACTTATATACATATCGGATCATTATATATAAAATTGAATAATTTAAAAATGAACAAAAAAAAAAAAGAAAAAAAGAAAAAGAAAAAGAAAAGAAGAGTCATTGATTTTTATATATAAGTTATCTCCTCCTCAATTGTCTCTCTCTTTAATCTTTGAAACCCACCCAGTTGCTAAAAAAATGACAACAGATTATTCAATGGAGAATTTAAATTTATAGAAAATGGATTGGAAAATGAAGGATTGTTTAATTTTTATTTATAGATATTATATAATTAATGGAATGAATATTAATTTATATATATAGGCCAAAGTTAATGATCAGCACTGAATACGATTATATAGAAAACTCAAGCGATCAATTAATGCATAATCATAAAAATAATAGGACTGATGATGTTTATTAGAGGCTTGCACGTTATGCTTCGTTGGGGTGAAATAAGGGAAATGGAAAGTCACGAATTAAATTCAATTTAAATACAATATACAATTATAGTGGACATAATAATAAATATGATTGATATATATGATTCTATGTATTATTTGTGTATCATTTAAATCCAAAGTTCACTCATGGTGACATGTGGCGCTGTGAAACTCTATTATTATTATTATTATTATTATTATTATTATTATATATGATTAAAATTGATTTAATACATATATATATATTTTTAAAATGATTTAATACATACATATATATATTTAAAATGATTTAATACACTTGTTAAAAAAATGATTAAATATATAACAAATTATTAATAGTAAGCAAATTATTAAAAAAAAAAAAAAAAAACTTTTATCTTCTTTAACTTGTCTATACAAATTGACTATGACACCAATATTAAAGCATAAAGGCTAGTAGATTCTATAAAATAAAAGCATTACTAATATAAATATATATTGCCTTAAAATTAGGTCACACCTTAAGTGATTTTTAGAGTAAAAATTATTTACAACGGAAATATATTATTTTTCACTAATAATTTATAGAATTAGAATTTTAGTGACGTCATATTATATTTAGTGAGATAATATACGATGTCGTCTTGATGACAACAAGTAAGGGTCTCTAAAACTATATAATTGTGTCACATAAGAATGGAATTAATTTGTCACTTTGATTACATATTTTCAACGACGTAATGCTTAAAAGTGTCACTAAATATTGGTTTTAGTAAGACTTTTTTGATGTAGTTAATAATCACGTCGTCAAAAAGCAATTTTTTTGTAGCTACATCTTTATTTCAATGGCTCATGGTATTTCATTGCAAACAAAATATAGTAGAAATATGCATCCATACATTGCTTTAATATGTTATATATATGGCACAGCATAGCACGGTACGGCACAACACGACTTGATAATTACGGTATGAGTGTAATCTATATCTATATCTATATAATATCATATAATGCAACCTCAAGTGCCACATGGTCATCGTGAGGAGCTTTGGACATTGATTTATTGCTTGGCTATTAATTTATTATTACTTTTTAAAATAAAAATAAAAATATTAATTGTGGCCTTAACATAAGAAAATACATCAACTAATATTATTTTCCTAATATCTATTGTTATAACAATTTAGCTGATGTTATAATATATTATATGTGGTTTTTACCACATGTGATAACAAGCAAAATATCACCATAAATATCTTCCCTTACTTCCACCGTCTTTCTCTCTCACCTAATGCCACCCATTTGTTCAACCTCCTTTGCCTATATATATATATATATATATGTTTGTCTCTCATGTAAATTGTGGTTAGAAAAATATCAAAAGATCAATATAAGTAATTCACTGCTCTCTCTCTCTCTCTCTCTCTCGTCTTTTTGTTTAAAATTCTTCTCTCATATCTCTCTCTCAATTATTTATTAACTATTCTTCATCTATCTACTTTTCTTTTATTTTACAACAGCTTAATAAAATTGTTATAACATAATACAATTTATTATGTATCAGTTATTTATTGTATAACCTAAACGAAGACATCTCAGCAACAGGAAAGAACCCAGCCAGCCTTATATTCTTTGTTTTCCAATTGATTCATCTAGTATCAAAATCCCACAATGTCACAACAACAAGAGATTGGGGGTGTTAGTAGTTCAGAGGAACCAATCAACCAACTTCCCAGCAAGTTAGGAGGAAATCCTCATCAACCTCAATTGTCCAAAGCCAAAATTGCAAATCACGAATTAGGTGAGAAGCAATTTCACTTAAGTCCATAACTGATCTCTTGTGTGTGTGTGTGTGATGTCTATATCTTTATTTCAATGGCTCATGACATTTCATTGCAAACAAAATATATTAGAAATATGCATCCATGCATTGCTTTAATATATTAGATATATGACACGGCATGGCACGACACGACCCGATAATTACGGTATGAGTGTAATCTATATCTATATCTATATAATCTCTTTTGATGCAACCTCAAGTGCCACATGGTCATGGTGAGGAGCTTCGGACATTAATTGGTTGCTTGGCTATTAATTTATTATTACTTTAAAAAAAAATTATTAATTATGGCCTTAACATAATAAAATATATCAACTAATATTATTTTCCCAATATCTATTGTTATAACAATTTAGCTTAATAAATTGTTATAATACAATATAATTTATTATGTATCAGTTATTTATTGTATAACTATAAATATTAAATTCACATGCAAATTACAATGAAATAAATTCCACTATTTTATTTTATAACCTTCCAAAGAAAAAATATATATATATACCCCACCTACTATAATCAATTAGCTTTTGTCACTCTAGATCGATTACCTAAAATGTTAAAGTGGATCAATTTAAATCTCTATTAATATGATCTCATGCATATATCGCTACCACTTCTCAGTTGTACGTTTGCCTAAAATGTTAAAGATGATGATTCTGATTTTTTGCATTGGTTGTTGCAGGTAAAGCTTCAACATCAAACCCTCAAAGTCTTACAATTTCAACTATCCTTGTGATTTTACTTAGGGGGTGTATTCAATTAGGATTCTTGAGAACATTTAAAGACATTATAAATCCTGGTGTATTCAATTCGGACATTTAGGGGCCATTTGGTAACGTTTTCGTTTTTCAGTTTTTGTTTTCTTGTAATCTGAAGTTTTCGAAAAACTGATTTTTGTATTTTTTGAATTCGAAAACACGTTTGGTAGCAATGGTTGAAAACAATACTCGGAGAATCAAAACATAAAAAACGTGTTTAGTATAATATTTTTAAAATCATTTTTAAAAGATTAATATTATAAATAATGAAAAAGTGATATTAAAATAATTAAACATTAAAACTAAAAAAAATTAAAAATAAATAATAAATAAATTTAATTTTCATCATCAAACCTATCGAAAATCATCATCATCTTTTTGGTATAGATCCATGAAGATCCAAAAGATGGATTTGGTTTGAGTAAATTTTATTGCTAAAAAAAAGTTTTCAAGAATACTGAAAACAACAAATTATTGTTCTCAGAGTTCTCAATTTTTTGTTCATTAAAACTGAAAACTGTTCTCAATGTTTTATAAAACAGTTTTTTGAAATCATCCTACCAAACAGGTTTTCCCCCTTTTTGTGACTCAAAAAACAAAAAACAGTTTCTGAAAACGTTAACAAACGCGCCCTTAAAGACTTTGAAAGAGTCTATTTTAATCCGGTGGTATTCAATTCAGATTTCCATAGACTTTTAAAGAATCTTTCCAAATCCTGATGTATTGAATTGTGACTTTAAAAATGTCCACAAGAATCAATGTGTATTCAATTAAGGCTAAATTTTAAAAGATTTTCTTAGGTCATGGATTTTGGTGGATTTTGATGGACTTGATGGTGAGAAATATAAATATCAAATGCTATAATATGTCCGGTATTCTCCCCAAAGATTTCGGTGGACTTTGCTCTCTCTCTCTCTCTCTCTCTCTCAAAACAGAAACAAGAAATTCTGACCTGTGAATTTTGGCGAATTTGTTACATATAAATATCTCTGACCAGTGACCACTGACCACAACTGCCTTATTAACAAGCAAGAAATTCTTGAAGGGTGGGGAGAACTTGAAACTCACTCAATTAGATATGCAACCTCAAGTTCTGTGTATAATAATGTGAAAAACTTTCCCTGAATAAATACCCCTGCAACACATTATATGGGATTATTCTACCATAAAAACTTCATAAGATACAAAGGACCACCCAAGCTAAAGGGATTAAAACTGCATTTGAAGATCACACCGTTCAATACCAATGCAATCAAACTAAAAATAGAATAATTTCCAAGACCATAAGAGATATATGTTCTATCAAATAATTTGGACTTGTTACAGGTTTGTCGGGATAACAGCTAGCTCCATTATAAAGTAGGTGTTAGGTTTACCCATATTGATAACGTTTGCTACCAGTGTCCACAGAAACCCATTCAGATGAGGCAAGTCCATATTTCTATCAAGGTTTGGAGCCTTATTACATATACTAATTATATTGAACGAATATACCAATGACATGATACATGATAAACTCGTCCTATATATTCAAACATTTTTGAAAAAAATGCCTAATAATCAATCAACATTTATTTGCTTAAAAATGATGCTTTTTAATTAAATTTATAAATGGATGCATTTAAATTATTATATAGATAACGTGATACGTTTGTCTTATTGAAACATAATACATGACAAAATTTTTTTTTAAAAAATAAATATAAGGAAGCCATAAGCAGAGTCCAAATGGAGAACTGAAAAGGGAAATAACTGATTAAGGAAGTGAAAAGTAATAGAAGAGAAAAGGAGGGAAGCAGAGATTGTTGTTAGTACTACAAATTGTATTAATGGATCATATTGGTTTAGTGTATAAATTGTGTTATTGGGTCATATAGTGGTATAATTCTCCATCTATAATAGAATTCAGAGATAACAAATCCATGAAAGTCTATGGATGTCTAAACAAATCCATAAAAGCCTGAGATATATGTCTAAACAAATCAATGAAAGTCTATGTGGAATTATAAAAGTCCGTAAAAATCCATGAAAATCTATCACTTAAAAAATGTCTTTAAATGTCCTCGAGAATCTTAATTGAATACACCCTGCTTTGCCAGAAAGCGTACATATTAGAGGGATTGTTTGTTTCTACTCCTAAACACTTATCATGTTCTTAGTATTTGAAATTGATCTCATTAGTTGACGCATTGGATATTAAAGAACATTCATCATAAAAAGATATCACATGTGGAATTGCTCTTGATTTTTGCTGAACCATTAGAAGTGATATAGGTAATGTGTGCTTTAACTCACTTAAAAAAGCCTTAAATATTTCCTACCTTGTGTGTGTGTGCTCCATAACCAATTTTGAAGCCAAACACTATAAGCCTTTTTCTTTCATGTAGTTTTAATTTTAAAAACAAAAAACAAAAAACTAAAATGTTCATTTTTATTTAGAATGGTCCTTTCGATCAATGTTGAGTCTCTCTTGATAATTCATAAATATTATTCTACAATTTGATACCGTACTAGTAAAAATTTTTCCCAAACTTGTCAAGATCTAGAATCACATGCGAGATCCGAATATATATATTTCCAATTTTCCACAATAATATTGGAGAGAAAATATTAGTGTTTGATACACCCCAACACCCCTTGTACTCTTCTACTAATAAAATTATAGGTTCCGTTCTCTAGATTTAATTATAATGATAAAAAAAAAAAAAAAAAAAAAAAAAAAAAATTACAGGAAGTATTACTTGTCAAGATTTTATCTTCGTAAAATAAGAAGTAATCTAAATGTTGATGATGTCAAGAAAATGAATGACAACGTATAATGAATTATTGACAAACATGACTTTTTGTGATGTTCACGAACATGATAAAGTTTGACAAATTAAACATGATAACATACAACTTTTTTATCATGACAAATATACCATAAGAGTTATATATCTTTCATTTGTTAAATGTATCACCGTATATTTAGAAAAAAATAAATAAATTCACAATTACTCACATCTACACTCTAAGCAAACAATGTATATGTATAAGCTTCAAAGATTCGAACTTTAAAAAACCAAAGTCAAAACCAACCTCAGCCTAGCACGTTCAATGAAGTGTGTCATGCTGTGCCATGGTTGTACGGAATGGTGCTTTGTCGGAATGTGTCGAGAACTGCTCGACCCAATTTACATATTTAATTAATATTAGACATGTTTTGAAAAAAAAATATGAATCAGAATACCAAAAACTCAAGAAAAAAAAAATAAAAACTCAAAAACTCAAATGGAGTGCTCAGTGCTGTTGTTCTGCAAAGCTATCATAATCTAGGAACGCTGTATGTATATTTGTTTTGTGATGTTATGAAGCTTTACGCTGGCAATGCGAATAAAGTGATGGAATTTTCAATTGAGAGTTACAAATTCGATAAAAAAAAAAAATAGTCATTCTCTTCATTTCCGAGTAGAGGTGAGTTTTCTAATTTTTAATTTAAACTTAGCTTTGTTTCAATTGAAAAGTAATTTTTTTTAATTTTTAATTTCGATTTAGTTTTAGACAGTAGACATTTGATCTTGTTTGTACTAGTAATTGTATAGATTACTGACTTTGATCCTGAATTTTTTTTTTTTTTTAGGCTTTTTACCATTTGTAGGATTCGAGCCGTAGATTTGTGAGTCATTTGCCTGAACCATAAACTCGTCTATCTGCTAGCTAAGCTATACCCCTGGGGCACTTTGATCCTGAAGTTATTAGTGTACATGTAGTTGTATTGTATTGATTATAAATAAACTAGTCAGTAATTGTGAGATTTTTTTTGTAATCGTAATTGAGAGATTTATTTATTTATTTATTTTTAAATAGTAATTGTGAAATTCAAGTGTAAGAACTATATCTTATTAGAAATGATCAATAAGGAGATGACTCTGTAATTATATGGTTACAAAATCATTTCATAGATTAAGTATAATTTTATTTTATTTTTCACATGAAATTTTTAACACTTGATTATTTTGCTTGATGATATCTAGCTATTCAAGTAAAAAAAAAAAAAGCTTGTTGGTCCAATAAACTGGTTGAACTTCCCTGTAGTAATAGTCATGAGAGCATTCAGACAATGTATTTATATGTTCCCGTGTTTGTGCGGGTAGATATCTCCCGTTTATGGGAGTAGATGTCCATACCGTTTATGTATTACTCAATCTTGATAAGTTTTAATAAACACCTGACTCGTTCAGGTTAGAATTAATTAATTACATTTTTTTTTATTTTGTAATTTACCGATGTTTTTAAAATAATAATGCTACTCTACCCAAATTTGATGTCCAAATGATATTTATCACCGTAATCTATTTATTTAAATGTTTTTAAAATCATATTGTAAAAAAATTATGGATATTTTCTCATTTCCCAAACGCTGTCGTATGCACTATCCCGAAACGCCGTCGTTTTGCACTTGTTTGGTCGGTGGAAAATTGAGTTCAAATTCGTCCTAAAACCCTAGTTTTAGTGAATCTGGCGCGTATTTTGCATTTAGAATTCTTCGCTTCAACAACAATTCCCATACTGAAAAGGTATCGTCTTTCGCTTTTTTTTTTCGTTTTCGTAATTTCTTTTTGATTTTACAATGTTGTATTGATAGAGATAGAGCCATTGTGCAATAGAAATCGAGTGAAATGCATGTGCAATTTTTGTTTAGAGAGCAAATGAAAGAAGTTTCTATAGTTTTTTTTAATTTATATATATATATATATATATGAATTCGTTTGCTTGTATGAGAATTATGCAAAAAAATTAGTGTTTTTTTTTTTTTTTTTTTAAAATTATTTATTATGAAGAAACGTATTTTGACTGGAAAACAAATATAAAACTGGTCAGGATTATGTGCCAATGTTGGTTTTGATGCTATTTTTCGAAAGCGTTTTTCGCTACGAATGCAATTAATAATGGGATGAAATCATAAAATTTGCCTTTTTTTTTGGAACGTTGATGGGTTTGTTTTCAGGTTCACTAATTCACTTTCTTTTAAGCGAGAGATATGGATGTTAAGAATCCGCCTATGAGTTATCCGGGTACAATTGATCCTTCTGTGTTGTATGAACAAGATCAGCATATCTCTTCAGCGATATGGGAAGGACAGGACCGTGGTACTCTGATGTGTCACGAACACACTTCGAAAATCAATGGTTGGAAGCTCTTGAAGAAACAGATTGATTTGGTGGGAAAGGTGTCATTTCAGATTGATCGGACAATTCAGTTTGAATAATGCACTCATCTCCGCACTGGTTGAGAGGTGGAGGAGGGAAACTAACACGTTTTATTTGCCGAATGGGGAGATCGCTGTTACTCTCGATGAAGCTGTAGTGAGAGATACCACTTGTGCGGGTACTACCAACGTAGAGATTTGTGAAGCTTAGTTGGTGAAAGAAAATTTATCCGATTGTACCAAAGATGCTTCGGATGAAGAGATGGAGCAACGCACACGTGCCTTCTTACTGTACTTTGTAGGAAGCACGATATTCGCCACAACATCCCGTAACCTTGCCCCTCTTTCGTACCTGCCGTTGTTCAAGGACTTTGACAAAGCTGGGAAGTACGCTTGGGGTGCAGCCGCACTGGCATTCTTGTATAGACAACTCGGCAAAGCTTCTATGAAATGTCAGTAACATCAGTGGCTCTTTGACGTTACTACAGGTTACTTTCGTTTTTTTCAGTTTCGAATTTCAAATTCTATATTTCTTGTTCGAAAGATGTGTTTAATTAGGAAAGCTAGATTTTTCAGTGTTGGAGTTACTTTCATCTTAACATAGGCCGACCAGAGCTTAAGCAAGAGCTGTCTCATTGTTTTCCACTCGCTCTCCATTGGAAAGGAAAGCTAAAAACAATCAAGCTAAACTCAATATAACTTTATATCGCCAAAAGTTGGATTCTTTTGAATCATTTGATGTATGTTGTTCTTACTTTTTGTTCAATTTGAGGTTATCCAGACTTGTATTGTTCGATTGCTGATGACATAGATTGTTTTGAACAGATTGATTGGACTCCGTATGATAATTTGGACAGCTGCATACCGGAGGATATTAGGAGTGATTTTATTCTGGGGAGATCTAGGACGATACTGATTTGTATGGACGAAGCTGAATGGCACTTGCCTGACCGTTGTTTGAGGCAGTTTGGCTTGCAGCAAAGAATTCCAAAAGATGTGCAGCTACGTGAGAGTAGGAGTAATGAACTTGATTTTGAGGTGGACTCATCAAAAGGAATGGATTTAGAGTTGCAGGAATGGTCAAAACCAGGAAATTGTGGATGATAGGCAAGCATTTGTTCCGTCTCAGTTTCAAGAATCGGTAAGGGTCTTCCTTCGTTTAATTTTTATGGTCCCTCGAGCCAAAAGAGAAAAAAAAAAAGTTGTGGTGTTAAATGTAAATTAATGAAATATGTTATGCATGACATTTTCAGGTTGCTGAGATGATAAAAATCCAAGAACTAGCATATGAAGCTTCAACAGAGGACATGAATTCGAAAAAACCAGGTAGCATTTGATAAGATTAAAGCAACAGTGGATAAGTTTTAGCGAAGAAGATCTCAGCAATTAAGGAAGTGCTTACATTGCGTACAGTTTAAACTTTCAATGATCCGTGCATTCTACTTAATGGTGTATGACATTCAAACAAGGAGAACAATATCGAAAAAATCTGTCGAGAAACTTCTGATGCTCGAGTCAATCATAGAAAGCAAACAATGGAATATAAGTGTACATATTTAAGATATATTCTCTTCCTATTTCCAGTTATGTCTGAGAGGATCTATGTCTGAATATTATAGATTGACGGCCTCAGTAATCGCCCCTAATGATACCGGTGGAACCCTTTCTTTGTGGTGGCTGTTGAGCATTCTCTATTGTTGAGATTGCATGGTTCCAGTCAGTTTGGAGGGAAGTCAGATTCTTGAAACTCCGATATCATGCACTAAGAGCCGGATTGGAAAACTTCAAGTTACATGTCGGAAACAGACCAAAGATAGGCTTCTCTTTCCGTAGCTTGTTTCTCATTCGTCCTTTTGAACATTTGCTGCTCATATCCTGCAAGATATATATATATAACATCAGAAACCAATCAATTCTCAAAATACATTAATATATCTTCGCAAAAACAGTGTGTGTTTTTATTGATAATCTATTTCTTTTGGTTCTTCTAGTTGCTTCTATGTTCTCAGACAAAAATTCCACATGTTTAAGCATACTACAAGAGTGAAATGGAAAATCTATCAAGAGTGAAATGGAAGTGAACAAACCAGTACTACGATCGACTCCATCCCAATGTCTTCCCGGTTTTATACCGTATCGATTTGGTGCAGCATCTAATCCTCTTTTTAACCAGCTGTGACTAGGAACGTCCTGAGGAATTACAAACCCGGATTCCTTCATCTTTTCATTATCCCCTAGGTCCGGAAGGATAGGCTCGTAATGCTTATTCTGCGTAAAAAAAAACAGTATCAAACATTAAACAATCTGTAAATTAGACAAACGTGATTCCAACTGACCAAATGTTTAGTAAGCATTAAAAAAGTTCTCTACTATTGAAGATGATGCCAAAATATGCTCGACGTTTACTAGCAATGGCATAAACGAAGAATTTATTATTATAAACGACAGCTGCATTTAACGTTTTTAATCCCAGTACAGTTGTGTATCAAATAAATACGTATTACTTAAAATACCTTGACCAAATGGGCCATAGGATCACCCCATCTTAATCTCTGCTTCAGCATTTTGTCGAGTTCCGGATCATCTCTGCATATAGAAGACACAATTTTAAAATTATTACATGCAGAATTGAAGAAAGGCATTAATGAATTTAGAGACAGTGCAAGATATTCACTATCTTTAGGTTTTTACCTGGTACGTGCAAATGGTTTTTCCTTCTCAATTTCTAGTTCCTGCAGTCTAGCTTCAGCTTCCCGCTTTTGGGCCAATCCTTTGCCCCATTCCAATTTTATCTCCTGATCAAGAGATAATAGTTGGTTAAAAACTCTTCTGCTCAATAAACTTGAAAAAAAAAAAAAAAAAATGTCGAAAGTACAATATAGGACACTACGGCGATACCAAATAAAGAGTTTTTCTAAAGTTAATTTCCAAAGTGGTACCTTTGGCTTTTCTTCTTTCTTTTGTTTTGATTTCAAGTACTCATCCTTTGATATGCGTCCTCCTGCAAATTAACGAGTGAGATACAGAAAAAAAGTGTGTGCATATGACCAACTTAAAAAAAAAAAAAAAAGTTTTTCGTTAACCTTTTATCTTATCACGATAGACGGCTTCAGCGCCTTGTCCCGTTGTAGAAGGATCCATCCCTTGAAACCTACAAAAATGCAAATGTATTAAGCCAGGCAAGAAACTTCGATAAATTAATTATATTAAGGATAATGTTTGGGTACTGACCAGTCAGTACCCAAGATACTAACCCACTAATGGGGTGTTGGCATGTAGCATTTTTTCTTTCACTTTTTACATTTATCTCCTTGCATTCTTCCAAAATGGGCCACGTGCCAACACCCCATTGGTGGGGTCAGTACCCAAGCATTGTCCTTGTATTAAATGGGTAGTGTATTTCCTTTTTCTAGCAATATTTATTTGAAATATGTCATAGTATTAAAAGCAAGTAAAACTAAATAACTATTGGCAATACAATATTGAACTAACAAGTATATAGCCAATGTGACAAAGCAAACTGAATTTTTTTTGAGAAGAAATTAAGTATTTCAGCTAAATACGAAACTATTTACCTTGACAAATCATCAGTCTTGGTCTTAGAAATTTCATTCCGTATGTCAACACCAGTAATCAGTCCAGTTCTTCGTGACTCCTTTGAGGGAACTGAAACAGACGATTCTTCCTTCCGATTTTTCCGGGGAGGAGACAGGTCTGGAGCCAAAGACGCACGTGTAATATCATTTTCAGGTCCCCCAACATCATTCCTTTTTTTCCTTGGGGGTGAAAGATCCAAGCCACCAGCATGCATACCATCTTCAATTGGAAAACTCTGACGAGCTCGTTGGGAACTAGACATGTCACGTTTCCGCTGCTGACGAGGAGGTGACAAGTCGGCATTAACTCTTTTAGGCTTCTCTTCAGGTTCTGGTGAAGGAGAGTCATTTCTAGCCCTTCTTTTACGAGGTGGAGAAAGATCAGAATTCAAACCAGAGGAACGTACACGTTCTGAATCAAACTTGGGCGATGGGGTGTCTTGCCTATTCCTTCGCTGCCGTGGAGGTGACAAATCAGAATCATCTCTTCCAGAAGCTGGCAGCTTTGCTTCAGGTTCTGGCGAAGGTGTGTCATTTCGAGCTCTTGGTTTCCGTGGTGGAGACATATCAGAGTTTTGTTTATTAGAGTCTGCATTTACCAGATCAAGTGAAATCCAACCACTTCCATCCTCTGATATGGCATTGTAAGGCCTTCTCAACCTAAGTTGCTCCAGCCTCTTCATTCGCTTAACTTCTATATCTTCATCAACTTGGGGCTTCTCTTCTTCTGTCAAATGAACACTCAATAACTTAAAATTATAAATCCTCGATTTTCATTGACGTAATAACATCCAAATTCAAATAAGAGTGTCTATCTGTAGATAGAAAGTTCAATATCTTCATCAACTTGGGGCTTCTATTCATCCATCAAACAAACACACAATAACTCTAAATTATAAATCCTCAATTTTTGTTAACATAATAACATCCAAATTCAAATAAGAGTGTCTATATATTGATAGAAGATTTAATATCTTCATCAACTTGAGGCTTCTCTACATCTATCAAATGAATACAGCACACAATAACTTCAATTATAAATCTTTGATTTTCATAAACCATAACATCCAAATTCAAATGAGAGGAGGTTCAACATCTTCATCAACTTGAGGCTTGAAATAAACAAACACATACTTGCATTATATGAAACCTAGATTTTTCATTAACAATATAAATTCATACTTTAAATTACAATGTCTAATAGAAATTTAAAGAATTGAATACCTGCTGATTCATCACTCTCTTCCTGAAGATTCACAGGTTTTTGCCAAACGGGATCTTGATCGACAAGAAGAACTCCCGTGGCACGATTTGCATCTGGCTTCTTTGCCTTCTTTTTCTTCTTCTTCTTCTTTTCTACATCACTACTATTCTCATATTTCTTCAAATACTCTTTCAAGGACTTCGTCCCTGTACTTGATGCCGCCATATTCAAATTCACAGCCTCCCTGGTAACCAAAATCGAAATCGGTGAGATAACAACAAAACTTACACAAACAAGCAATAAAGAAGCTTTAAAATTAAACTTGTAATCTTCTCCAAAATTAATTTATGGGAAATCAATAGAAGCACAGAACTGAAACCAAGATTGTTGAATTCATCATTAAAAGCAATGATATCAGTAGTGGCCGGAACAACAAATTACGATAATGTAGAACCCTGGAGTTTTGTTTTACTGAAAATTTAATATATAAAAAAAGGCTTGAATAAACAATTAAACAAAACCCCATATCTTCTTTGACAAAGCTTTCAGCTAGTGGGCATCGAAAAAAGCAAAGATATAAGCTTGAACAACGAGAAGATGATTATTCATGGGAATACGGTTGAAACTATGAACGAAATCAAATGAACTGAAAGTTTCTAATATAAATATAAATTCCCAATTGCTAAAAAGCTTCACTCGATAACCTACATAACACACTCTTAAGCCAAGTTCATACAAATTGCAATTAAACAAAAATTAAGAGGAAGAAAAAAAACCTGGATTTGGGGATTTTGGCCGTCAAATTGCGAGGAGCCTACCAATTTTAATATAGGGTGCGTTTACTAATCAGGATTCTTATTGAGAAAGGGAATTAAGTTCCTAATTGAAATACCCAAAATCTAAAACTCGATTAAAAAAATACAAGACTTTGAACATTTGCAGAGTCAATGAGTGAGTAATAGTGAATCTCCAAAGCTGAATTTCAAAAAAATTTAGAATACAATCAGTATTAATTAGAAAAATTGAAACTTTACGACGACGACGACATAGTTGCATACAAATTCCAATAAGCGAAGACAACAGAGAGAGGGAGGGGGATTACCGGCGGTGAGAGAAGAGAACACCACGGACAAATGAAAGATGAACACGTCAGATTCCGATCAGTTGAGACGGTGGTGACAAGAGAGCCGATTTTTTATTTTTATTTTTTTCAAATTGCAGTAGAGTTTATAGACACCGAGAACGAGAAGAGAAGGTTGATAGATTCGGGTCGGGTTCAGATAATCCGCCCAATTTTTCGGAGCCCCGTATTGGTTTTTATTCACAAATGACAAAACGACACGTCGTATAAATTTAATTGATTTTACATATAATTTTTCTCTGACTAGCAAACGACACTGTGGAGACGACAACTAAAAAGCTTCGAAAACTCTCGGACCTCAACTTCAACCCAGATCATTTCTCGATTACTTGTGAGTTTTCAGGCTGCATTGTTGAAAGAAGTGATTTTTATTACATGCTGTTTCTGCTTTTTGTTCTGCGAAGCACTTTTGGTGATTACTTTTGAAGTTATATTTGCTTTTTATTGTTATTATTTGGGAAAAAAAAAAATAATAAAATAAAAAAAATAAAAAATTGAACTTTTTGATGAAATCAAGTATTTTGGTGATTGAATTTGTTGTTGTGTTGTGGGGTTGCTTGCAGTTGTTCTGTTGGGTGCAAAAAAAAAAATGGAGCTTGTGCAAGGTGAAGTTGATGAATTCAAAGATATTATGGGAATCATCAATAAAGAAATGGATTTGGACAGCTTTAGCAATGCCAATCTTCGTTGTGTGTTCACGATGTTCTCTATAGCAAATGGAGTGGCTAATGGCCAATCCAAACCTGTAAGAGAGTGGATTGATTTATTATCATTGTTGTTGTCATTGTCATTGTTCTTGTTCCATTTAATCATGTGTTTTGATTGTTTTTGCGAATTTTGCAGTATTCACAAGCTGATGTGGATGGTTTATGGTGCTCTAGTGTCGATGGCATGGTAAATTTTTTGACTACTTTTAGTTTGCAAATTGTGTAAATGGAAGTAGAGTTAAAACTTACAATTACGAACTTTTAAGTGTAGAGTGAATAGCTAAACTTTCAACAGCTTTTCTTGTTTCATAAATTCGCTTATTGGGTTCGGGGTGTTTGTTCCTTGGAGAAAAGAAGCTTAGTTATATTTGAATAACTTGTCGGTTAAAACTGATTTTGTTAGGATATAGTGTATGTCTCCAATTTAATTATGTTACACGACAATTTTGAACGATTGCAATGCATTATGCAGGTGGCTGTGGCGAGGCAGGTCATTGATTATGTGCGTGAGATGGCTTTTGTGGAGTTAGATGAACAGCAGAAGCGAAAAGTACTAGGGATGTTGAGAAGTGCATGCAATATCATCAGTAAACATTGTGTAATTGACTCAAGTCAACAAAGCTTACTTGAAAAACTTGAACTGGAAGTTGATTTGAGGACTGATGAGAGGCTCGTAGGTTTGGAAGCAGAGACTCAAACTAAGGAGCAGGATCCTTCGGTTCAAGCATCCAGTATGCCCTCTATTTCGTGGCCTCAAAATGGATGTATAACCTTGGAGTGGATTCGGGTTCTTATTTCAACCTTTAAGTGGGCTTCATGGAAGGATCCAAAGGATTTTTGGAATTTAATGCCTGTCGCTGTGGTAATAAAACTGATTGAAGCTGCTTACAAAATCATGGAAGATGAAGAAAACTGTGTTAAAATTTATGTTGAAGATGAAGAGGATTCGGAAATTGTTGTTGTAGGTGACATTCATGGACAGTTTCATGACCTGATATCTCTTTTTGAACAAAATGCTGGATTTCCATCTTATCATCGATATTTCGTCTTCAATGGTAATTACATTGATTAGAGGTTCATGAGGTTTGGAAGTACTTCTGGTTTTGTTGGCTTTTAAGGTAAGACAAATCACCCTGTTGGAGAATAGACTGATTGTTTTGGAATAATTTTTCCCATTGAAAATATTCTAGAGCTTGTTGAAATTTTAATTACAAATTTACTCTGTTTGGTCCTTCTTTCATATTATTTTGATTTCTGATGTGTAGGTCATGTTTCCTGATAGAGTATATTTACTGCGTGGAAATCATGAATCAAAAGATTAGACATTGAAATATGGTTTCTTGGCAGAGGTATGCACCAAGTTTGGTAAAAAAGATTGCAAAATTGTCTATGAAGGATTTTTGGACTGTTTCAAAGCACTTCCCTTGGCCTCAATCATTGCTAACAGTGTCTACACAACTCATGGGGGACTGTTCCGTAGCGCATGTAGTTTCAATGCCCAACCTTCTAAAGGGATGAAGAAAAGAAAGTTGAATACTTTACCTTTGGGTAGTATGGGTACTTTGGAGGAGTTGGCTTTCGTAAACAGATTTCTTGAGAATGTACCAGAATATGGTATATTGACTGATGTTCTATGGTCTAACCCATCTTCGGATTCTAGGATCAAAGAAAATACTGATGGAGTATGTGGTGGTATATTCTGGGGTCCTGATTACACTGAGACGTTCTTAAGAGAAAACCATTTGAAGGTAACAATTCCTTAATTGATCGACTATTACTATTGTTGATTGCTTGAACAGGTAGCAACTTAATTCGCCAAGATTTTACCTCACTTATTATATATTTTATATCAATTTCATATATCTTCAAAATAGATAATACCTGTATTGTCACATTTAGTTCTAGGTTCCAGATGTAACTATTGCATGTCTCCTTTTTACACATTGGAAATGTAGGAAAATATATTGAGCTATGCTTTTATTTTTTGGTTCATAGAGGGACAAGCCATGGCTGTTACAATGAAAACATTGTAAATTTGTAACTGTTACAAATTAAAACACGGTATATTGTTGTGATTGAGAAGATCAAAATGCAGCTTTGATGCAAACATTTTCTATTTCTCTCACTCTCGTCTTTAGTTTGAAAGTAATTAATTTAAGAGTTTTTATGCTATAAGATTGGATGCGCTGTTTTTTTTTTTTTGGCTGTTGCAGTTGATTATAAGATTACACGAGGGTCCCGATGCAAGGGCTGGTCAAGATGATTATAGAAATATGTTAAATGGGTACTGCAAAGATCATGATGTGGCATCAGGGAAACTTTTTACACTGTTCAGTGCTCCAAGTTACCCACAGGTTTAGACTCTTGCTGTATCTTGATTCTTGCACTCTGCTAGTTTTATCTTCCTTTGTGAATTGCTTTAACCTGGTACTGCAATTGCTTTGGCATTTTGTCAAACACTTCCACACTTTTATTTAAATTTAAAAGTGATATGTTGGAAAGGATGGTTTGACATTATGTGCCTGAAGGTAGAGTTGTAATGTGGCAATGTGTCAGAGCACGGAATCAAGTCGTATGGATGTGTATTCTATTTTTAATGAGAGAAATAACACTGTACTTCCATTTGCTTTCTTTGTATCAACATCTAGCATCACTAAGAATTTCTGACCATGTTCGTGTTACCGGTCAATTAAATCTGTACATGCATGGGAGCATTCCGTCTGTCATTCACAATAACCTCTGTTAAGATAGTTATAAATACATAATGATCATTTGATAACCATTCTGAGTGTGAAATCCTGTGAGGGAAGCTTGTAGAAAGTGTATTTTGGAAGGTGTCAAACACAAGAACGTTAATCTAATGGGAGCTTCAGTTAGGTGGCTCACATCTATTATAGCATGGTGACCCGTTAAACCAGCTAGTAACAAGAACTGAACTCAGTTTTATGAGTAAATTACCAAAGATTTTAGTAGAACTCCCAATTAGTTGTACTTGCATGGGTGATGACATAATGGCCTTAGATAGTAGGATGTATAATAAGAATCTACGAAAGAGGATGAATCTTATGCACTTATCTTTTGCTATTTTTTATATCTTTGCATTTAATAAATTTGAAGGATCATTAGTTTTATACAAGTTATAGACATGGTCTTTGTTTATAAAATCCAACTACTGGTGCATGTTTCTGTTTATGTCATTTACAACTTCCCTTGCACCTTCTAAACAGTATTGATAATTTAATTATTAAACTGTATCTAATGAACTTGCTGCAACCGGTAATTATGCAGTTTGGTAGATATGATAATGTTGGAGCATATGCAGTCTTAAAGCCTCCTAAGTTTGATTCTCCATTGTCCCTTCCACTCAAAGCTACGAAAAGACCAGAGGTACAAAATCTAGATTTTTTTTTTCTCATGGGAAATGATACATAACAATAAGTATTTTTAAAGTAGTATTATTGGGAGACAACTTAAATAAAATTGGGAGAGGTCGGAAGGTAAGGGTACATGAGAATTATGTGAAAAATAAACAATTGAATCACAACAATCAACGTGATGGTTTTTCTCTCATGACTTGGTACAGGTATCCATCCACCTGTACGTTGGAAAATGATGTACAAACTTGTACAAGAGTTCCCTAGATTTTTCATAATTATCTGTATAAAGATATACGGTTAAGCTATTGGTATTTGTTTGTTAGGTAACTCCTTATGATGGTTTCCTTTACAATGATATGGATTTGGATGAAGCAGAAGACTCGACATCAGTGGATTCAGATGAAGATCGCGACTTGATTTCGAGAGATGTAGGTGATTCACCCGGCAATGATGATTTTTATTTCGGTGAAGAGGATGGCGATGTGGCAGTGATTTCTATTAAAAAACGAGCAGCGACATCAAGTGGAAGCAACAATTGAATTGTTGCTTCTAAAAAGACAAAACAAAACGGTCCACTTGATGTTTTCTTCACCCCCGATCCAGAAATTACTGTGCAATCAAGGGCCCAAGCTTGTAGAAGTTTTGCAAGATGGATATATGATGCGGGAATTCCATTCAATGCTGTCAAGTATGATAGCTTTAAAGTTTTTATTGAGGCAGTTGGGCAATATGGTCCGGGTATGAAAGCGCCCGGTTACATGAAGTCAAGGTTCCCCTTCTCAAGCAGGAGGTGGATAACATCCGTAATGCAATGAAGGATCACAAAAAGTCATGGGAGAAAAATGGATGTTCTGTTCTATTGAATGGTTGGAAGGACGGGAGAGGAAGGACATTGATTAATTTCTTAGTCAATAATTTTAAGGGAATATGTTAGCCGGGTGGTACTTGAACCCGGAATTCTTCTATAAAGCTAAAGAAATAAATGAAAAGGTTATAATTGACTTGTATAAATGCATAGAAAGGATGGTCCCAAATGTTGAGACCCGAGATAAGATTGATGCTGAGCTTACATTGTATAGGCATGCGAAAGGGCTCTTTGGGAATTACATGGCCATTAGAGAGAGAGCAGAGAAAACACCAGGTATATATATATTTAAAAAAATTATTCTATATAATAAATAGCATCATATTTTTAATGAATTTTAATTAACAGCCGTGTGGTGGGCTTTACATGGTGGTTCAGTACTAAGTTTGCAAAAATTTGCTATAGAATTGTGGTGCATCCGGTTGTGAACAGAATTTGAGCGTTTTTGAAAATGTAAGTATCTGTTTTCATTTTTTAGGGTCTTTTTTACCAATTAGTTAGTTCAATACTTCAATTTTATTTAATTATCCTTACTAATTTATGCATAAATTATTGCTCCTTCATACCAAAAGGAGAAATAGGCTAGCTCAAAGTCATTTGAATGACTTGGTGTTTGTGAAATATAATAGAGCATTGATGCGTCGGTATCAATTGTATGACACCATTGATTCCATCTCCTTGAATGACATTGATGAAAGTAATGAATGGTTGAACGGGAGGGTTGATGATGAGAACAATAGAGAGGATGAGCTTGTTTTTATGGAGGAAGATGGTTTGACATGTAATGATGTTGCTAGAGTTGCTAGAGTTAGAGAGTCTGGTTATCAAATTAGATCAAAATTGGCTTCTTCATCAAGGGTGTCACAATCACAAGTTAGATCAATTGACCTTGTAGATGAAGAGGAATGTGAAATGGAAGAAGAGGAAGAAGAAGTTCAAGAGTGGACGGAAAAGGATGATGATTTTGATGAATGAAAATGCTTTGATAATGTTGTGAATTTGATTTTGTTTAAGTTAGGGATAGTTAGAGCTTAGAAACTAATTTGAACTTCTTTGATGTTTTTTTTTTAATGTGTTTGCTACTTTGCTCTTAATATAATGATTACATGTTAATTGTTTTATGAATTATGATGTTTCATTGATAATTTCATACTTTACGTTCTGCTTAGTAACTTGAAATTTATAGGATAAATTAGGTTAGTACAAGTTTTATGAATCATCCTATTGAGAAATTCTTAAAAAATCATTAGGCACCTTTTTAAAAAAAGTGTCTTGCTTCAATAAGGTGCGCACCTCGCCTTACGCCTAGGCTCCAAGGCGACCTTTGCACCTCTGTATGCCTTTCATCTTTAAAAGCTAAACTATGCAGGTGAAGAACAAAACTTAACTTTGATGGTAAGTTGGTAAAATTTCCTTTAAGAAATGTATTTGTGTTTCAAAAAATACCATGGAAATTTTAAAAAGCAGTGTAATACTTCTTTCTTGTTTTAATGTTGTAATATTTTGAGATTGTTTGAAGAGGATAGAAGACATGTTAAGAGAGCACCCTTTTACAGCAATCAATACAAGCTTCAGATGCATATGCTCAAGAAACACAACAGGTTCATGAATACGGGCAACAGAATGTCGGACATTAGTTCTTAGAAGTCAAGGCATCTTCTCTGTAGCTGGAAGATGATTCATGGCAGGGGTGAATCGAAAGCTGCAGATGATTTTAACTCTGTTCTGATTAGAGAGTGTTTAAGGATAATCTTGGTAACTTGTTACATGCTAGTCCTTGGAAAATTCAGGTTGTTGCACGATGATGCTTGGTGGAAAAGCTTGTATTTCTTGGTGGTGTTTGTGCTATATGGTTATACATATATGTTATTGGATTGTCTGCATGAGCTTAACCTGTATAGCTGATATCTCAGAAGCAATGAAACTGATTACAGATCATGACGGCAGATATCCTCGTACCTTCTGCAGTGAGCTCAAAATGCTGTCTCCGGTACTGTTGAAGATATTGGAAAGTGTTACTGTTGCACAGGCAGGTTCACGATGTATCTGCCAGAAAAACATGGGGTTCTGGCTACAGCAGGACTTGCTTTAGTGGTGGTTGCCTGGTTGGTTGCTTCCGGGTATTCTGAATGTCTTATGAACTAGTATGGTTTCGCGATTTTGTCATGGTTACTGCAAATTCAAATGAAGGTGTATGTGAAGCCAGTGCTGTTTGATGCATTCATTGATTTCAAGTGAAACTTAAAAGGTAGATATCTATGCAATGTATTTGCTACTTGATGACATTTCTTCACTTTGTCTCTCCTCTTTAATTTATATGTAATTCTGCTTCTATTGATTTTTCTCTTTGACGTTAAATTCTAACTTGAATTGCAAATTTGTAACATCCAAAATTATTATAGGATAAATAGTATATAATTGTTCTAAAATAAAGTTTTGTTAAAATAATAATAATAATAATAATAATAATAATGGTGCTTTTATTAATATGGAGAATTCTGAAATCGCTTTCTACTAATGGTAAAAATACATAATCTAGATAGGTGGATAAATAGATATGGTAAAAAAAAAAAAAAAAAAAAAAAAAAACCATATGAAGCTTTTGTCTACAACTTGTAAGGCAATTTATCGATTTTGATCAAATCTAACACCAATTGCATAGGATGTGTTGAGATTCAGCAAGTTCAATCTAAAATGCAATTCCTCCTAATGTAATTCTCACTACGGATGAGGAAGAGTCTCCCTATATATTACGATTTAATGGGTAAATGTGAGACTTATCGGTACCCTTACTCAATTTGTGTTAAGGGTAAATTACACTACACCCCTTAAGATTTGGGTAAGATACACTCAGATGGAAAAGTTTGGGTATTACACGCTAACACCCCCAAAGACTTAACAGAGCTGAAACATTTTGTTAGTTTGAAATTTTTTTACTTTGAAGATGTCTAAAATGCCCTTACATCCTTAACGGTTGGAATTGTTGCAATGACAACATTACCCAAAATTAAACATTAAAATATTCAAGATAAGTGGCAAAATTATGTGTTGGATATATAAATTTAATTGGACATTTTTATCCTTGAATTTCTATGAAAATAACAAGAAACAAAAAAAATGGTATTGCATTATAATCTGTGGTTAATGCAAGTATTTTGGCCTATAGAAGGCTTGTACCAAGTAACCGCAATCAACTAAATGTCAATTTAATTATCAGCTTTTAATAAATAGATATCCATTTAATTTTTTTTTCTTTAGAAAATTGTTTAACATTATAATACGTGGGAGATAGTAAAATAAATACTTTTTTTTTTTTTTGAAGAATAGTAAAATAGATATTTAGGTAAGAAATTAATGATTCAATTATAAAAATAATTATAATATTATGGTCTCATAATTATAATGATATTTTTTTTTGACATAAATCATAATTATAATGATATATAATTAAAACACAAAACAACATTATAACTAAGTACTGCATAACAATCTCTTAATTCCCATCGCATAGTTACAAGTTACATAAAATTCAAAAGTCAAATGTTGTTACATAAACTATAAGTGAATTTATGTAAGGGCATTTTTGACTTTTAATAAGTCAAATATTGTTCACTTAACGGAATCTTGAACTACCCTTAAGTCTAAGGGATTTGCTTGTATATAATCCTAATTCACTATGTAGATGTAACTACACCAAACCTCAATGGTCCCCTTGTGTTAATCTTAACATTGTTTTTAATTATCCATCCATTTTTTTTTTTTTAATTTTCAATATTTATTAATTCGGGACCATATATATTTTTTTAATAAAGTTTTCGTCATTGGTAGGATTCGAACCATTAGTCTGGGAGTCATTTGCTCAAGTCTCAAGTTTGTTCATTTATCAGCTGAGTTTAGGAATGGCAATGGGGCAGGTTCGGGCGGGTTTGGCAAAATCCAAACCTAAACCCACGAAATTTTGTGTCTACCAAACTCGCCCGCGAACTCGAGAAAATAAACTGGTTCGGGTTTGGGTTTTACTAGTGGGTTTGGGGGACACCTAAACCCGCCAATTTTTTTTTTTTTCTTTTTTAAAGATTATTTATATATTATTTAAATATATGAAATATTATAATTTTAAAGAATAAAAACACTTAATAAATTGAAATGTTTACATTTTATTCTCTATATAATTAAAAAGTTTTTATTGGAGTTTAAATTTATAATATTTTAAATAATAAAATATTAAAATATTATATAATTTTTATTGTTCGCGGGTACACGGGTTCGGGTATGGATTTTTTTCAAAATCCATACCCGAACCAGAACCCGTGACGGGTATAATTTTCAAACCCAAACCCACCCATGGGTATGCTTATCCCAACCCAAACCCTTTTTAAGCGGGTTGGGTTCAGGCAGGTCCCACGGGTTCGGGTTTAATTGCCATCTCTAGCTGAGCTACACCCCAGTTGGCATCCATTTTTTTTTTTTTTATTATCAAAATTGAATCACAAGAACATGTCAAACTCTTCTTGTATCGTATAAAAATATATATGGTCAATTGCTTAGAAGAATAATTATAAACAAAAGCTTTGTTTAATAATCCAGCTGTCCAATGACATCCCTCCACGTCTAGATGTTACTACAATGTAGGCAAGTTTTTTGTGAACAAACGAATATTTTTAATTTAAAAAAATGTTTTACTAAATATTATATCTGTGGAATATATGTATTATTGTTTTGACTTTTGCTTGAGATTATATATTAACTTAAAATTTTAACTTTAATATTCACAATCTCATTTGTTCTAATTCAAAGAGCAGAATGGTTCTGCATCATCTCATACTTAATTATACGGTCTCGATTTGGTTAGTGCGCACTGATATAACTATATAAATACCAATGCATGTGGATCATTGATTGTAGAGAAGTTTTGACAAGTATATACCCTTTAAGTCAAAGTATGTAAATCTAATGGTCCATGTACAACGCATTGATGAAGTTATATCAATGTGTATTCACTTAAACATTTATATATATATATATATATATATTTTCTCCATAACTCCATATTTTTTTTTTTGAATTGTTATTATTCTGAAATTAAAAAATGTGACCGTGACTTGAATCCGTAACTTTAGTATTATGAATTTCAGGAATATATCATTGGACCAACATTTTTCCGGTTGATCTCCGTAGTTTGATTGTTTGAAACATGATTGTCTATGTCTGTGGTAATGTAATAATAGTATCATTAAAAACCAAACCTAGGTTGTTGCAACTTGCAACTAAATGTAATAAAATCCATTTCAACACTTCAATCAACTATTTTCCACCTCTCTCTCTCTCTCTCTCTCTCTCAAATCAACACCAAAAAATTTCAACACCTCTCACTTTCTCTCTCTAAAGTAATCCCCTTTAGACCCGGTCCAATCTCCTCTCTTCATTTTCTCTTTTTCATCAATACCCTCCTCTCCTCCCTTCCTTCTCTACCTATCTCTGTTTCTCTCTTTAGGGTTTTCCATCTCTGCTGTAAAATCTGACAAACAGAGGGACTTCAATTTCGTTTTAAAGATGACTTCTGTGAAGAACAACTTCTTGCCTCCGGGTTTGGTTTCCAACCTGGAAGAAGTGCTTTTGAGCAAGAAGAAGAAGAACGGAAACAATGGAGAAGACGACGACGACAAGAAAACAGATGAAAAGACAGACGAATCAGCAGAGCCATCCACTTCTGATTCTGTGGACAATTCTGATAATTCCAAGCCTATTGTTCTGGTCACTAATGGTGATGGTATTGACTCACCTGGCCTTGTCTTTCTCGTTGAAGCTCTTGTTCGTGAAGGCCTCTATAATGTTCACGTTTGTGCCCCTCAATCGTGAGTAGTTTTGTTTCCAATACTTAGAATTTGAAATTTGTTATCTGGGTTTTGTCAAAGTTTTGATTTTGTTATTTAGGGATGTTTGGTTTTGTTGTTTTTATGATAAAGTTTGAAAATTGCTAATTTTGTCAAAGTTTTTTTTTTTTTTTTTAGTGGCTTATTTGTTTGTTTCTCTTCATTGCTTCATTTAATTTGCTGGGTTTGTGGGTTGTCGGCAATTTTTTGTTTTTGTTATTTGTTTCTCTCGATTTTGTTATTTGGGTATGTAAGTTTTGCTTGTTTGTGCCAATTTTTTGTCGGTGTATGCTCTGTGTATTTTTTTTTTTTTGTTTTTTGCTTGTGTTTTGAATTGATTTTCGTATCCGGGTTTGTTTGATATCTTGGTGTATGTTGTTGTGCTTTTGAATCAATTTGATACCTGGGGTATGTTGGTAGTTTTCAATTATTGTACTGGTGTTGAATTTGGGAATTTTTTGTAATTTGTTAGTTTTGTGAATGGATTGCTTTAGGGAAAAATCAGTGTCGGGTCATTCTGTCACTCTAGGAGAAACAATTGCCGTGAATTCTGCTGAAATTAGTGGTGCAACAGCCTTTGAAGTTTCAGGTATGGCTGCAAAGTCGTTATCTTTTACATTCAACTTTATACCATAAGCTGCTGTGTATTTTTGTTGCCTTTTTGCTTGCTTGTAAGTTGTAAGATTGTGTTGAAGTTACATGGCTTATGATTTTTCCTTGTGATCTACTGCTATCAATCATCGTTATTTATTATATGCTTTTTGTGTGTAAATTTGATACGGCTCTAAGTTTTAGTGACGGTTCTTGTTACTTAGGGACTCCCGTGGATTGTGTATCTTTAGCATTATCTGGAGCACTCTTTTCCTGGTCAAAGCCTCTGCTGGTTAGTATATATATGCTGTAATCTGTTATCTTACAATGAAGTTCAATTCTAGACATTTTTTCTTGAGCTTCTATTTAATCTGATTTTCAGGTAATTAGTGGAATCAACCGAGGTTCAAGCTGTGGTCATCACATGTAAGTTGTTTGCACTTTGCATATGCCCGTGTCTTGATCTTATTCTGTCTTGTTAATAATCTATAACATGTCAATTCGAAGTTTTCCTTTCAAATCATTTCTTAACTTTTTATTTATTTCTTTTTTAATATGTATTAGTTAGTGTTATTTCTTAGAAGCTGTGCATGATTTATTTTTGTTTCTACTTTATCACTCCGGTCCTTATCTGAAGTCTACAAATAATCTCACAACTTCTAATTTTACCAGGTTCTACTCAGGTGTTGTTGCCGGAGCTAGAGAGGCATTGCTTTCTGGCGTACCATCTATGTCGATATCCCTGAATTGGTGAGTGGACCATCCTATGTTATACTATATGTAATTGCGGTTTGCTTTAATCATTGATAAGTGATTATTTGGTTTTATAATCTGTTATAGGAAGAAAGATGAAAGCCAAGAGAGTCATTTCAAGGATGCAGTCAGTGTTTGTTTACCTTTGGTAAATGCAGCTATCAGAGATATTGAAAAGGGAATTTTTCCCAAGAGTTGTGCTCTGGATATAGAAATCCCTACAGCTCCATTGATCAACAAGGTTTGCACTTGTAAAGTAGTTTATGAAAAATATTAGCTTTACTATTTAACGTTCTTTCGGTAAATGGATGAAGTACATACTAATTTTTGACCCCAGGTACACAATTGTAATTTTTGTCTATAGATTTTGATTATATCTTTTACATAAACGGATTGGGGGGAAAGCATAATTGACATTGGTGTGGTTGTCATGGTTAAGCAGTTCATCCGAGCTCGTCAGTCTTTACTATTATTTGACATTGTGAGATTTGAATATATGGATTGATGCCCTAGCAATGAGTCAGAATTCCAGAAGTGGTTGTTTTACGTCAAGTGGCAGTGGTTATGTTGGTGTCAGAAGTGGGGTTTAGCTGGTTAAAGATTTAAAAAAATAAAATAAAAATGATTTGGCGCAGTCCTCTCTGTCTCTCACTTTGAAGATATCATTAGCAGTTTTCACAAAGTAATATTGGTTTAGGATCCAGTCGTCCTTTCATCTTCATAAAATCTATCTCTTCAAAAGCATGACCTATTAATTTCTTTCCATCAACTCCCTTTATCTCTCTTTTTTTCCTTTTTTTTTCCTTATTATTACTATTATATAAACTTAATCTTTCTGAAAAGCACAAAGCATTCCAATTGCTATTCCTATAAAAAAAAAAAAAAAAAAAAAAAAAAAAAAAAGCATTCCAATTGCTAGCATTGAGAGAATAACTCTACTTTTCCTTGCTGTCTCTCAAGTCTTATCCACTTTTTTTTACTTTTGCTATAAACGGTTAAATAAGATGATATTCTTTCTTATTTTTGTTGGACCGGTGCCAGGTTGTTGTCTGCATGTGGCATAAAGTGATTTGCATAAGTGCCTGACTTCCTTTTTGTTCTTACTTTTCTTGATCTTGTAGCAGAGCTATATTCTTATATCTATTGGCTTTTGTCTTCTGTGATATCGTCTTTGTTACCTATTTTACATTTTACCCACTGTTAATATTCATATCTTTTCAATCTTTTGCTTGACAGGGTTTTAAATCTACCAAGCAAAGCATGTGGAGATCAACTCTTTGCTGGCAAGCTGTTTCAGCTAACCGTCATCCTTCTGCTGGACATTTCATGTCTAATCAACAAAGTCTTGGCATCCAGCTTGCGCAGCTTAGTCGAGATGCCTCGGCTGCTGTGAGTAGCTTTAAGATGTGCTTTATACTTAATAAATAAATAAAATTCATCTCAAGTGCATTTTGTGTCTCTCCAGAGACTGTTGTTGGAATTACGCCGTTTTTCTTTCTCAGGGTGCAGCTCGCCGTTTGACCACACAAAAGAAGAATGTGGAGATTGAATCAGTTGGAGCTGCAGCAAAATCCAACTCCAACCGGGTCAAGAAGTACTTTCGACTAGAGGTAAGAATAATATTCTGACTACTGAGCTTGCATTTGTTAGAAAATTTAATAATGACTTCTATTGGCTGTGAGGAGAATCTCTAATGGCATGTTAGAGTTGGAAAAGCCATAAAAAAGAAGTGCAAATGTCAGTTTAGCCATTGGTCATTCATTAGGAAATCGGGATGTGTAGCATATGATAACATTGCAGAAAGGCTATTTACAATTATCAGCTCCTTTAATTCTGAGTAGCTTGAGACTTCCCAAAAGTTGTCACGTGGTAGATTCCGTTATAGTTGCAATAAACATAACTCAAATGTCTTTATTTAGGAATAGGCATAGTGTGTACTAAATGCATTTCTTTGTTTTCTGGTTCCTTTTTTTGTGTGCTTGCCTTCTTTAATCATTATATGTTTTGGTTCTCTTTCACAAAACGACTTCTAGTTTTGCGTAGCTACAAACCAACTTACCTTCGGATAATTTGCAGTTTCTGGATAAGGAGCAGGAAGATACAGACGAGGACCTGGACTTCAGAGCGCTTGAAAATGGATTTGTAAGTAAAGCTGCCTTTTTAACCCCTTTTTTTATGTATTTGATATATATTTTGTCTAGCTGATCCGTATGATCCGCCAATATGAAACTGTTATTTGTGCTGGACAAGCCAAGAGATGTAGTGAAGTTACTGTAGATACCATAGAAAACCAAATGGAGAAGTTACTCGAAAAGCCATGAAAACCAACTGAAGAAGTTATTCTAAATGCCATGGAAAACCATGTTGAGTAATTATTCTACACTGCTAGACGTAACTAAAGGGACTAAATTCGAACCCTTAGGTATCATTGTAAAAGACCTTTGACTCCAACCAAGCAGTCCCACTGGTTTCCGAATTAGTCCCGAGTTTAGAACCCAATAAACGAAGAAATGTGAGTAGATTTTTTAGTTATATAGTGAAAAAAAAAAAGAGGGGTCATACGAGCTTGTTATGAAATATACGATTTCCACACTTCAACGCATTTCAGTTTCATCAAGCAATATTAACCTGCTTACTCTACTTGTTACATTTGTTATTTGAAATTACAGGTTGCGGTCACTCCTCTATCGGTTAATCTACATAGTGAATCCGATACACGAGCAGCTGCATCAGATTGGATCTCTGCTCAACAACCTGGAAATCAGGAGAGTCCCTCAACACAATCATAATCAGTGACTTTGTACACAGTTGTTGCCAGGAGTATTACTGTTAATTTAATCATCAATTGTTTTTTGAGTTTTTTTTTTTCCTTTCTTTTTTTGATTTCAAAATATTGGTGAAATTGGGTGGTGGGTTTGATTGTGTTTATTAGTTGATACAAAATTGAAATTGTAAACAGCCGGGTCTAAAATTTGTATGACCCTGTGCTTTCCCACGAATTCTTGGTTTTTTTTTTTTTGGTCTTTAAAAAAAATTCCTCATTTTTATTTTTTATTTTTTGTGGAATGCAGCATTAGTGCTGGCTCTATTTTGTATTTTTAATTTCACAAATGATGTTGCTAATTTATTCAACTAATTAATTAGAGAACCAAATTCTTGTTATCTATTCTAATAGAACTTTGTAAATAAATGGTTAGTCTTGTTATTTTTTAAAGTCTTACAATAAATTTTGACATTAAACGGTTGGGTTAGAAGTTTGCCGGGCCATCGAGATTTGTCGAGATTAAACAGTATACGTGCGGTTTGGATATTTACTCTCATAAAAGGAGATATCTACTCCCAATGTTTTGGGGAGGATTTTTTACATATATTTGTAAAATGTGCAAGGTTATTTGCTAGTTTTGTTATTGACGTTGCATAACTGATGCAATTTGAGTTTGGAATTTTGAAATTTTAGTCGATATTTGGTCAATATTTTGTGAGTAATGCTACTTTACCAAATGGGAAAGTATCATTTTACCCCCCGTAGTTTACCATATTCATAAAGTTGCCCCCCTAGTTTCAGAAATGGTTGGTCTTCCCCCTCTAGTTTTCCATATTCGAATATTTACCCCCTACCGTTAGGATTTCTGTTAAATAAGGGTTTAACTGTTAAATACAAAGGAGAAAATACATTTTCCCCCCTGTAGTTTGCCATATTCATAAAGTTGCCCCCCTAGTTTCAGAATGGTTGGTTTTCCCCCTCTAGTTTGCCATATTCAAATATTTACCCCCTACCCTTAGGATTTCCGTTAAATAATGGTTTGACCGTTAAATAAAAAGGAGAAAGTACGTTTTTACCTCTAATAATAACGTTGATTTAAAAATAAAAAAAAGAACAGAATTAGCTTAACAAGGTATATTTAATAATTATTAAAAGATATTAAAAATAATATTAAAAAATTAAAAACATCAATTTCAACTTTCAAGCCTTAATTATCTCTCTCTCCCTCGAAATTAAAAAACAATTATTAATTATCTCCTGATTCAATCTCCACCATCCATCTCAAACATGGATGGTGGAGTTATATAAAATAATATAATTGTAAAAAAAAAAACTAATCAAATTAAAAACAATTATTAATTATCTCCTGATTCAATCTCCACCGTCCATCTCAAACATGGACGGTGGAGATAATTATATAAAAAAAATATTAATATCAAAAATAATAAAATAATATAATTGTAAAAAAAAAACTAATCAAATAATAAAATAATAATAATTGTAAAAATAAACAAAAACGATATTAAAAAAATCTCACTTTCTCTCTCTCAACATTATCTGTGATACTTTCCCTATTATTATTAGATTCATTAGCAAACACCACCTAACTTTTTATTTTGTTTTATTCTCGCCGGCGATAGGATGAAGAAAAGAGAGAGATTAATTATCACAGATAATGTTGAGAGAGAGAAAGTGAGATTTTTTTAATATCGTTTTTGTTTATTTTTACAATTATATTATTATTATTATTATTATTATTATTATTATTATTATATAATTTGATTAGTTTTTTTTTTTTTTACAATTATATTATTTTATTATTTTTGATATTAATATTTTTTTATATAATTATCTCCACCGTCCATGTTTGAGATGGATGGTGGAGATTGAATCAGGAGATAATTAATAATTGTTTTTTAATTTCAAGGGAGAGAGAGATAATTAAGGCTTGAAAGTTGAAATTGATATTTTTAATTTTTTAATATTATTTTTAATATCTTTTAACAATTATTAAATATACCTTGTTAAGCTAATTCTGTTCTTTTTTTTTTTTTTTTTAAATCAACGTTATTATTAGGGGTAAAAACGTACTTTCTCCTTTGTATTTAACGGTCAAACCATTATTTAACGAAAATCCTAAGGGTAGGGGGTAAATATTTGAATATGGCAAACTAGAGGGGGAAGACCAACCATTCTGAAACTAGGGGGGGCAACTTTATGAATATGACAAACTACAGGGGGGAAAATGTATTTTCTCCTTTGTATTTAACGGTCAAACCCTTATTTAACAGAAATCCTAACGGTAGGGGGTAAATATTTGAATATGGCAAACTAGAGGGGGAAGACCAACCATTTCTGAAACTAGGGGGGGCAACTTTATGAATATGGTAAACTACAGGGGGGAAAATGATACTTTCCCTTACCAAATTTAGTGCTTAAATGATGTGACAACACTTTAATACACTCATTTAAATAGAAGTTTTATTATCAGTTTGAATTGACAAAAGTTATATTAGTTCCTTGCATGTGGGCCATTAGATTTAAATACTTTGACTTGACTGTATGCACATGTCAATCAAAATATTTAAATCTAGTGGTCCACATACAAGGAACTGATATAACTTTTGTCAGTTCGAACTGATAATATAAAGGCTGCTCATTTAAATTATACAAATCTAACACAATTTAAATAAATGAATTATAGTGTTCAAAGACAAAGCTACATGGGGCTGACTGTGGCCATGGCTCCCCCAGTTTTTTTTTTCAATAGTTTTAGGTGCAGTGCTTTTTCAATGATATTATATATATATATATATATACAATTATGTAAGTAGCCCCCACTATTAGTCTTAGTTTTTTTAAGGAATTATTACTGTTTGTTTGGTTAAGTTTTCTACTACCTTATAGTTGTTTAGAGTTGGTCTACAAATATCTATTTGAGTTTTTTAGATTGTTTGGTTGGGCTTTTAAGATTGTCTATTTTAAATTGAGTAGAGGCTAATAGAGTTTAAGTGCTTGTTTGGTTGAGCTTTTGAGATTGTCTATTTTAAATTGAGTAGAAGCTAATAGAGTTTAAACCTCTACTGGGCAAAAGCTCATAAGGAGGTACTTCTCCAAATAGACCTTTTTTTTTTAAAAAAAAAGTCTACCAACCAAACATCTATGATTTTTTTTTCTTCAAAAACTCTATTTCTAATAGATCTGCTGCAAGTAGATCTTTTACCAATAGAGGTTTTTCAAAAGCCTAACTAAACAAACCCTAAACCTCTACTAGGCAAAAACTCATAGGGAGGTGCTTCTCTAAATAGATTTTATTTTTAAAAAAAATCTATCAATCAAACAACTATAATTTTTTTTTTTCAAAAACTTTATTTCTAATAGATCTACTACAAGTAGATATTTTACCAATAGATGTTTTTTAAAGCCCAACCAAACAAGCTCAATCTTGTTAAGCCTACGTATGTTTCTTTTAAATTAAAATTATTAGTATTATAATAAATAAATAAATAAATTCCCATTATATCCCGAAAATAAAAAATATTCCTTTTATGATTTTGTTTCCTATTCATAATGATTTAGTCTAAACTTTTTTTACACTAATTCCCACACGTGAGAATTTTAATGACCTGATGAAAAACTTTAGGACCAGAAATTACTAGAGAATTATTGTACATATACACTTATTTATTTTTCTCCGGTTTTTCACTTAAGCAATGTCATTTTCAGCTATGCGTATTGACAAGATTGAGTTTCATAACAAGATGAAAGATGAATTTCTTATAAACTCTTTGATCATGTACAGTATATTCACATAGCAACTTAATATATATTCTAATATAGACTATTTTATAAATTTAAAAGAGCGCTGGGTTCAATTTTGATTCATAAAGTTGTTTCTATTTTATTTATTAATTTATTTGTTGTGCTATTACAATTTATATATGAGACTAGACGTTATCACATTTGATTTTTTAATAACTTATTTTTTAAATATTAGTATATTTGTCTTCCGTCAATTTGAATATTTTTTTTGTCTTGGCTCCCCCAAAGCTAAAATCCTAGCTTTGCCTTTGATAGATAGTGTTGTCACATTATTTGGACATCAAATTTGAACAAAGTAGTATTATTAATATTTTGTAAGTTATCAAACTTTAAAAAATATATATATATATATATATATAAATATATATATATAAGTACTTATAATGTAATTAATTTTACTTTAATGAAAGGGTTATTTTGAAACATTTGGGGAAACTATTCGACATTTCTAGAATGAATCATTTGCTTTTTCATAAATTAGATATAATATATAAATCAACAATTTTCCTCTTATATATCTTTTGTTAATCATAAAAAGTTATAATTTGTCAACTTCAAAAAAAGAAGAAGTTATAATTGGTCCATAAATTTAATATCATGAAATAAAATCTTATCATGAATTAGAAATATTAATAATCTTGTTTGATGATGTTTTAAAATCATTAACTTGTAGATAAGCCCACTTTTGCAAAACACTACGTAGGCCACAATTATAATTGTTTTTTTTTTTTTTTTTTCTTTTAATATATATATTTTAAATTATTACAATTAATTTGGAATTTGGGAAAGAACAACAAACTAGTACCCACAATTTTAATCGTGTAGCTATGAGAGACATAACATTGAATCAGTCTCGTCTATCAAATGCCTTCCTATCAAGGGAGAAATCTCAACCTATTTTCCAGACTATGCATGAATGTGTATTGAATTGTCAACTTTCTAGGGCTGGCTATTGACTATTGTCCTATAACAGTTGTAGTTTAATTTAATAAAACATTCTACCAAATTTAATGTAACAAATGTGATGTAAAATGTCACCAATAAAATCAATCAAAATTAAAAATTTTATGGCTTGTGTCTTGTCGTAAAAGTTAGGTAACCTCAAATGTAGTTCAATATTTTTCAAACGAAGGAATATTAGATTATAGTAGCCATTTAAGGACAGGACTGTCTTGGCATACTCCTAGGTAATGTCACTACACTATTCCCACCCATCAACCATTGTTGCCTATAACTAAGATTTAATTAAGTTCATAATACTAGTGTAGGATCCTAATTAATCACATCGATTACCACCGGGAAATTAAATCTGAGGCAAGATCGAAATGATCGTCTTTCTTTTAGATTAGGGCATATTCTTCTAATCTTGAATGAAAATAAAAGAGAATCAATATCTATTAGACAAGGAAGAATCGGGAAACACAACCATCAATTGAAACTTAATTCCTTATAGGGAGAGGTTATAAACTTATAATGTCAAATCATTTAATCAAATTGGTCTATAAATTGAGGTTATAATGACAATCAAAATTCAAAATACAAACTTGATATTATAGTTTTTGACATTGTTGGTTATTCCACCAACAACATTTTTATCGTTTTTTTTTTTTTTTTTTTGAAAACTGATTTCAGCATATGCTACTAGATGAGTTTTCAAATCAGAAATAAAAAACGTTCCCAAACATGGTCTCGAATCCTATTAATGACAAAAGCTTTCACAAAAATACATGGTCTCGAATTAATACATATTGTTAAAAAAAAAAAAAAAAAAAAATGATACATACCAAACTTGGGTAAAGTGTTAGATTGATACAAGTATCCAACAACTTAGAACAGTTTTGTTAATTGAATATCTTTTCAACTGTTTTTCCCACACAAAAATATTTCAAACCATTTTAACAGCTTGATGGGAGGTAGCTTTCTACACGCGAATTAAATATTTAAATCTCAGTTTTGGTTTTGCTGTCAAAAATATATATTTTGTTGTAAATTAAATTGAAGCAATTGATAATATAATAGAAACAAAATAAAATAAGAGATGAGAAACAAGAGAGATAGGCGAGAGAATATATATTGCATTTTATTTGATTTCAAGTGATAGTATTAGTTGAATAACAACAGCCAACAATATTTACAATAAAAGCCATATATATAGGAACAAACAAGGGGTGCTTTTGCAATTTTCTATTTAATATTGTCACATATATGTACTTGAGAACTAAGGAATGAGTCCATTTTTGCTTAGGGACATGTGTTTAGGGAAGGGTAAATTTGTCCAAAAACTATCATGTGTTTAGACAAAAATACCTCCTCCCTAGACACATGTCATGTGTTGAGGGGGGGGGGGGGGGGTGGGAAATGCTTACCCCCCTTGAAGGGGGTGAGCAAAAATGGACTCCTAAGGAATGAAAGCCATGCTTCCACGTGCGTTGGTGTGTCCAAGAAGCCAATGAAGAAAATGTTTGGTGGAAAGCCACACATGTGTTACAACATAGTTAAAATTTTGAGGTGGATATTAGTCATTATATGACATTTGGTTTTCTTGTTCTTGACTTGAAATAAATTCATCTTCGCCTCTGCATCATAGAGATGTCATGTCACTATCAATTTTTTTTTTATTTATGATCTGATAATAATAAATAAAAGTAAAAAAAAGGATAAAAAAAACATATAGTGTGCTTTTTGGAATATTCAAAAACTTTCTATTGAACTTTAAAATCTATATTATATTTTATCTTTAAAAGAAGGGTAGTGTTAAAACAACCACTTTTATTTCCTTTAATAAAAATAAAGTGGTTTTTTTTTTTTTTTTTGAATTATAATTATAATTGTAGATGGGATTTGGTGAGATTAGACAACCATTAGCGGGGAGAGGGTATAAATAGACTACAACTCTCACAACTGGAGAGAGGGTTGCTCCCACTGAATCGGGAGAGGACTCCCTACACATTGGGATTTAAAGGCTAAAGGTGGGACAAATATGTACATACTAAGGCTTGAACCTTGGTGGTGGAACCTTCCATGGGAGACTCCAACCACTAAAAAGAGACCATTTGATAAATAAAGACATAAAGTGGTTGTTATCATGAGTAATAAGTAAACATGTTAACACTACCCTGAAAAGAAATAAATTGTATAGAGAACTTTAAAAGTTAATCAAACTGAATAATTTATATTGAATTTAACAAATAATAATAATTAATTAAAGTGAGATGATTCTATTATTCTACATACAACAATATTATACATTTAATAATTAGTTATTATTGGTGAGTTTCAAAAACAGAGCTTCCATACAAATGGGACACCAAGGTCCAAGGCCCGTCGTACCCTGACTTAAAACTGCAGTTACCGAACCATTTGACACCTCTATTTGTAGAGATTGGAACGTTGGTTGGTTGGCTAGTTGCGTATATGATATAGATAACACAAGAGGCGGAATATATAGGTTCCAATAATGTAGAAGAGAAATACCAATGAAAAGATGAAACATCAGAAGAAATTGGTGGGTGGAATGTTAAATTTGGTGAGTAAATTCTGTGGGATAAATGTCCTGTAAGTGGTGGTGCCTCTTGTCTTCTTATCAATCAATGTGTGTGTTACGTGTTCAATTAGGTCACTTACATTTAACAACTGTGACCATATATGAAGATTTTCCTTGGGTACAAGATTCCCAACCCAAAAAAAAAAACTTAAAAATCTTTTTTTTTTTTTTTTTTTTTTTGGATTAACAATCTCGAGTTTTTATGACTATAGGATGCATTTACTAATCGAGAATCCTAATGAAGAAAATGGAACTCAATCCAAGTTTTGTGATTACATTTTTTACTAATCAAGAATGAAAATCAAAGAGAATCAACTTTCATTGGAAAATGAATGCAATTAAGGAATCAACTTTCATTGGAAAAAAGGGATTCAGAAAGAGAACTTAATTTACTAGATGGGAATGGGGAATTAAGTTTCATTTCCAATTGGAACTTAATTCCCGATATATGTGTGGGATCCACATAATTTGATTCTCAATGGTTCTTAGTAAACATTATGCCCATGTTTAGCGCATCGGATTGACTAGGTATTGGACAATTTCAATACTTATCCCGCGGTTGGTGATGTTGTGGGACATGGATTAGTAATCCCAAAAGCAAATTAGTCTCAAACCAATGGGATAAAATAAATATTCAACAATCTTTATATATATATATATATATAATAAGTACTTATAATCTAATTAATTTTACTTTAATGAAAGGGTTACTTTGAAACATTTGGGGAAACTATTGGAAATATCTAGAATGAATCACTTACTTTTTCATAAATTAGATATAATATATAAATCAACAATTTTCCTCTTATACATCTTTTGTTAATCATAAAAAGTTATGATTAACAAAAGATATCTCTGGTTTAATGAATTGCTTTTCTCAAAAAAAAAAAAAAAAAAAAAAATCATAAAAAGTTATAATTTGTCTACTTCAAAAAAAAAAAAAAAGTTACAATTTGTCCATAAATTTAATATCACGAATTAGAAATATTAATAATCTTGTTTGCTGATGTTTTAAATTCATTAACTTGTAGATAAGCCCACTTTTGCAAAACACTATGTAGGCCCATACAATTATAATTCCATTAGGCCAAGGCCCAAGACAACACTTTAATTAAAATTGTTTTTGTATTTTGACAATTTTTTTTTTTTTTTTAACTATTACAATTAATTCGGATTTGAGAGAAAACAACAAACTAGTACACACAATTTCAATCGTGTAGCTGTGAAAGACAACACTGAGTCAATCTCATCTACTAAATACCTTCCTATCAAGGGAGAGATCTCAACCTATTTTCCATACTATACATGAATGTGTATTGAATTGTTAACTTTCTACGGTTGGCTATTGTACGATAGCAGTTGTAGTCCAATTCAATAAAACATTCTACTAAATTTAATGTAACAAATGTGATGTAAAATGTCACCAATGAAATCATCAAAATTAAAAATGTTATGACTTGTGTCTTGTAGTGAAAGTTAGGTGACCTCAAATGTAGTTCAATATTTTTCAAACAAAGGAAAATTAGATTACAGTAGCCATTTAAGGACAGGACTATCTTGGCATACTCCTAGGTAATGTGACTATACTATTCCCACCCATCAACCATTGTTGCCTATAACTAAGGGTATGTTTGGTAGGGAGAAAAAGGGAGAGGAAATAAATGGGTGGAGGGAAAAGGGGAGAAGAAAATGGAGAAGTATGTGTTCGGTATAGAGAGAAAATGGAGGGAAGGGAAAAATGGAAGGAAAATTTTGTGTGTAGGACCTACCGTTTTTTATCTTCCCAAAAGTGGGAGGAAATGAGAGGGAAAGAGGGGAAAGCTTTTGGGTTATTTAAAATTACAATTTCATCCTTTTTTTAATATATAAAATATAATATAAGGGTAAAATAGTAAAATTGATAAAAAAATATTTTATTTCCTTCCTATTTATCAAACAACTCGAGGGAAATTTATTTTCTTTTCCTTCCCTCATGTTTTCTATCTCTCCAAATCTTTCCATTATTCCTATTTTCTTTCCTTTCTACCAAACATACCCTAAGATTTAATTAAATAATACTAGTGTAGGATCCTAATTAATCAGTAATCACATTGATTACCACTAGGAAATTAAATCTGAGGCAAGATCGAAATGATCGTCTTTCTTCTAGATTAGGGCATATTCTTCCAATCTTGAATGAAAATAAAAGAGAATCAATATCTATTGGAAAAAGGAAGAATCGGGAAAGACAACCTTCAAATGAAACTTAATTCCTTTTATAGGGAGAGGTTATAAACTTATAATGTCAAATCATTTAATCAAATTGGTCTATAAGTTGAGGTTATAATGACAATCAAAATCCAAAATACAAAATTGATATTATAGTTTTTCACATTGTTGGTTATTCTACCAACAACATTTTTATCGTTTTTTAATTTTTAGAAAACTGATTTCAGCATATGCTGATGAGTTTTTAAATTTTGGAAACAGAAACCGAAAACATTGTTTTTATTTTTCAATTTTTTTCTTTTTTTGAAAAACATTATAGACAGATCTTTAATTTCCTCATTTATAAATATAGTCATAAATCAAGAATTTTTTATTTTAAAAAAAAATAGATGTAACGATTCGAAACTGAAACATTATTGGACTAAATACGTATCATTTACCACCAAGATCCATTGGAAGTTAAACATTTGAACTTGTATGTAAAATAAAGATACATACCAAACTTGGGTAAAGTGTTAGATTGATACAACTATCCAACAACTTAGAACAGTTTGGTTAATTGAATATCTTTTCAACTTTTTTTCCCACACAAAAATATTTCAAACCATTTTAACAGCTGGATGGGAGGTAGCTTTCTATCTCAGTTTTGGTTTTGCTGTCAAAAATATATATTTAAAATTTTGAGGTGGATATTAGTCATTACATTTACATGACATTTGGTTTTCTACTTTTCTTTTTCATGGCTTGAAATAAATTCATCTTGGGTTCTGCACTTCTGCCTCATAGAGATGTCGTGTCACTATCAATTCTTTTTGGTTTTTGGAATAATAAATAAAAAGTAAAAAAGAAAAAAAAAACGTGTAGTTTGGTTTTAGAAATAATTAATGAATCAAAAACTTTCAATTGAACTTTAAAAACTATATTAGATTTTATCTTTAAAAGAAATAGATTGTATTGAAAACTTTAAAAGTTAATCAAAACTGAATCATTTATATTGAATTTAACAAAAAATAATAATTAATTACAACAATATTATACATTTAATAATTAGTTATTATTGTGAGTTTCAAAAATAGAGCTTCCATACAAATGGGACACCAAGGTCCAAGGCCCTCCCCATTGATGACAAAACAAATATAAATGATGTGTCATTACTTTGAAGAATATTACAAACAAAAATTGTGAGAGATTTTGGCATTTGTAAATATTTTTATTTTTTATAAAATAAAAATACTACAAAAGCTCACTAAAGGTCAACTAAAGTCTAGACTCTACAGAGAGATAAAAGATAATTGAGCTAGATCATAGATCGCCATATTCGAGTCCCGTTTGTAATGTTTGATCGGAGAACTAGGATTAGAAACCCCGATTTAGATCTAGGAAGGTATTTTTCATGAACCAAGTTCACAATTTGAGCTAAAAGAAGACCTTCGAGACAAGTCTCGTATTTCAAAACTTCAACCGCTCTGAATGGGGCTCTCATGGCAGGGTTAGACCTCGTCAAAAAATTTAAGACTCATGCAGACCCGTACGCAGCCCTCGTACCCTGACTTCTGCTGCCCTACCGAACCATATGACATCTCTATTTGTAGAGATTGGAACGTTGGTTGGTTGGCTAGTTGCATATATGATATGGATAACACAAGAGGCGGAATAAATAGGTTCCAATAATATAGAAGAGAAATACCAATGAGAAGATGACACATCAGAAGAAATTGGTGGGTGGAATGTTAAATTTGGTGAGTAAATTCTGTGGGGTAAATGTCCTCTAAGTGGTGCCGTCTCTTGTATTCTTATCAATAATATGTGTGAATTAGGTAAAAACTTAAAAATCTATTTTTAAAATGAGATTAATATTAATGAAAGGTCTCATCTAAATCTTTAAAATGAGATTAATATTGAATATTTATTAATAATATTTTTATTTAATAATTTTCATATATCAAAATTTACTTACTCTTACGGTACTTTATATTATTGACATATTAATAATTATAAATTAGAAATAAAATAAAGACGAAACATAGTGATTTTACAACTTACAAATGAAAAATACAATAACATAGACATATTAAAATAATGATAGCAAAAAGAAAAAAAAAAAAAAAACAAAAACCTTAAATAAAAGCAACATAACATATTAATATTTTAGAACATAGTATTGTTTTACAAATACACTAATTTCATACACGTGAAACTAGTATTGTTTTACAAATAAACTAGTTTCATGTAAATGTACTAATTTCATACATGTGAAACTAGTATTGTTTTCTGTGACACTATGGTTTCTGTGGAAATGGAGGTGCTGCAAGGTGTTTGACACAAACTTCTCATTTCCCCCTTCTCCCCATTTGATTATTGAACATTTTTCTAAAGATTGGTGGAGTGCTAATAATACTAATCTTAATAGAGAAGTTACTTTCATTCCGGTTTCTTGGCTGCCTCCCAATGATGGCTGGGTAAAATTAAACATTGATGGGAGTTGTATCATTGATTCAGGTGCCATAACGGCTAGTGGTGTGCTGCTTAACTCTTATAAGGGCTGGTTTAAAGGTTTTGTGCTGAATAAAGGCTTGGGGAGTGCTTGAAGGCCTAACTATGACCTGGAAGTCTGGTTATAAAAAAGTGGTTGTTGAAACTGATTCCATTTCTACTGTGCAACTTTTGAATTATGGTACCAATCCTAACCACCCCCTCTTTAGCTTGATCCAAAGCTGCAAAGATGTTATGAATGCTGATTGGAGTTGCACTGTGCAACACGTCTACAGAGAAGGTAATGCTCTCGCGGATGGATTAGCTCACTTGGGGGTTTTTGAAGACGCCCCCCCTGTGGAGATTATTAATATTGTTGCTGCTGATGTGAGAGACACTACCTGTCTAAGACAGTGTTCTGTGCCCATCTCCCTTTCTTTCTAGTTTTTTCTTAATTTCCTTTTGCTGGGCCTTGCCCTCCTATGTACAAAAAAAAAAAAAAAAATAGTACTGTTTTACAAATGCAGTAGTTTTATACATGTGAAATTAGTATGGTTTTATAAATGCACTAGTTTCATACATTTGAAATTAAAAATGTTATTAAAATAATACAGTCTTTCTATTGTTAATTCGTCCTAACAATATTACAATAAATATATCAGGACAAAGAATGTGGACCATAGATTATGGATAAGTTTTGACAAGTGCATACACTTTGAGTCAAAGTATGTAAATCTAGTGGTCCACATTCTTTGTCCTGATATATTTATTGTCAGGACGATCTGATAATAGAAAATCTGTAAAATAATATTAGTTAAAATTTAGTTGAGAATAAAATCATATAAAAATAATTTTTTGAAGAAAGTAAAAAATAATAATGAAAATATAAATTGTTCATCACATTATTTTTAATCCAATCCCAGATCATTCTAAACATATAAGATTGGATTATTTTAGTCATATCTCATGTTACACCAAACCATAGACAGTATTATATTTAATCATATCCAATCCAGTCCAATCCAATCCCATAAAATAGTCTAGTCCAATCCAATCCCGCGCACCAAACGAGGCCTATAATCACTAATTAGGAGTTAAGTTTTCTTCCGCTTATTGAGATTCCTGATCAGTAAACGCACTCTAAAAATTGTGAGGAATCAAGTTATGTAGATCACACACAATCAGGAATAAAGCTTTGAATTGAAATCTTCATTTTTTTTATTTTTTATTTTATTGGAATATAACAACAAGATTACAACAACCGGAACACATGTGTATTTAAATAATACTTTGATAAGATAAATTTATATAATATAAGTAAAAAGAAGTCTGATTTTGTTTCTGTTAAAGAAATTGTGGCAATTACTACTTAGTACTTGCTACTTACTAGCTGTATCTACCCACCAATTTCACAATAAATATTGAGTATTAAATGTGTTAATTTAATTCACACAAGAAGCTGATGAATTAAAAGGTGTCAAGTCAGAGAAGTGAAACGATACAATTAAAGTTTTGTACCAAATAAACATTTATGTATATTGGAGGTTAAAAGAACTATGTATAAATGTATACAGATTGGCATCAACCTTTTTGTTTCCTTAAAAAAAAAAAATAATAAATAAATAAATTTGAACCTTAATTTCAAGCCATGTTTGATTCGTAATATGATTCGAAAATAATTTTTGTTTTTATTGAAGAAAATAAGAAAAGTTTTGAGTCGACAAGTTTCCTATATTTCTAGACATGTGAATCCATTCAACATCTTTACAAAAAAGTGAAATTTTGTTAAGGAGAAATATGTTGTAATAAAAAGGTGTTGTATATACTGTCATGGTGGCAACATTCACTACAAAAAAATTGGCTATTAGCAACCAAACATTTTCGACGGCCCCCAATAACCCTAAAAAATACTGTCATTTTCGACGGCTAAATCTAAAGCCGTTGCTCATATTGTAAATAGAGGTACTATATTTTCGAGGGCAAATTCCCGTCGAAAATGGTCTTTTTGCTGTCGAAAATACACTACAAAAATAACGACCAACTATTTTCGACGGCCATTACCGTCGATGATTCATCCTTTTTCGACGGGCATTTCAACACCGTCGAAAATGATGAAAAAAGTAATACCACATTTCCGACAGCAAAAGGCCGTCGAAAATAGTCGAATAAACCCTCGAAAATGACCCTCATTTTCGACGGCACTATTTGTACCGTCGAAAATGACCCACATTTTCGATGGCACTATTTGCACCGTCGAAAATGACCCACATTTCCGACGGCATATATACCGTCGAAAATGATGAAAGAAATAATATCACAATTCCGACGGCCCAATGGCCATCGGAAATAGTCGAATAATTTGGTACTATTTTTTATATTATTTGTTACAGTGTTCTCATGAAAAATATAATTAGTTAAATATTATAATATTAATTAATAAATTATAATGGAATATATTTATGTATGTGCTAATTTATAAACTAAAAAAAAAATGACTTATAGGTCGATATTTTAAATGCATCACAATAGGTACTTTGTTTTTGTCAATATATTTTTTTATCGAAATCACTATATGAATTTTTTTCACCAAGTATTTTGGTTCAATTTTAAAATATCAATTAATTAAAAAAAACTTATAATTTGTGACAATCACTAATAAGAAGTATACTCTAAAGATACATCAGACTAAATTAATTGAGTATGAAATATAGCAAAATTATTAGTAATTACAAGAATATTTAGTTATTTTTAATTATATTTACTAAACACGCCTATGTTAAATGCTCTAAACATTACAAGAAAAAAAGGCCTATTGGGACGAAAAAATTATTCGTCCATAAAAAACGTAAAACTAATCAAATATTTAGGGACGAACAAATTTGTCCTAATAGAATGTCTCTTGGGACGAAATAAATTTTTTGTCCCTAAAAAGTACAAATCTAACAAGACCTTTAGGGATGAAATAATTTTGTCCCAGTAGACATTCTATTGGGATGAAATAAATTATTCGTCCCAATAGATTGTCTTTCGGGACAAATTTTGTCCAAATTTTGTCCAATATAGTTAATTAATTTTGTTGAAAATTCTTGATTTTTTTTTTGAAGTTTTTCCTTAAAGATAGACCTTTATGGATGAATTTTTTTTGGTCCCAATATAACATCTACTAGGATGAAATACATAATTCGTCCTAATAGACTATCTATTGGGACAAATTATTTTCGTCCCAATAGGTTTTTTTTATATTTAAAATAATAATAATTAATTAATTCTGTAGAAAATTCTTGATTTTTTTTTAAGTTTTTCCTTAAAGAAATATTAATAATTAAATTACCATATAAATTAGAAAATTAGACAATATAGATCATTTTTTTCGTCCAAAGTGGTTCTTTATCGAGATGAATTTTTTTTTTTTCCCAATAAGTTCTTCATAAGAATCAATAACTATTAATATTGAGAGGTTTTCTATTATTAAAAAAAAAAAGGAAATGAACCGTTGGAATCGGACCATAATCGAGGAACCGGAACCGAAACCGGAACTAAGGTCATGTTTAATTCCGAGTACGATTAACGATAGACCATTTGATCTGACAATATATGATTTTAACAAAATAGTTTAATTAAATGCTATAATAAAAGTTTTTTTTTTTTAATACCAATTTGTAAATTAGTGGAATCAATCTAAAAAAAATGGGTTAATTGTATAAATCGAATATTATACCCTCTGACTTTTTCCAAATAAAAGCATTGTTTTTTAGTCCACAATGGTTGTTTCAAAAATAAAAACATTTGTATATAGACATTCAATAATAGTTTAAAGGTGAGGGGATGTTTTTAATATTAAACCAAAAAACAATTAATGAGATATAGAGGTTATATATAAATAGTATGCCTTAATTGACAGATTTGAAGCAATAGCAAAGTGGATAAGCATGCCATGCCTTGCATCACATGTGCCAGGTTTGACTCTGGTGGACGACTAAAAATTAAATGAGGCAAGAGGGAGTTGATGGTGGGTCGGGTTCTAAGAGATGGTGGAGCGTCAAAAATACAACTATTTTTTATCATTATTTATTACTATTATTGACGGTAAATGAACGTCGAAAAAGGTGGTATTTTCGACGACTGGTCACCAATTTTTAATACTATTACCGACGGTCATTTTCATTTTTTTCGACGGCCCGTCGATAAAAGTTTATTTCCGACGAGCGTATTTTCGACGGCATTCGACGGCCATTTCCCGTCGAAAAAGCATATTTTCGACGGCATTTAGCCCTCGCTGATGACCATTTTTTTTGTAGTGATTACAGCCGGTCAAAACCGTTGTAAAAGACTTAACTTTGCAGTAAAATATTTAAATTTTCCATAAATTTATAGCCACAGCAAAAATAACATTTTTTTTTAGTGCATATATCCTACAATATTCAACCTAGATAAAACATAGATTGGCTGACTAAATGAGGTTAGACCGATAAGGTCGTGGGTTTGAGTTGTATCATCCTTCTTTAAATCCTGAATTTTCTGTAATTATTATTTTCTATAAAAAAAAAAAAAGAGTTTTATATTAGAGAGAGAGAGGGTCCCCTTAATTAAAAGTGTTTTCTATATATGCCCTTATTTAAATTCAAATGATACATAAATTAAATATCAAACCTTACAAATTTAATAGCCCTTTAAACGTGAACGTGTTATTGTTGGGTTTTTAAAGAACAACCAAACAAACAAAGTTTTTTTTTTTTTTTTTTTTTTTTTGGATAAAAATAGCATTTAGGAGTTCAGATAAGGATATGAGTGAGCAATTAAATCATACTATGCTCAAAGCACATTGAAATCCAATGATTCAAAAAAAAAAAAAAAAAAAAAGTATTTATATATATATATATGAGAGAAAAATAATTATAGATTTTCTACTACAATTTTCTCCAGAATTTTAAATTCCGAAATATACTAGGATAAGAAAAATACTACACCAATTGAAAGACTAAAAACATTTTAAAAATTCGATTAACTAATTTATTTATTATATTAAAAAGAACAAAAATAACATTTCCATTTATAAAAAATATAAATAGATTATTCTAATAAATAAATCTAATTCAATTTGTTAAAATGATTGAAACCAATTAACACCGATTAGTTTGAACAATTTGATGTAAGTTCTAATTTTAAACAATTAAACCCATCCTACTTAGTATTTTATTTTATTTCAAAAAAAAATATAGTATTTATTAATTAATTAAGATTAAATTTAATTATATTACATTAATTAAGTGTTTTAAAAGCAATTTTTTTTTTTGACTAAGTTTTAAAAGCAAATTAATATTTGTTGGAAGGTCATATCAATATCCCCCATTAGACCAAGATTAATAAAATTAAATGTCTAGCTTGTTTAGTGCATTGACCAAAAGAGAAAAAAATTAATGGGTTATTATTAGCGTTGCAGACTAGGCTCCGTGCCTAGTCCCTAGTCAGCGGTCTGCCGCCCCCATTAGGTTGTTTACCGCCTAGTTGGCCTAGTCAGTCAAAGTCAATGACTAATCACCGTTGACCAATAAAGTTGACTTTTTTTAATGACTTTTTGGAATTTGATTGAGTTTATTAGATTTTGTTTAGATGTGTATAGATTTTGATTCTCAATATTGAATTTTTTGGAATTTTATTTTCAATTTGAGGTTCAATATATGAAATAATATGAACATTTACTCAATTACAATTAAAAAATATATTAAAAAAATTTTAGCCGACTGCAGGTCAACTTCCGGCCAGTTGCCTAGTCCCTGACTAGTCCCCATCTAGGCGGGCTAGGCGCTAGGCGGGGGGTTGCCGCCCGACTAGTGCCTAGCGCTTCCTGCAACACGGGTTATTATTAGACTTTTATAATATCCAATTCACATGGTAATGACAAATCATTTGACACAACGAAATGAAATTGAGTATAACACGAAACATAAAATCAGACAAGATCACAACGGAAGATGCATACATCCTGTTGCATTTAAGTTTGTTTCATCTCTCACTGCAAACTATAAATAATGGGAGCAACTTTCCCAACTATGAGAAAAGAACTTTGTAGAACATTATGTTTCTCATTTCCATTTTCAATTAACATATGTATATTATATCAACTACTTGTGGTTGTGGATGCCTTAATATGTTCTAGATGTTCACGTTTAACCACTAAAGTAATACCGTCCATCAAAAAAAAAAAAAACACTAATTGAATATTCGTACCACATGTTATAATATATTAATATTTATCGAACCGAAGGTATTACACCACAAATCATGGCAATCCATGGCAAAGACACTAGAGAGCTAGCCCCATGAATGCTTTGAACAGTTAATTTTTATTTACCCCTACATTTTTATTATTTACATTTTTTATTAAACATTTTATAATATTTCAAATTGGCCCCTAGATTGATGGAGCTGGCTTTGACTCTGATGACAAACCCAGCTCAACCCAAAAAAGCATGCAATTGAATGCCATAAAATAATGTAAACCACGTAGAGAGATCATTATACAGTCTAGGTTTCCAATAAGAATTACGTGTTGGAAAGTTTAGTTAAAACTTGGCTAGGACCGGTTGTGTGTATGAGCTGTCCATCTCAGCTAAATAATTGATAGCTAGCCAAGATCCAATCACATAATAAAAAATAAAAATAAAAACAGTTCCATCTTCCAACTCCAACTGTTAGCATTCAATATCACCATTAATGAGTTTACGGGTTTCACTCACCTTTTATGACAGTCGAGACCTTCATTTTAATTACCTTTTCTTACTATTGTTTTTAAATATATTTATAATCATGTTAATAGTCTTTCTATTATCGGTTTGAACTGATATAAAATATATCAGTTGATTCAGTTTTTTACATGTGAGCCATTGGATTTAAAAGATAATTTGACAAGTGCATGCAGCCAAGTCAAAGTATTTAAATCCAATGACCCACATACAAGGAACTAATATATCTTTTCTCAATTCGAATTGATAATAGAAAAATTGATCATGTTAATATATTATAGTTTTTATATATACACACAGAGTCATTCTCTAATACACGAGAAAAACTCGTGTTAGACGGTCTCACTACATATGTGACGGTGAGACCATCCGGTGAAAATTATCTAAGTTATACAAGATATTCGACAACCAGTAGTTTAGGTTGCATGAACGGATAAAAACAATAGGATCGGTACAAACATAAATGTACTACTAAATTTATATTCGAATAAAAATAAAATATTATATCTGTATATACATATATTATACATGAAATTTTTGCATGGAGGAGTTAATTAATCAGGTATATATATGAGTTGTAAGACACACAGAACAAGGCCAACCAGAGGCAGCCACAGAGAGGGTGGAAGTAGCAGCTTCTTCTGGTGACTGTGAGTGGCTTTTGTCTGCCTGGCTTTCAATGGCTTTGGTTGGGGCATTTCTCAAGAAAAATCTCCTTATCTCTTTCCTTCCATTTCTTTGCTGCCTCCTCAGCTTGCTCTCTTCTTGTCAAGGTTTTCTATTTCTCTTCTCTCTCTCTCTCAATCCTCAACTTCAATTTTTTTTTTTCCATCAGTGGATAATGCAAAATAAAATATCAAGCAATGTCAATGATCTCTCTTTAATTTATTTTTTTGGTCTCTTTTGTGTGTTTTTTTTTTTTTTTTTTGGGGTTTTTATTAACTGTAATTCTTTTAATTTGGTGAGAAATCAATGATTTTGCCATTTTCTTCATTTCCAAATTCAGAATTTAAATACCATTTATTTTCATTTAAAAACATATTAGCAAACAACTTCAAAAAAAAAAAGCACTTTTTGTTTGTGGGGCAAGTAAGAATACTCAAATGCTAAATTTATCAAAGCACAAGCACTTAAATTTCAAGTTCTTTTGACTTAAACAATGAGCATAATTTAATTTGTTTTGTTGTTGTTGTTGATTGAAGGAAACAAGCAATTCTATGAACAATGAGCATAATTTAATTTGCTTTGTTGTTGTTGTTGATTGAAGGAAAAAAGCAATTCTATGAATACAAGTACCCATTTATCAAACAAGCAAGCTCATTCTCTTCCTCCTCATCATTCTCATCAAGCAGAGGATCATCAGAAAGTTCTTTTGACTACATAATTGTTGGTGGTGGCACAGCAGGGTGTCCACTGGCTGCCACTCTCTCTCAGAACTTCAGTGTGTTGTTGCTAGAGAGAGGAGGTGTCCCTTTCAACAATGTTAATGTCTCATTCTTGTCCAATTTCCATTTGAATTTGGCAGATATTTCTCCACAAAGTGCTTCTCAGTTCTTCATCTCCAATGATGGTGTTTTCAATGCTAGAGGTAGAGTCCTTGGTGGTGGTTCTAGCATCAATGCTGGTTTCTACACCAGAGCAAATTCTGGGTATGTGCTTTTACATCTCTTCTTGTTCTTCAAGAAAAAATCTTTAGTTATGCTTATGTATTTGTATATATCTCTATACAACTTTACGAACGTTAATAATTCACTGAAAGATAAAATTCCGAAACTTAACAGAATCAGGGTGATCCTAAAGAAAAATTATGATAAGAATGTTAAATCTTAGTAAAAAAATTTAATGCATTTGGAAGTATGATTATTTATTGATTTGATTTGTTTAGTTTGAGATATTGGTATAGTTATTTTGACAAGGGTATGTTTATTTTCAACAAGAATTAATTTTAGTTGAAGTTTTCAAAAACAAATATAGTATTTCTGTACGAATTTGATCAGTAAGTCAATAATTTAATTTTTTTGGGTCAAACTTTGACAATGTAGTTAAATTTTTTGGGAAATTTGGATAATTTAGTTTTAAATAGTTTATAATGATCTTCAAACACAGCCATTAAATGATTATTAGTAGTTGTAAATGGCATTCATATGGAAACCTCAACATATATCATTGTCATTGTGTTGAATATTTCATCCTTAATTTGACATAAAATGCACCATGAATGTCACACCAAACAAGCTAGATGTTTAACGAGGCGTTTTCAATCTTCTTTTTAACAAAATGGATAGAATGATCGGGACATACGTTTCAATATCTATTAATTAAACTCGAATATCGTTATAGCTCATGCAATATTGCATAATGCCGATTTATTAACTTGTCTTTGTCTTAGTCTTTGATTATGATGGGATTAATGTAAGATGTAAAGTCTGCCTATGCTAATTGAACTTCTCAACTGGATGTTGGAAAAAAAATTCCGTTTCCTGTCAAGATCCCAACAGTAGCACAAGTGGGAGGATATGAATCTGTCCATCCAGATTGCTAGAATTTATTATAAATTGCCGAAAGTACGTGGTGGTAGTGGTGGGTGGTGACCTATGATATTAATGGTGATCGAATAGTAAAGTGTAGCATAACATTTATGAACCTACCTTCCATTTTAATGGTTTTGATTGTAGCACTACTCTTGACATGTGTGGTCCATATACACATGTCGACACGCTTACACACTACCATGATTTAATTGAAATTTTGCCTTATTTCGACATTATTTTTCAAAATTGAGTTACTTATTTTGAAAGTGTTATTATGCAGCTAAGCTTCCATCTCTTTCTTTGATTTTATGAGTTGGGGACAGAGTTTGGTATACGTCCCCATTTGACTCGGAAGAAAAACAGTGTGTTTCTCAGAAACATATTAAACATCTTCTTAACGTTATATCGTTATCATTAAATTAATATAGTGGACTGAGTTCTATGTCTTCATTTATAAATGCATAATTTCTATGTTAACGTTCTTTGTTTTTTTTTTTTTTTTGAAAGGATAATTTCTATGTTCTATAGTGAATCTGAGGACTGCTAGGCTTGTAAATAATTGTGTGCCATCAAAATTTGGTCACACAAATCCAAGTGGACTGAACTTTGTATAGCTTATGCTAATGTCAGAAGCTTCTTGGTCTTTCAGGTTTATTGAGAGGGTTGGATGGGATAAAAAGCTAGTGAACGAGTCGTATCCATGGGTGGAGAAAGTAATCGCGCACCATCCTAAGCTTGCTCCATGGCAGAAAGCTCTGAAGGATAGTCTTTTGGATGTTGGGGTGTCACCTTTTAATGGATTCACCTATGATCATATGTACGGAACAAAAGTTGGTGGCACCATTTTCGATAAGTTTGGTCGCCGTCACACCTCTGCCGAGCTACTTTATTATGCAAACCCGAAAAAGATTACTGTCTTGATCCATGCGACTGTTCAAAAGATTGTGTTCGATACGTTAGGTACATATATATATATATATATATGCTAATCCAAAACTCATTTGTCGGATATCACGAGCTTAGTCCAAAATGTAGCAAATTCAAGATAATGAAACTCTTCTAACTAATGAGTTATGCAATGTCTCATACACAGGGAAGCGACCGAAGGCAGTTGGAGTGATATTCAAAGATGAAAAAGGCAAAGAACATCAGGTGTTTCTTGCTAATAACCCTAAAAGTGAAATAATTTTGTCATCTGGAGCAATTGGGTCACCTCAAATGCTATTGCTGAGTGGTGTTGGGCCTAAAGCTGAACTGGAAAAGCACAACATACCGGTAGTACTTGACAACAAGTTCGTTGGAAAAGGCATGGCTGACAATCCCATGAACACGATTTTCGTTCCCTCTAATCGACCAGTTCATCAGTCCCTAATACAAACCGTTGGGATTACCAAGCTCGGTGTGTACATTGAAGCTAGCAGTGGATTCGGACAGTCCAACGATAGCTTCCATTGCCACCATGGAATCATGTCAGCTGAGGTAAGCATCAACTAGTGATTTTACGATCATGCAAATGTTTATGATCAAAGTTGATTAGATAATTGTTGAGTTAGAATAGTATAGATGCTTCTCAAGTGCAAACCCCCAGACATAATTTACGTCCAGGATCATGGATGTATATTACGTTTGGGTCTGCACCTAAGAATTTTTAAGAATAGTATTATAGAAGCTTATATTAACAACTTTTCATGAACGGTTATTTTTGTCCGAAAACCAGATTGGGCAGCTCTCTACCATCCCTCCAAAGCAAAGAACACCGGAAGCCATTCAAGATTTCGTTAGAAGGAAGAGAGAACTCCCTCATGAGGCATTCAAGGGAGGTTTCATTCTCGAAAAGATTGCAAACCCCATTTCAACAGGCGAGCTTACCTTGATCAACACCAATGTCGATGACAATCCATCCGTTAGCTTCAACTACTTCAGCCATCCACATGATCTGGCGCGTTGTGTAGAAGGGGTGCGAATGGCAGCAAAGATTGTGCAGTCACAACATTTCTTAAACTACACACAATGTGATAAACAAACTGTCGAGGAGATACTCAATGCGAGTGTCAAGGCTAATGTTAACCTTATACCGAAGAATATCAACGACACCAAGTCCCTCGAACAGTTCTGCAAAGACACTGTGATCACAATTTGGCACTTCCATGGTGGCTGCCATGTGGGCAAGGTGGTTACCCCTGACCACAAGGTTCTTGGAATCCACGGGCTCCGTGTGATCGATGGCTCGACATTTAATGAATCCCCCGGAACCAATCCTCAAGCCACAGTCCTGATGATGGGCAGGTAATAAACCATAATACAACACATTCAAATAAACCTGCTAATTAATCACTGAGATTTTGTGAATTATATAAGATACATAAAACTGAGATTTTGTGAATTTGCAGGTACATGGGAGTGAAGATTTTGAGAGAAAGACTAGGGAAAGATGCTGGTGTGTAGGGAGTGACCAACTTGGAGGACTGAGATCAAGCACTGTATGTTAGTTGTAGTAGTGAAATTGTAATATTGTTGTATCAAGTTCTTAGCAAGCATTTATAGTAAAATGGTTCTTAGCTTGCCATGTGAAAAATGTATTTTCCTGTTTCTCTGTAACTCTTAATATGATTTGAATCAACTGCATTTGAAGTACCACTCTCTGAAGCTTATAAACTAAAGATTATTGATATTTATGTATCCCCAAATATTTTTGAAAGAATCGAAATCTATATTGTTCGAAGTCTTGATAGCAGCTTAGGCCATGTCCAACCCAAAATGCTAAATTGGTGCAACTTTGCAGTAAATTGCAGCAACTTAAACACCAATTTTTTTTTTTCAATCTCCAACCCATTGCACCAAATGTTACTCTAAAAAGAATATTCCCTTAAATATATATATATATTTTTTATTTCTTAACAATTAACATTTCACCCCTTAATTAACATAATATTACGATAAGTAAAGAAATTAACAAATTAGTAAATTAAGAAATTAAATTTAATTAAATAAAATATTGTATTTATTATTAATTGAACTTCGACATTACATTTCATAAAAGAAAAGCATTAGATAATAAAAAGGGATACATTAGAATAAATTTGATTTAATAGGGGTAAAGCTGTGATTAAACAAAACATTGAAATAAGGGATACAAACAGAATAAATTTTATTGAATAATGGTTGATCTATGGATAAGTTAAAAAAAAAAAAAAAGAAAAGGCAAAAGTAGCGCATAGAAAAGAGCTGCGCTTGATCAAGCACACCAGATGAAGAAGTTGCAAAGTGGCGCAGCTTTTAGCGTACCAGTTGGAGAGGAAAATTGCAACAAATTGAGGATTGGTGCATGGGTTGGAGATGCTCTTAGATTTTGCTGTACCACACTGCACTACTATTTGATGGGTGTCTAAATTTGAAAATATTGCTACTATATATCATTCTGTATAACTTTAACTGATCAATAATTTCAAAACTTTCCTTGCTGAAGAGGATCTGAATGTGATTCATTGTCATTGCCTTGAAAGTGTTACGATTTCATGTAATCGACTCAAGAAGAAGCATTAATGGATGCTCTAATTTAAGGGCAATTAATGTTGATACTGACTTCTCTTTTTTTTTTTTTTTTTTTTTGAACGGTAAGTTTATTCAGAAAGACCAACCGGGCCAAAGAACAAACAAGAAACGCGGAAACGCGGAAGACCAAACAAACAAAGCAACCCACTACTGCCCACCAAGCCTGAAGAAACCTGCACAAAGCAGACAACAAAACCCCCGCAAAACAAAACAAAAACATCCGCTCAAAACAACATCAGACAGCTGAAAACAGACGGGGGGAAACAGAGGAGAGACATCACCAGACACCAGACAACAGCAAAGCAAAAGCCAAAACAAAGTCAGATATCGCGCGCCCCATTCTAATTTGTCCCCATTCGAACTCAATCCCAGTTTTGCCAACTTTTCTGCAAAGGAGTTCGAAGCTCTTGAATTATACTTGACCGCCAAACCACTAAAAAAAAAAAAACGCAGAGAATTCTGAATATTATCAACGATGTCTACATGCTTTGACTTCTAAAATCACCATTGTTAACCCAAGAAACTGTAACTTTCGAGTCACTGATGATATCTATATTCCGAACCAGCTAGCAACGGTTTGGAAGCAATCAGTTCCACAGATAATTCGATTCCCATTTCTTCGATGAATGCTCCATATTTACGGAAAATAAGTGATTTTGGCACTTGTTGGTACTTGATATAAAGAAGTTTCTTGGAGTGGAGTGTCTAATCAAATTGAAGATATATCTTACTTCATGTTTAATGTCAGAAAGGGTGCGTATGCCTATTAATAACTAACGTTCACTTATTTTTAGTTACAATCTTTTCTTTTATTAATTTCTTTCCTTGTTTTACTTCCTCTTGAGAATGTTAGGCTATTTTTTTTTTAGTTTATTATAAAGTATACAGTGTTTTAGATGATTTTCAATATGACTCTATATATTTTGTTGGAAGAACAAAATCATTATCGTGGAAGACCTGTGGATGTGTGTTTATTTCATGAAAAAGAAAGAATGGACAAGTTAAGTTGTAACACTACATATACAAGTTCGATCCTCTTAATTAAATTGTATTGATTGATCTTTATGTTTTGTTAGTAGACATTATTTGTGTTGTACGTGATGAATATTAGATATGCGTTTGATGAATTGATAAATTTGGTGACAAGAGCTGTCCGGACTCCTATATCTTGAGTCCAAGAGGATCCTGTAAGAACTCGATCTTTCTAACTGAAATCTGTATCTTCTGGTAAAATATTACAGAAAATCATAAGAATCTAAAGGTGGCTTCTAATAAAATCTTTAATAAATCACTTGGCCTTTCAAAACTTTTCCACCTTGAAAGTTAAAAATCAAAAAATCAAAAATGCATATTCCTTGTAAGTTAAAAATGCAATTTAAATATGTGGGTTATGGTCTATCATAAAATATAATTCAATTAAAATAAGAAATTTGTTTTTTCTTGTGTATATAATTCAATTAAAATAAGAAATTCGTTTTTTCTTGTGTTGGCCCCATCTCTACATAATCAAAATTAGTTACGAAAAAATATTACATCTGAAATCCATACAAAACTGACCATCCAGCCAAATAAACCGACCACATAAACCGACCATCCGGCCAAACAAACCAACCATGTAAACTGACCATTCGGTCAAACAAACCGACCATCCGGCCAAACAAACCAACCATGTAAAGCCGATCACACAAAACCGATCATGCAAAATGCTGCTGAAAATATGCACACTTGAATGCTTTAATTAAATCATGAATTACCATTTTTGTCATCATATGTGACCCATCTCACGATACCAAAGAATCTGCACGAACCTGGTGATCACAGAACTCTTGTGCTCAAATCTGTTCTAGAACTAAGTTTCCTCCTGAGTTCATCTGTTTCTAAATCTATCCTAAATCACATGAAACTCAATTTAGGAATTACTGGGAAATCTAATAACCCATTTGGAGTTATAACTTCGCAAAATAACATCACTTATCTAAATTCTCAATACACTGAATCATCGGAATTCTTCATCTTCACCACTCTCTCCTATTCTTCTCTATCTCTATCTCTCTCTCACTCGGCTGCCTCTCTTCTTCTCTTTCTTTCTTCTTTTCTTTTGTTTCTTTGTTTTTTGCTTTGGTCGAGTACTGACCCTTCTCTCTCTCCATTTCTTTCTTTATTTTTCTTTTTATTCTTCTCCACCGCCTCTCTTCTTATCTTCTACTTCTCTTAATTTTATTTTATTATTATTTTCTAACACCTCTCACCAAATCTTGCCACCCACAATTGCCACCTTTCCCATATGCTTTCTTTTCATAGCAAGTGGCACCTCATCAATATAATATTATTGTATATGAGCCTCTCACCAAATCTTGCCACCCACAATTGCCACCTTTCCCATATGTTTTCTTTTCATGGCAAGTGGCACCTCTTCAATATAATATTATTGTATATGAGCCACTACTCACACGTGCACTTCCATGCTTGCCACTTCTCTTCATCGATCATCATGCACCGCTTCAACATTTGCTTTCCCTTCTTTTTTTATTCTTTAAACTAATGTGATAGCAAAGTGACATTCTAATTTGGGCTTGGATGATTCAAATCGGGTCTTGGTCATATGTTTGGACTTGGATATTGGGTTTGGGAAAATTTATGGAACTGGACCTTACATTTGATGACATTTTTAACGGCTAAAAGTTTGGAGCAACCGAAAGTAATGAAAATATATAATTAATTGCAAAATGATAGAAGAATTTATAACAGACATATATGGGAGATGAAATACAGGGTGGGATTGTTTCCGACCAAATGAAATATCTAAAACTTTATTGTTTGCCGAGCCTTACAAGCTTTTGAAGGGGAATTTCACAATTGAATTTCCAAATTTATTACAATGAGTACTTGTGATAGAAATATAGAATGCTTAAAGCTGATGATTTTTTCACAAGGAGTCTTGAGCACACCAAAGCTACAAAGTCTACAAATGAAAGAAAGACAATAATGGCCCACAGGGGCATAACTCAGCTGGTAGATGGACGAGCTTAGGGTTTAGATAAATGATTCTCAAGTCAGCGGCATGGTTTGTGACCTTAATACCACCATAAAAAAGCTTTTTAGAGACATGGTAATATGGTATGTGTATTCATTCACATAGGCGGCCGGTGCCTTTGTTAAAATTAAGGACCCTAAAATTTTTTACAAATAAAATATATTAATTACTAATTAAACACTCAATTTGCATGGTAAATGAAGTGGCACACCGGCACGACTAAAAAATTATCAGGTCGTACCATTCCATGCCTAATTTTAAATAAATTATTTTATATATTAATTTAATATTTTTTATATTACATGTGTAAAGTCTAATTTTAAATTTTCGACTAAAACCTCTGTAAATACCCTTGAGCCGGCTAAAACTTGGGTGTAGCACGATACACCATGCATCTCCCACCTGATGCTGCCATGTCAACAACTTTGCTTTGCCGTGGCAACATCAGGGTGGGAGATGCATGGTGCATCAGATGCACCCAAGACCCTCTTCCTTGAGCAACCGCTGTTCATTCATCAACTTAAATAGATTTTACTAATTATATCTTTATTACTAATTATTAGACTAGTTGTCTAATAATGAGTAACCTTTCTCAGTTGACAATAATCACATACATTGAAATAGATTTTACTAGTTAAGACTTAGACCAAATAGTTGCCATTTCTAGACAACGTAAAATCTTAATAAACTGCTATGATCATCCTATTTTAGTGTTTTTTCTAAAATCTTACTCCCTAATTGCAATTAGCCTTTTAAAACAAACAGAATAGATAATTTAAACGAAAAAAAAAAAAAAAAAAAGTCACAAAGCAATCTCGTTTTATTTGAACACTAATGTAAAATTAAAGCCAAAGAAAATATTCCTCTGGGATGAATCAAGGAGCACTATTGATATGCATGTGCTAATGAAAATAGGGTGCATATTTTGTTCCAAAACACAATTTCTTTTCAAGCTGGATCCCTTCTTTGGCCAACATGTCGGCAAACGAGTTTGAAGATCTCGGACTGAAGATCACATCCATGTTTCCCCGTGAGGCAATTGTGCTACGAATCTAGTAATGGGACATTGACATTCATCAGTCATCACTGAGGAGTTTGAAGGCACCTATCAAAGTCCTTTCAACAACATTAGTATCTGCAGGTGGTCAAAAATGCAGATCATTTTTCGTTACAGATGAGACTTACTACCGAAGCTATTCCTCAACTCCTGAAAGCAACTCTGATATGTCCCGCTCGTGGCCTTCCAAATTAGCATGCTTGCTAATCTTCGCAAGCATCTTATAAATCAAAGATGCATGCTTATGTGTTTTGTCATCTGCCTTAAAATCATGAAAATCTCCATTCATTTGGACCCAACTTCGACCTGGAGGCTTTTTCACGTCCATCTCAACCATCTTCTGTCTCACAGCAGCAACATCGTCCCACCTTTTAGTAGTTGCGTAAACATTAGCCAAGAGTACGAGATAGCCTGCAGCATTGTTAGGGTCAAGCTCAACCAACCATTTCTGAGCCACCTGCGAGGCAAGCTCAGCATTGTTGTGAATTCTACAGCCACCAAGGAGAGCACCCCATATAGCATCATTTGGCTTCATGGGCATATTCTGAATAAGACCGTATGCTTCATCCAAGAACCCAGCACGGCTCAAGAGATCAATCATGCACCCATAGTGCTCGATTCTTGGTTCAATTCCCCAACTTGTATTCATGCAGTTGAAAAATCGCCGGCCCTCTTCAACAAAGCCAGCATGGCTACAAGCACCCAGAACCCCAATCAGTGTTATCTCATCCGGTCTTGCTTCGTTCCCTCCGAAGCTTTGCATCTGTTCAAATAAAGCAAGTGCTTCTTGAGCATAACCCTGTTTTGCAAATGCTGTAATCATGCTTGTCCATGAAATTCTACTTCTACACTGTATCTTTCTAAACACTTGATAAGCTAGTTCAATCTCACCACAACTTGCATACATATGTATAAGTGCATTGTTCAAAGAAACTAAAAGTGGTTCTCTCCTAACACATAAAGTCTCTTCAATATAAGAGTGTATCCACTTCCCCAACTTCAAATCACCTAATTCAGCACAAGCTGATAGTGCTGCCACCAACGCCACCTGGTCCAATCCCACACGGGCTCTCCTCATCTCATTAAACAAAGACAACGCTTGCTTACACATCCCATTATGAGCATACCCAGAGATCATGGTCGTCCACGAAACAACATTCCTCGGTGGCATTTCATCAAAAACTCTCTGTGCCCCATTAATATCTCCGCATCTAACATACCCTTTAAGCAACGTATTCCAAGCCACAACATTTCTCTCGCACATATCATCAAACAAGCGGCGTGCATACACAAAGCCACTATCATCTCCTCTCATCACATACAAATTCACCAAATTAGTTCTAACAAACACGTTTGAGCAGAAACCATTTGTCAACACTCTCGCATGAACCTGTTCTCCCTCTCTAAACAAACGATATTTTGCACAGCAACTTAAAAGGTACGAATACGTGAACTCATCAGGCACGGCTGCTTGTTTTGCTACCATTTCTTTGTACAATTCAACTGAGTTTTGCGGCGTCTCACTCCTAGCACGGCCTCTAATCATTTGGTTCCATACAGTAGCACTTGGGGTTTTGATTTTTTCAAAAACTTTGTGGGCGTTTAGGAGATTACCAGCTGTTATATAGAAAGATAAGAGTTTTACAAGGATGAAGTTTTTTTGGGAAAATCCGTTAATGATTATCTGGGTGTGAATTTGGGTGAGTTTTTGGATGCCATTACAGTTTTGTAATAGACTGAAGAGGTGTTGTTGTAGAGCTCTGGAGGTTGGTTTTTTAACTTGCATTAGTAGCCGCTGCCGGAAGACAAGTCACGAAAGAAAATTCATCCCGACAGAAAACCTCTTGGGACGAAAAATATAGTACCGATAGATTATAACTAGCAACGAATATTATTAGTAGCCGCAGCTGGAAGACAACTCACGAATGAAAATTCATCCAGATAGAGAACCTCTTGGGACGAAAAATATAGTCCCGATAGATTATAATTAGCAATGAATATTATTTTTGTCCCAATAAGGCAATAAGTTATAAATCCGTCCATTTAAATGGGGTGTACTCAGAAGTAAATAGGGTGTATTTCGAATTATTGAAAAAACTTAAATTTTTTTACAAAAAAAGCTAGAGTGGGCTGTAGCCCACCCTAGTCAAGCCCATATCCGCCGAAGTCACTTGTGTCATGTGTGTGAGAGATGTGAGTTGGTGTATGAGAGTTAAAGAGAGATTGTGATTTTTTGGTGGTTGGAAACTATTTGTATAGTAAAAGTTTTTAATGGTTTCGTTTTGTTTGTTCAAGGTTTTTTTTTTTTTTTTTTTTTTTTTTTTTTTTTTTAAATTACAACAACTGTCGGGACCCTGCGAGAATTGGACACTACTACCACAGCCCAGACAACTACTCCCACAAAGGGGAGAGGGCACCCACACATAAGGTGGGACAATGAATAAAATTGTATATATGTATATACACATGCCGGGCGTTGAACCGTAGTGGTGGAGTCTCCCATTAGAGAGTCACATCACATAGGCAACAGGCCATTGGAAATAAAAAGTGCTCCAACTCATTCATTAGCTTTACAATCATGACTCAAGGTTTGAAAATTTGTATTTAACTGTTACTCTCCAAATTCTTTAAACTAACAACATATTCTCACATTAACAAGATTAATTAACAAGCATATATGTTTTGTTCTTTTGTACAATGCTTGGATGGTTCAAGAGATTACCTTGGAAAGCTATTACATATCTAGGTAAGCAACCATGTAGAATACGGCATAAATATATATATACTACTCAGTTTGCATGTAAAACCAAACTACAAGTACATTTATAATTACATTTGATATGATTTTCACTTGAAGCACCCTCTATAAAAATAGTTCGAGACTTCGAGATGCCAAGATGACACATGCACGAATGCTCGATCTATTGAATTAGTAAATCATGTTGTTAATGAGGTTTCTAAAATGAGCTTACACCAAACGGTTAATTTTATTCAAAATCCAATATACTGCCAATTCATGGATGTTGTTTCGACACTCATCGCCACGATACTGTCTGCTGCAGCTTTTACGGTACCAGGAGGCAACCTTAATGAAAAGGGGATTCCAATTTTTTTTAAGGATAGATGCATTCATGATATTTGCTATTTCAAATACATTAGGTCTGGTTTCTTATGTTATCTCTCTATCGATGTTCTCCAAGACCTAAAATTAACCTCTTTGGTAGTTATTTTAGGAAGTCCTCTATCGTATATCATGTAGTTAGGATACTAAAGAACATTGATGGAGAGATCACAGAAGAAATCTGATGTGTACTTTTCCGATCCTGGAAAATACACGGAAGAATTTAGAAGGAGAGATAAAACTAATATATTTCAATTAGAGAGATAGATAGGATAGGTAGAGAGGATAATTGACATTTCATTTCATAATCTTCTACAAATCACTTCCAGGCTTTATATAACACTATAAACACATTGAGAGTACACGATCTCCACTTGACAACAATTGTTGGCAACTGCTAAACAACTGCTAATAACAAAAGACACCACTAAATACTAATACATGAAATGTGGGAAATATGGGGGCAGTATTGCACTTCATGTTGTACATATAAGCACCCATTTATTATTCAAACAACCTACCACTAAGTCCTATTCTCAAGCAAAGCCACAATGTGCATAACTGATGAAGCCACTATGTGCATAACTGATGCAGAACTGACGTGGTCTCATCTCCTTCGTGAGTTGCATGAAAGTGAACATATTAAAATCAAACTTAATGTATCTGAAATAGCAAATACCGAAAGAAGGGGGGGTGGGGGGTGGTGTGGACCATGGCTAGGGATGGCCAATGGGGAAATGGGGATGCATATAGGTCCCCCCATCCCTATCCCCATTTTCCAAACCCTCCCCCATCCCTCCCCATCCCCATTTGGGGAAAATGGGGATAGGGTAGTTTTTGGGGGGAGGTCCCCCCACCCCCATCCCCATTTCTCCATTTTTCCCGTTTTTCTCTATTTTTTTCCCGTTTCCCCATTTCCCCTAGGTCTCCCAGTTCTCCATTCTCCCATTTTCCCTATATCAATAAAAATTACATAATTAAAAAAAACGCATAATCCATTAAATTCAAATACAAAATAACATCCAATACAAAATTAAATAATATAAATGTATATATAGTTATTAATAATAAAAATATTGAAAAAATAAAAATAAAAATATTTAATATATTATATATAATATTTAGGGGAAATGGGGAAATGGAAATGGGGGTACCTACCCCATCCCCATCCCCATCCCTATTTCCATGAATTTGTGGGGGAAATGGGGAAATGGGGATCCCCATTTTAATTTGGGGATGATTTTCATCCCCATCCCTCCTTATTTCTCCATTTTTCCTTAAAAAAATTCCCCCAAATGGGGATGGGGGAGTGGGGATTTGGGGTCCCGGGGGAAAATGGTCATCCCTAACCATGGCCCCCACAACTGGGGGGGTGTGGACCATGGCCCCCACAACCAATAACAAATAAATAAATTATATTTTACATAAAATTAAAATGTGAGCCAATCAAAATTATTTTAATTAACTAATATCTTGTCCAATTATTCCTCTATTATTTTAAAATACTCTGCTTTTGCTCTTATTGATCATATAGTTCATCATTTAAGTTTCTACTTCATTTTCCTGAGAAACAAACATTTCTCAAACACTTTCTCTTAGTCTTTTAATCAAACATCTAGTTTTCAATACCCTAATTCAACCAAATAACTCTCCTCAAATCTCACATAAACAAAATCTGATCTCTTCCACGCTCTTTATGATCGAAAATTTCTCTTTGAAACAAACAATTTCAACAGTCTTCCAAGCGGACACTGTGATAAGAATACACATTCTGTGAGTATGATGTGTTGTAAACCAGAGCATCACAGTGGCAACCAAGTTGACGCTAATCACATCAGCTGGTTAGAGCATGGTTAAAGTTTGGTTAGTTAACTAGTGGTTAAATAACAGGATGCTGATGTAAGAATTAGTTTGCTGATGTAAGAAGTTTGTTACAGAATTCCTTGTATGATAAGGTCACATGTTTTGTGTGTAATGACTGGTATATAAAAACCAGACTCTGTAATTGTTCTAATAATCTTTGTTCAATAGATTCAACGAGCTTCATCAAACTTAGTTTCTTTTCTTCTATGTGAGGATTTACATCAAACACTTTACAGCTTTAATCAAACTCCTTCAATCTTCTTCTCTGTTTTTCACACTGCATGTTCACTGACTCTACACGCTGTGTGTCGGCTTCGAAATCGTCAGATTCACAAAGGGACATATTGCATCCTGTTTCCATGGTGCAAGTACAGTGGTCTGCTCTCCCGGTAGAAATTCTACCCATAATCTTCCAGAAATTGAACGACCCTGGTGATGTCTATCGATGTGGACTAGTTTGTGTTTTGTGGAAATCTATTGTGACAACTATCTTACCTCCGTTTCTATTGCTCTCAAATGTTGGCACGTATAAGCAGTCTTGCAGGCTCTTCAACACTCAAACAAATCAAACTCATGAGATATTCCTACCAGAACTAGAGAACTGTTGGTTTTCCAGTTCATCTTTTGGGTGGCTGCTAACGATCGGCTTCCAGCAACCACATGAAGTCCATCTGTTGAATCATTTCACCAGAGACCGAATCCAGTTACCATCAGCAAAACAACTAAGCGAGCCATATGATTTGAGAGTGATTACATCTACATCCCCTTTGAATCCCACATGCTTGGTTCTTGCTATGCGTCACTTTAATAACGCATTGGCCTTCTGCAGACCAGGTGACAAGTCCTGGACATGTTTTGAAGATTTTGGACGTTTTGACAACGATGTTGCGTTCTACAAGGGTGAATTCTATGCTGTTAATGCTCTTGGCCACTTAGTTCATCTAGATTGCAATATTCCTGTTGTACAGAAAGCATTAATTCCATGTTCGGCTAAGTCCTTGCAGCGTGGGACTGGGCAGCACAGTTACTTGGTGGAGTTGGATGGCAATCTTTTACTGGTTGTAAGATATACAAACGAAGAACTCACTTCTGGATTTGAGGTTCATGAATTTGATTGGGTTGAAAATTGTTGGATCATGGTGAAAAACATAGGTAATAACGCTATCTTATTGGGTACAGGTAGTTCCATTTCGCTTCCTATTAGTCCTTTTAGAAACTTTAAAGCAAATTGCATCTATTTTATTAACGATAACCTCTCAAGATTGATACCTGTTCAAAATACGGGTCTCTACGACATGACGACCGGACAGATCGAATATCTTTATGACCAAGCTTCACTGATTTGGTCAAGTCCACTAAATTGGTCTGTACCACAACCTAACAGTGCAGAGGTCATTTTCAGAGAGGAGAAAGGAATGGTGAAATCACAGTTTTCAAAGATTTGGAGAAGTCTACTAAACCTGGTAGACAACAAAAATTCCGGCACTGTTTTTTTGTTTTTTTGTTTTTTGTTTTTGTTTTTTTCTCTCTCTGTAGTAATTGAAGGACCTTATACAAAATAAAAATTTCCTGGGGACGTCTGCACTGGAGATTTTTTCGGGTAAATTTTCTTGTAATTGGTAGCACTATTTTCCTTAAATAGAATGTAAATGATGAAGAAACCGATGAAGAAATTGCATGGCCTGATGGCCGGCTGTGAGGCAGGGGGTAAAAAAAATAATAAAAAAATCTCATTCACCTTTTTATTATGTTATGTTTGATGGTTCTGAGATCATATGATATGTGATTCAAATGAAACCAAATTTTATCGATCAAAATCACAAGACCATTGATCATGTTCTCCTTTAAATTGAAAACTCGATGTCTCGATCACAGGAGAATTAATGTAAAAAAAAAAAAAAATTATCAACTTTGGAATCAACAGAACATCATAACTTGAAGTTTAATTTAATTTAATTTATTTCTTGAATTTTCAGTCAAGTTGTGCATCATTCAAATCAAATCCATCGTGCAAAATGCCTCTAAATCTCTAATTCATTAGTACTTGGAAACACACCGGTACTTTTTGAAAACACACCAAACTTAAAAAGTTTCGGGACAGGTTGACTCGATGGAAGATTCTTCGTGCTCCACCACCTACGAAGAATCTTCCATGTGCTGTCGGTTGCTTTAGTTTGTGTTGACTGGAGAATAGGCAGGCAGCTTCCACGAAGCTTCAAGGAATGCAAAAGACTCACCTTCAAAGGCTTCAATATCTAATAAGTCCACATATACACATGATGCATCTGCATGCATTTTCACAAAATTATTTCCTATCTCTTAACCAAATAAAGAAACTTTTCTTTTATTTTAATTTTTATGTTCTGGATAATCTACCAGTCAGATCCACCGATTGAAAAGGCAAGCTTCTTTATCAGTGGACCTAATAATTATAAGGATGAATAAGGTATGAACACGAGCTTGAGAGTTCTCATATATATTAATAATTATATTGAATTTAGACAACTTTACTTTCAAAGTCATATGCATCAATATCATATCTACCATTAGAGGTATCATTTGCTTAATTTAGACTTTAATCAAAAATCGGTTGTCGTTTTAGCTGACTAGAACATGACATTGCACTCATTTTTGTAGTGGCTGGCATGCAATTCATTTTTGTGGTGGCTGGCATTTTTTTTTATTTTTTTTATCCTACCCCACAAGTTACTTTTTATTGATACAATATTCTTTGAGGTAAGAAGTAATGTTCTGCTTTCCTTTCACTGGCCTACAATTGTTAATCAAAGTATAATTGGCAGAATTTCACTTAAGTCTTACTTTTTTGGCGATTTGTCACCTTTACAAATGTCTTTCCATATTCATCACTTTAGTCCTTATTTTTTCCAAAACTCATCACTTATTCACTTTAATCCATTTGACCAAACATTTGAAAGTCAATTATTTTAAAACCTGTAAAAGCACACTCTTACCCTTATCACCATTTAATTTAGCTGAAATGATTATCTTAACTTTAAATTAAAATGAAAAACAATAAAATTCTCAGTAATAATATCTTAAATAATAGATTACAAAAAAAAAAAAAAAATCTTAAATAAATAATAAAAAATTCCATTAATTTTTTTATTTTGTATTTTTTTTTCATAATGGATTTTTATTTAGCTAAAATTATTATCTTAACTTTAAATTAAAATGAAAAACAATAAAATTCTCAATAATATAATCCTAAGTAAATATATTACAAAAAACAACATTATGAAAAATAATCATTTAAAGTTAAGATAATCATTTTAGCTAAATAAATATCCATTATGAAAAAAAAAATAATAAATAAGAAAAGATTGATGGATTTTTTATTTATTATTTATTTAATATTTTTTATAATCTATTTATTTAAGATTTTATTATTGAGAATTTTATTATTTTTCATTTTAATTTAAAGCTAAGATAATTATTTTAGCTAAATTAAATAGTAATAAGGGTAAAAATGTACTTTAACAGGTTATATTTGGTCAAATGGACTAAAGTGATGAGTTTTGTAAAAAATAAGGACTAAAATGATGAATATGAAAAAACATTTATAAAGGTGACAAACTGACAAAAAAGTGGGACTTATGTGAAATTCTGCCAAGTATAAATTATATGACATAATTGAATGAGAGAACTCGTTTCTTTACGTGTCGGGACACAACTCGTTACATAGCACCTCTATCCAATCACATGTTGACACACCATCCACTCTTTAAAAAAAATGTACATGTTAATGTGTTATCATGATCAAAATTGAATGTTAGACGGCGACAGTGTTTTTTTTTTCATACAATAAAGTAGAATGAAAGAAAATTTTGTAAGGTGATGAGCTTTCTCTTGCTATAAAAGGGGTTGATGCTTCAGATAATGCAATCGAGGTACAAAGATAGACCATACATAATTTTAGGTTGTAAATTTCTTAATATGGATTTTCAATGTCAATGATATTTGTTTGAAGCAGAATTAGCTAGCTAGCACAAGTAAGAAAAATTGATTAATGATATTTTGATGATGGGGTTTATTGAACTTTAAAAATGCATAAAATCATCGCGCATGTGGAATAGACATCTGATTTTTATGATTTCAAACTTTTATAAATTCTTTTGAGGAAAAGTGTATAAAGACCACCTAAGCATGCAATTAATTGGGGATCTAACAATCCAGTGTTTTAAATAAGCTAATGAATTAATTATTAATAGTTCTTTGCCTCGGTGGTTGGAGGCTTCATTTTGAAAGCTTCATCAACAGGGTTTAAGTCTGTACTAAATATCTCACATCTGGTAGTAATACTAATAAAAATCGCAATTAATAGTTTCAATCGTCAACAGAGGCACCAATAGTCAACAGATAAATTTTTGATATCTTTTCATCAATACACCTTGCTTTCAAAGAAAGTATTATAATAAAGAGATTATTTCAATAAGGTCCACTGATAAAGAGATTACCCAAAACATAAAAAGTAAAATAAAAAGAAAAGTTTCTCTAAAAAAAATGTTTCCTTATTTGGCTAAAAGATTAAAACGGTTTATTGGAGGAAATAATTTTGTGGAAATCCATGCAGATGTATGAAGACTTTGATATTGAACGTGAGTTGGTGGCTTCATCAGGCATGTCAAATCTAACCATTAATTCTTTATTAGTTGTACATGGACTTTTGATTTTTTTCTAATTCCTGTGTAAAAAAAAAAACTGTGGATTTGAGTAGGATTTATATCCTTCGACATTTAAATTTATCATATATATATATATATATATATATATGAAAAGATCCTTTATGATAAATTCATCCTTTGGCATTTAAATTTATGATATATATATATATATAGAGAGAGAGAGAGAGGTATATATATGAAAAGATCATTTATAATAAATTTTTAGACCATCTTGTGGTTAATTAAAAATATAAACAGGTGGACAAAATGAGATTATAGGTTCGAGTTATGTCTCCTTTTTCCGATTATAGTATATTGGGCCCAGTTGAGGAAAAAAAAAAACAAGAAGGTTGTAATTTTTTATTTTTATTTTTTTGATGGACAAGAAGGTTGTAATTAACTTGTAATAGTTAATTAGTTATACATACTGCATCAATCATGATGATGTCAAATTAATGACACAACTTAGCAACTTATGTTATAGGTCAATGAAGTGAATGTGGCCACCGCCATGCATCGATTGGTTTAATTTCTATTCAATGTGTAATTAATAGGTAATTTTGATCGGTTTAATTTCCGTTCAACAACTTTAATCATGGCCACCACCATAGATCCAAAGAAGAAAATTATGAACGCGTTTAGACTTGTCATAATTTCACATTTAAAGTTGACATAATTTACATGCATGGTTGGTGATGATGGGCCATGCACTAATTTGCAGGACCACAAGTAATTAAATTGATTGCTTCTGTTATATATATATATATATATATATATATATATATATATATATATAGAGTATTTCTTTTATCAGTTCGTTATTATCAAAACGAAGAACATGGACCATAAATTATGGAGAAGTTTTGACAAGTACATACACTTTGAGTCAAAGTATATAAATCTAGTGGTCCACATTCTTCGTCCTGATATATTTATTGTCAGCACAAACTGATAATAGAATATATATATATATATATATATATATATATATATATATATATATATATATGGAGTTCCAACACCTCAAAACATAAAAAGTCCACTGATAAAGAGATTACCCAAAACATAAAAAGTAAAATAAAAAAGAAAAGTTTCATTTAAAAAAGATTAAAAACGGTTTATTGGAGGAAATAATTTTGTGGAAATCCATGCAGATGTATGTAGACTTTGATATTGAACGTGAGTTGGTGGCTTCATCAGGCATGTCAAATCTAACCATTAATTCTTAATTCTTTATTAGTTGTACATGGACTTTTGATTTTTTTCTAATTCCTGTGTAAAAAAAAAAAAAACTGTGGATTTGAGTAGTATTTATATCCTTCGACATTTAAATTTATCATATATATATATATATATATATATATGAAAAGATCCTTTATGATAAATTCATCCTTTGGCATTTAAATTTATGATATATATATATAGAGAGAGAGGTATATATATGAAAAGATCATTTATAATAAATTTTTAGACCATCTTGTGGTTAATTAAAATATAAACAGGTGGACAAAATGAGATTGTAGGTTCAAGTTATGTCTCCTTTCTCCGATTATAGTATATTGGGCCCAGTTGAGGAAAAAAAAAAACAAGAAGGTTGTAATTTTTTATTTTTATTTTTTTGATGGACAAGAAGGTTGTAATTAACTTGTAATAGTTAATTAGTTATACATACTGCATCAATCATGATGATGTCAAATTAATGACACAACTTAGCAACTTATGTTATAGGTCAATGAAGTGAATGTGGCCACCGCCATGCATCGATTGGTTTAATTTCTATTCAATGTGTAATTAATAGGTAATTTTGATCGGTTTAATTTCCGTTCAACAACTTTAATCATGGCCACCACCATAGATCCAAAGAAGAAAATTATGAACGCGTTTAGACTTGTCATAATTTCACATTTAAAGTTGACATAATTTACATGCATGGTTGGTGATGATGGGCCATGCACTAATTTGCAGGACCACAAGTAATTAAATTGATTGCTTCTGTTATATATATATATATATATATATATATATATATATATATATATATATAGAGTATTTCTTTTATCAGTTCGTTATTATCAAAACGAAGAACATGGACCATAAATTATGGAGAAGTTTTGACAAGTACATACACTTTGAGTCAAAGTATATAAATCTAGTGGTCCACATTCTTCGTCCTGATATATTTATTGTCAGCACAAACTGATAATAGAATATATATATATATATATATATATATATATATATATATATATGGAGTTCCAACACCTCAAAACATAAAAAGTCCACTGATAAAGAGATTACCCAAAACATAAAAAGTAAAATAAAAAAGAAAAGTTTCATTTAAAAAAGATTAAAAACGGTTTATTGGAGGAAATAATTTTGTGGAAATCCATGCAGATGTATGTAGACTTTGATATTGAACGTGAGTTGGTGGCTTCATCAGGCATGTCAAATCTAACCATTAATTCTTAATTCTTTATTAGTTGTACATGGACTTTTGATTTTTTTCTAATTCCTGTGTAAAAAAAAAAAAAACTGTGGATTTGAGTAGTATTTATATCCTTCGACATTTAAATTTATCATATATATATATATATATATATATATATGAAAAGATCCTTTATGATAAATTCATCCTTTGGCATTTAAATTTATGATATATATATATATAGAGAGAGAGGTATATATATGAAAAGATCATTTATAATAAATTTTTAGACCATCTTGTGGTTAATTAAAAATATAAACAGGTGGACAAAATGAGATTGTAGGTTCAAGTTATGTCTCCTTTCTCCGATTATAGTATATTGGGCCCAGTTGAGGAAAAAAAAAAACAAGAAGGTTGTAATTTTTTATTTTTATTTTTTTGATGGACAAGAAGGTTGTAATTAACTTGTAATAGTTAATTAGTTATACATACTGCATCAATCATGATGATGTCAAATTAATGACACAACTTAGCAACTTATGTTATAGGTCAATGAAGTGAATGTGGCCACCGCCATGCATCGATTGGTTTAATTTCTATTCAATGTGTAATTAATAGGTAATTTTGATCGGTTTAATTTCCGTTCAACAACTTTAATCATGGCCACCACCATAGATCCAAAGAAGAAAATTATGAACGCGTTTAGACTTGTCATAATTTCACATTTAAAGTTGACATAATTTACATGCATGGTTGGTGATGATGGGCCATGCACTAATTTGCAGGACCACAAGTAATTAAATTGATTGCTTCTGTTATATATATATATACAGTGGTTCTCTCATAAGGGATCCCTTATTTTAATTTCGGTAAGGACCACCATGAAATCATATCAATTTGAATGAATTTTAATTTGAATTTTTTTGTGAATGATAAGTTCGTTGAAATCTACCAATGAATAAAATTTGAGAATTTTTCAAATACGAAAACTATTTTTACCGATTTTTTTAAATACGAAGGCATTAGAAAAATAGGCGAAATATAGGAAATTCAAGAAAAATAGTTTTCGTGCTTGAAAAATTCTCAAATTTTATTCATAGGTAGATTTCAACGAACTTATAGTTCACAAAAAAATTCAGATTAAAATTCATTCAAATCGATATGATTTCATGGTGATCCTTACCGAAATTAAAATAAGGGATCCCTTATGAGAGAACCACTGTATATATATATATATATATATATAGAGTCTTTCTTTTATCGGTTTGTCCTGATAATAAATATATCGAAACGAAGAACATGGACTATAGATTATGGAGAAGTTTTGACAAGTGCATACACTTTGAGTTAAAGTATGTAAATCTAGTGGTCCACATTCTTCGTCCTGATATATTTATTGTCAGGACGAACTGATAATAGAATATATATATATATATATATATATATATATATATATATATGGAGTTCCAACACCTCAAGATGCTCTTCCTACAATTGGAAACCAATAATTCCACCGATTGAAGAGGAAGCTGATCTGAACCAGCTTAGAAAAAGAATATTTTATCATATTCTCGTGACACATGCATGAATGGACCTCCATTGGAAAACATTGATTTTTGTAATCATGTTTTCCTCTTCCAATCATAACATCAATAATTCAATTCAAGATTACCAACTACCAAATTTAGCAAGTTTTGGCTGCATTCTTGACTCCGATAGTCATTTGCAACACCCCACTATCATCTATCATATATTACATTTACAACTCCACCGACGTGCAATATATATATATATATATATATATATATATATATATATTATCAATATATGGAAAAACTTTTTGAGCTTGTTTTACTTTAAAAAGGGTATGTATTAATAATAATTTAGGACCATTTATACAAAAAGCAAAACAAATTAAGAAATAATAATGCAATGTGGATATATGGGGTTGGAAAATGACATTCCTCCAACAGGAGTTAATGTCATTTTAATTTGGCCAATTTTGATCATGACTTTTTTAGTTTTCACATTCTGTTTATAATTTTTGTAATTACGTTCAATAACGTTGAATTTAAAAATTACTTGTCCGTGACAATGTTTTTGTCATTTTAGCTGACTTTTAACTTTGCATTACTGTCATCATGTATTCTTCTGTGTGTACAAACCATCTTTTATTTTTGATTGTGATGTGTTGTTGGATGACAAGTGCATTTTGATGCCATATACACTATACAGTGTGTTGAAAGAAGAATATCACGATCGAATATTCTTGTGTTTGTAATTTTTATACAACCCATCTTTTACATTGTCATGACGGACAAAAACATAGAAGATGGGTTGTTGAAGATTGAATTAGCTCAATTAATTTGTATACTTTATATTAATATTTCACATTTTTTGTCTTGTATATAGCGCATTTTTTTTTTATTTTTTATTTTTTTTATAAGTATTACAATGTAATTTGAGTTTCTTTAGAGAGGGGAGGATTTAAACCCATAATCTCGTGGTACAGATGTGAGAGGTTTACCATCAAACCAACTTCATCTCGTGAAATCTTGTATGCAGCTTTCAATGAAGAATTATGAGACTTTACCAACAAAATTAAGCTTTATATGGTAAATTATATTAGAAAGCTTTAATTTAAAATTAAGCTTTAAGATTTTTTTTTAAATCTTTAATTTAAAATTATTAAAGATTTAAAAAAAAAATCTTAAATAAATAATAAAAAATTCCATTAATTTTTTTATTTTGTATTTTTTTTTCATAATGGATTTTTATTTAGCTAAAATGATTATCTTAACTTTAAATTAAAATGAAAAACAATAAAATTCTCAATAATATAATCTTAAGTAAATATATTACAAAAAACAACATTATGAAAAATAATCATTTAAAGTTAAGATAATCATTTTAGCTAAATAAATATCCATTATGAAAAAAAAAAAAAAGCAAAATAAGAAAAGAATAATGGATTTTTTATTTATTATTTATTTAATAGTTTTTATAATCTATTTATTTAAGATTTTATTATTTTTCATTTTAATTTAAAGCTAAGATAATCATTTTAGTTAAATTAAATAGTAATAAGGGTAAAAATGTACTTTAACAGGTTTAAAAATAGTTGACTTTTAAATATTTGGTCAAATGGACTAAAGTGATGAGTTTTGTAAAAAATAAGGACTAAAGTGATGAATATGAAAAGACATTTATAAAAGTGACAAACTGACAAAAAAGTGGGACTTATATGAAATTCTGTCAAGTATAATTATATGACATAATTGAATGAGAGAACTCGTTTCTTTACGTGTCGGGACACAACTCGTTACATAGCACCTCCATCCAATCACATGTTGACACACCATCCACTCTTTAAAAAAAAATGTACATGTTAATGTGTTATCATGATCAAAATTGAACGTTAGACAGCGACAGTATTTTTTTTCATTCAATAAAGTAAAATGAAAGAAAATTTTGTAAGGTGATGAGCTTTCTCTTGCTATAAAAGGGGTTGAAGCTTCAAATAATGCAATCGAGGTACAAAGATAGACCATACATAATTTTAGGTTGTAAATTTCTTAATATGGATTTTCAATGTCAATGATATTTGTTTAAAGCAGAATTAGCTAGCTAGCACAAGTAAGAAAAATTAATTAATGATATTTTGATGGTGAGGTTTATTGAATTTTAAAAATGCATAAAATCATCGCTCATGTGGAATAGATATCTTATTTTTATGATTTCAAACTTTTATAAATTATTTTGAGGAAAAGTGTATAAAGACCACCTAAGCATGCAATTAATTGGGGACCTAACAATCCAGTGTTTTAAATAAGCTAATGAATTAATTATTAATAGTTCTTTACCTTGGTGGTTGGAGGCTTCATTTTGAAAGCTTTATCAACAGGGTTTAAGTCTGTACTAAATATCTCACATCCGGTAGTAATACTAATAAAAATAGCAATTAATAGTTTCAATCGTCAACAGAGGCACCAATAGTCAACAGATAAATTTTTGATATCTTTTCATCAATACACCTTGCTTTCAAAGAAAGTATTATAATAAAGAGATTATTTCAATAAGGTCCACTGATAAAGAGATTACCCAAAACATAAAAAGTAAAATAAAAAAGAAAAGTTTCATTTAAAAAAGATTAAAAACGGTTTATTGGAGGAAATAATTTTGTGGAAATCCATGCAGATGTATGTAGACTTTGATATTGAACGTGAGTTGGTGGCTTCATCAGGCATGTCAAATCTAACCATTAATTCTTAATTCTTTATTAGTTGTACATGGACTTTTGATTTTTTTCTAATTCCTGTGTAAAAAAAAAAAAACTGTGGATTTGAGTAGTATTTATATCCTTCGACATTTAAATTTATCATATATATATATATATATGAAAAGATCCTTTATGATAAATTCATCCTTTGGCATTTAAATTTATGATATATATATATAGAGAGAGAGGTATATATATGAAAAGATCATTTATAATAAATTTTTAGACCATCTTGTGGTTAATTAAAAATATAAACAGGTGGACAAAATGAGATTGTAGGTTCAAGTTATGTCTCCTTTCTCCGATTATAGTATATTGGGCCCAGTTGAGGAAAAAAAAAAAACAAGAAGGTTGTAATTTTTTATTTTTATTTTTTTGATGGACAAGAAGGTTGTAATTAACTTGTAATAGTTAATTAGTTATACATACTGCATCAATCATGATGATGTCAAATTAATGACACAACTTAGCAACTTATGTTATAGGTCAATGAAGTGAATGTGGCCACCGCCATGCATCGATTGGTTTAATTTCTATTCAATGTGTAATTAATAGGTAATTTTGATCGGTTTAATTTCCGTTCAACAACTTTAATCATGGCCACCACCATAGATCCAAAGAAGAAAATTATGAACGCGTTTAGACTTGTCATAATTTCACATTTAAAGTTGACATAATTTACATGCATGGTTGGTGATGATGGGCCATGCACTAATTTGCAGGACCACAAGTAATTAAATTGATTGCTTCTGTTATATATGTATATATATATAGTCTTTCTTTTATCAGTTCGTTCTGATAATAAATATATCAAAACGAAGAACATAAACCATAGATTATGGAGAAGTTTTGACAAGTGCATACACTTTGAGTTAAAGTATGTAAATCTAGTGGTCCACATTCTTCGTCATGATATATTTATTGTCAGAACGAACTGATAATAGAATATATATATATATATATATATATATATATATATATGGAGTTCCAACACCTCAAGATGCTCTTCCTACAATTGGAAACCAATAATTCCACCGATTGAAGAGGAAGCTGATCTGAACCAGCTTAGAAAAAGAATATTTTATCATATTCTCGTGACACATGCATGAATGGACCTCCACTGGAAAACATTGATTTTTGTAATCATGTTTTCCTCTTCCAATCATAACATCAATAATTCAATTCAAGATTACCAACTACCAAATTCAGCAAGTTTTGGCTGCATTCTTGACTCCGATAGTCATTTGCAACACCCCACTATCATCTATCATATATTACATTTACAACTCCACCGACGTGCAATATATATATATATGTTATCAATATATGGAAAAACTTTTTGAGCTTGTTTTACTTATATTAATAATAATTTAGGACCATTTATACAAAAAGCAAAACAAATTAAGAAATAATAATGCAATGTGGATATATGGGGTTGGAAAATGACATTCCTCCAACAGGAATTAATGTCATTTTAATTTGGCCAATTTTGATCATGACTTTTTTAGTTTTCACATTCTGTTTATAATTTTTGTAATTACGTTCAATAACGTTGAATTCAAAAATTACTTGTCCGTGACAATGTTTTTGTCATTTTAGCTGACTAAAACTTTGCATTACTGTCATCATGTATTCTTCTGTGTGTACAACCCATCTTTTATTTTTGATTGTGATGTGTTGTTGGATGACAAGTGCATTTTGATGCCATATACACTATACAGTGTGTTGAAAGAAGAATATCACGATCGAATATTCTTGTGTTTGTAATTTTTATACAACCCATCTTTTACATTGTCACGACGGACAAAAACATAGAAGATGGGTTGTTGAAGATTGAATTAGCTCAATTAATTTGTATACTTTATATTAATATTTCACATTTTTGTCTTGTATATAGCGCATTTTTTTTTTTTTTTTTTTTTTATATAAGTATTACAATGTAATTTGGGTTTCTTTAGAGAGGGGGAGGATTTAAACCCACAATCTCGTGGTACAGATGTGAGAGGTTTACCATCAAACCAACTTCATCTTGTGAAATCTTGTATGCAGCTTTCAATGAAGAATTATGAGACTTTACCAACAAAATTAAGCTTTATATGGTAAATTATATTAGAAAGCTTTAATTTAAAATTATTGATGATCACCCAAACACCTCCATATTATTAAGCAATCAAACTTTAAGGAGAATTCAAATCGACAAATAGACTTTTGCCCAACACACTAAACACTCGTGTTTCAAATTTAATAGATTGTATTATTGCCATAGTTCAATGGAGGAGGAAAAGATAAGAAAGTATAAGGTCCACCAAATTGAATTATTAAAGATCAAATGTTTCCAAAAATGTAGGAGCAACATTTTTTTCTCTGAGAATCAATTAGGCACACATAGTACAGGATGTGATATAAAGTCATCACTTTGTAGGTTTTTTTTTTTAAGATTGTGTGTACATGTCATTGTCGGTGAAAGAGAGTGAAAGAAAGATTGTCATGACTTATGTGCCCATGTAAATGTGTGATGTTGGTTTAGTTGTGGTGGTGGTTGTGTGATGTGAAAGTGAGATTGCCATTTTTGGGCGGATAGAGAAAAAGGAGTGAAAGAGAGATAGGAAACTGAAAGAGAGATGGTTTTCTATTGACTCGAGCGGTGCATCCATACTCCATACTATTCGAAACAATTTAGAGCTCGTTTGGTGATTGTATTTGATTAGATTGTATTGTATTATTATTATGCAATCTTATGTTTTATGATATTTTGTATTAAATTGTATTAAATTATATATTTGGATGTAATTTTTGTTTATCGATATTTTATTCACTAATAAAATTGATATGTTTTTAAAATAAAAAACATATTATAAAATATATATTTATTATATTATATTTTTAAAACAATAATTAATATATAATTGATATTTTTTATTACAATTTCTTTAACATTATATTTATCTTATATAATTTTTAGACTAATATTTCTTTGAATAACATTTTATTTTTATTTTCGTTTAATTAAATTTATATAATATTTATTTAATTTACTTTTAATTTTAATTTTAATATTACAATAAAATTATATTATTTTTAAAATTATTATTATTAGAATTTATTATCAATATTATTATTATTAAATGTATTATTATCGTATAGTATACAATAATTTAATATTATTATTATTATTATTAGAATTTGACTAGTTTACCTTCCATTTTCACAATCAACGTTATCTATATCAACAAGAGTAATATCATAATTTGGAGCTTAACTTTGAGTGTTCGTTGAATTATTACTCGAAATCAAGATTTGGTTGTGATGAAAACATTTTAACCTGTATAATTTAGCTATTAACTTCAAGTGAATATACAATGGCAATATCGGTGCATATAATTGCACATCAGAGCAATAATTTTATAATAATCGAGCAAAGTTGGAAATTTATAGCATGTACGTGGGAAATTTATGTTCTTACAAAGTTGGAAATGGAATCATGCATGTGAAAGCAATTACAATTTCACATTTGCATTAAAACATAGCTATCGAAAATCGAACTGAATTGGAACTCACACGTTGCTTAACTTAGAAAAAATTATTAAAGCGTGATCGATGCATGGGATTGGATTGGAATTTATGCAGATAATCTAATAACGAGGATTCATCTCACCTTCGCTAAGTTATTTGGGGTTTGTTTGGTGCGCAGGATATAATATGATTATATTCATGGGATTATAATGGACTAAAATTAGTGATGTGATATGTTCGGTACTGTAAGAGATAGGAATAAAATAGTTATATATCTCATTTGGTGTTGTATGAGATTGGATAAAAAAAATAATTTTATCATATATTTAATACCATATGAAATTGATTAGTATAAAATTATTTAAATTATTTTTTAAAAATAAATAAATAAATTTAAAATTAATATTAAGGAAAAAAAAACATATTTTAATTAATATTAAATATTTTACTAATATTTTTAAATATTATAATAAGATATATATTAAATAATTATAAATTCTTATAATTAAATATCAAATAAAATAATAAGAATTTTTTTTAATATGAGACTAAATAGGCCCACATCATCCGGATAAAATGATTGCATATAATTAGATTGGTTAAAATAATTATTTAAATTCAATTTTGAAAATAATTAAAATATTTAAAAATATTTAAAACAAATTTTAAACAAAATAGTATTTATTTTTATTTGTTAAAATTGAAAAAAAAAATATTATTTTTAAAATGTTTAAAATAAAATATTTTATTAATTCACATAAAAAATAAAATAAATTGAAAAGAATATATATATATATATATATATATATAGTGGCGGGACTAATTAGTCCCACATTGATGGGATAAGTTGTTTGGATGGAATTAAATAACTATATCTCATGCAAACAACAAACATAGGGTATAGGACTAAATTAGTCGTATCATATTTATTAGGCAGTTACAGATATTTCCATGTCAGACTCTGCCCTCACCAATTGGCTTGTGCCACGTCAGAGATCAAGCCAGCACTACTCCTAGTCAGAATTAATTAGCTCTATAAATACTAGTTGTAATTATTCAACTAATTATTGTAATGGTATTCTGATTTTCCAGAAATCAAAGAGATTCTAGATTTCTCTCTCAACTCTCTCTTCTAGAGTTTTCTCTTTTCACTTTCTCGTTACTTTCTCATACTTTCTCAAGAAAGTGACAACAATGGATATTATGCAAAGGGCCGCCTTGTTGATTCCACCTTTAATTTTCGTTACAACTACAGTATTCAAAGAAATCATGAATTATCAAGGCGACAGCTATTTGGTAGCTTGTAAGGCCGCAGCTTTCCTGGCGTATCTGATCTTAGTGCTGCTCATAATTAGTGGGTTACATGTTAAGAATATATATTTTATGTGGATTTGTATGGTGCTCTTATGTTTTTTTATTCTCTCAATAGTACTGGGATTGATAATGGATTCTATTTTTTTTAACAGGACTGTATTAATCTTTAAACTTTTTTGAACTTATAATTTTAATAGAGACATTAATTTGTGTTACAAGATATATTCTCCTTATTACATTCTAATTATGTAAATTTGATAACTCAACTGATTAATTTAGGTTGATGATGATCTGGTTTTTTTTGTTTTTGAAAGTAAGCTTTATTAAAGGCGAAAGCCAAGCAAAACAAAACCACAGCCACCAACCGCAAACACCAGCGACAAGGGGCAAAACAAAGACCCCTGTCGCTGGGGTTTGACAGAGACAAAAACAACCCACAAGACAACAGCCCCCAGCAGAAAGAAGAAAAAAAGGGCAACAAAAACAGAACAAACACAGCAGTGACGCTACGGAATCTTCCACTCGATATCGTCAGCCTGATTAGCAGCACCTTTTTTGGCTAAGGAATCAGCCAAATGGTTGAAGTCTCTTGGAATATGAATAACAGTGATGTTGCCAAAGCTATCGAGATTGGAACGAAAGCCAAATGGATGATGATCTGGGTTGGGTTTGGTGTTGAAGGTGTTTTGGTTTTAATGATGAACATATGATGGGTCAGGGGTGGGTCCTCGATATTCAAGACCCATATATCTCAATTAAAACAGTTTAAAGGTGTGCTAGCTTGTCACATGTTGTTTAGGGTACCCATCTAATTTTTCTAGAATTTAATTCCACCAAAACAATTCAAATTTCTCATTTGGCCAAGGACAGAAGTCAAAACATGGAAGAATATATTGTTTAAGAAGGTTTATTATCAAAGTAATTAAACGGATTTTGTCATTAATTATTTCAGCCCAATGTTTGCAATTATTTTTGGCAATAAAAGATGAACCAAAAAGAAAGAAAAGTAATAATTGTTTGCAATTATTTCTATTAATTTTAACTGATATATATATATATATATATATATATGTTTTTTTTATCCCAAAAGGAAATTTGATTCCTATATCAACAAGATTAATATCACAGTTTGGAGCTTAACTTTGAGTATTCAATGAATTATTACTATCGAAATCAAAATTTGGTTGTGATGAAGACATTTCAACCTTTAAAATTTAGCTATTAACTTCAAGTGAATACACAGTGTGAAAACGATTTTCTAATGATCTATAAAATAAAAGAGAAGGCAATATTAGAGCATATAATTGCAAATCAGAGCAATAATTTTCTAACAATCGAGCAAAGTTAGAAATTTAATTATAGCATGTATGTGGGAAATTTATATTCTTACAAAGTTGGAAATGGAATCATGCATAGGCCGGGTCACTTGTCCTGTATATGGACCACATCGGTCTATATGTAGAAATCTCACTTTATTATAAGGTGGCCTTTGAACCTGCTACTATAGACTGTAGAGACAGATTTGTGTACATAGCAGCTATGGAAATCTATAAACGTGTAAACAGTAGATCTATGAGATTTAAATTAAAATTCAGCAAAAATATATCTATCAATTCAATTCTAATTTCTAAAGCAAAAGAAAACAGCAAAGAAGATTGGACCCCTAATAAAGTTAGGCAAATGTCCACATCAATTAATTGATGCAGTAATTGACTAGCTGTGTGTTACAAATTATTAACATTATGATGTTCTGTTGATTTCAAAGTTGATAAAGATTTTTTTACATTAATTCTCCTGTGAGTTTTCAATTTAAAGGAGAACATGATCAATGGTCCTGCATATGATTTTGATCGATAAAATTTGGTTTCATTTGAATCACATATCATATGATCTTAGAACTATCAAACATGTCATAGTAAAAAGGTGAATGAGATTTACAATTCATTTGAATCGCTTTAGATGAATGAATACTGTAGCATTGATGAACATGATTTAGCTCCTAATTTTTATTATTTTGTTAATTTATTAATATTGTAATTATATAAATTTTAAGGGTTATATCTGTAATTTTACATTCAAACAACAAACAAAAAAGGGAGGCTAGAATCTCACCGCCAACTCTCCCTTTTATATATAGTAAGGATATTTAGAGGATACTCTATTACAAACATAATAACTGCAAAATAATGTCCGTAACAGATACTTACAGAGTAATATATATACAGGTTCATTAAATAAGACATTATGGCATATTGCTTACTGAGTAATACTTACCGACAAAATGAGGTCAATCTAATGGTTTTCTTCTCACACCTATATCAAGAGATTGTAAGTTCGAATCTGTCATCCCTAAATCCCGAATTATTGTGATATTTAAAAATATATAAAAAAAAAAACAAATATTATTACTCTATTTTCAAAATTTTAAAATATATATACAGTATTATTATTCTATATGAGTGTATGGTCTTCAATCTTTTAATGTTAAAAATTTTAAATGTCGCTGCAGGTAGAGAAACATGACCATTACATATCATAATTGTTATATGAATTAGATATATTAATAAAATGATTTCTTTTAAAATTAATTGGTTATTAAAAATCAACAAAACAAATTTAACCATTGCCGTTTTAATTGTTGGAATAATAGTTAAATAAATTTGTAATAATTAAAAATAAGTGTATTGTCTGAGATAGTTGGATTCAGAACTCAATTATTAACGGAAGATGGGACCACACAACACAAGAACTTAATTTATCACAAACACAAATATTGAAGCCATGGATTCATTTTTATTAAAAAGTATTTTTGAAAATATTAAAGGAACATTTTGCAATTTTTGTAAATTTTGTTTTGAAAATAATAGTTCTAGACTTCTAGAGTCCTATTAATAACATTACAATTAATTGGCCAGCTGATGTAATCCCTCTTCAATATGAAAACTAATGTCACTCTCTTTCGTGTATATGGAAGCCAGCTGATGATACTACAATTGATATGAATAAAATAAGAATTCAAATTGGAATTATTATTCAAATTGATATGAATAAAATAAAATAAGAATTGAGAGTAACCTACTAAAATAAGAATTCATTGAAGAAGACTTACATTTGAATTCAATGTAGGATCAGCTCTCTCGAATCACAATAATGTAATTAGATGGTTAAGATAAGCTCTCTCTCTCTCTCTCTAGATGAGAGGTACTCGGGTCTCTTTATAACTACACAATTACACCATGAGATTGGAGATTTGAGTTGAGTTGAGTCTCTTAAACTCCAATTTTATAGTAATTGTTCCAAAAAAAATCTTATTTATTTATTTTACTCTTTTAAACTTTATATACATATATACCACTTGATGGTATATATTATTAGAATTTTTATTTTCTTTTATTCATTGGAAAAATTATCTTAGCGTAATGCCATCAAAATTTTCCACATACACTACAACATTTATCTTTATCTTATATCAGATCAATGACACATTTACTAATTATGAATGAAAATAATAATAATAATCAACTTTAATGAAAAAGAAAATACAACAATGGAAATTAAGTTACGATATTTCATTTCACCTTTTACTAATTAAAATATTTCGGGACAAGTAATTAAGATATAATGAAATATCATCTATTACAACAATCGAAATTTAGTTATGATATTTCATTATATCTTAATTGTTAGTGACCCAATACTTGTGTCATTTTTTCTTTTTAAAAAAAAATTCCTGTGTGTACACAACCCATGATCAAATATTCTTGTGTGTGTACACAACCCATCTTTTTCGATCGCTGTCATGACAATAGTACAATGGAGGAGGAAAAGGTCCTAAATGATTCCTAAAATGTAGGAGCAACAATTTTTTTCTAAAGAATCAATTTAGGCAACATAGTGTAGGATGTGATAAATATTCGTCACTTTGTGGGTTTTATTTTGGATTGTGTGTACATATCACTATCAGTGAAAGAGAGATTGGCATGTGCTATTGGTTTGGTCATGTCACATGTGTCCATGCAAGGGAGAGTGAAAGAGAGAGATTGCCATTTTTTTGGTGGACAGAGAAAAAGGAGTGAAAGAGAGATAGGAAGTTGAAAAGGAGAGAGGAAAGAGAGGGGAATTGCAAAAAGAAAGAAAAATGTAATTTGGTTTTTCTAAATTTACTATTCAAGTTTTCACTAAGACGTAGAAGAAAACAGACGTTACATCTTGGAATACAAAATTTTCCAATATTTAATAGCTAAATGCTAATATGGGTTATTGGCAACCTTTGGATTTTAAATGGAAGGATAAGATTGAATGTCAAGGATAAACAAGGACAACTCCTTGCTAAGGAGAGGATCTGGATCCTTGAATAAATTGAATTTGAATGGGTAATACCTTCTAAACATTGACAGACTGAATAGTGATTTTGAATTATTAGGTATAGTGATGCCATATTAGATTATTATTGTATTTGTGTCAGAGATTGATGGAGAGAGATACGTTGTTTAAGACTTGCAAGTGATCTAGAATTTCCAATATGGGAGTGTTCATATTTGTATTAAATTGCATTATTGCGATATATTTGGTAAAAGTGGAACATGCAAGCCATTATACTAATGGAGGAGGTCCACCGTCCACCACATCAAATTATTAAAGATCAAATGATTCTTAAAATGTATGATCTTGTGAGAGTACCGTGTTTTGTTGCAGTAATCAATGCAAGAGCAACATTTTTTCTAAGAATCAATTTTGGCAAAATAGGATCATAATCAATTTAGTAATCAATGTGAATTGACAATGACACATGAGCTGCACCACATGGTAAAAGATCTATGAGAAGAAAATATCTCAATTCTGTTAAGACTCTACTACCACACTATATATACATTACTTGTATCTGTGTAATTCATTCAACGAAAAAGAAAATAAAAATTCTCTGTTCTCATTTTCTACTTACTCTCATCTTCTTTACTCTGTTTATTTATATACCAGAGTTTTATAAATCTCTTATGGATATGATGCAAAGGGCCGCCCTGTTGATTCCAATTTCTATTTTCGCTGCAACTAGAATATTCAAATATTTCATGAATTATCAAGGCGACGGCTATACGGTAGCTTGTACGACCGCAGCTTTCGTGGCGCATCTGATGGTAGTGCTGCTCATAGTTAGTGGGTTGCATCTTAAGAACAAATTTTTTATGTTGATTTTTGTGTTGCTCGTATGTTTTACGATTCTCTCACTAGTACTGGGAAGGATTTTATTTTTTTTAACAGGAGTGTATTAAAGTTATGATATTGTAGTGAAAATGTTAGGAGTTATTTATCAATGTTTAATCTTTAATCTTTTTTGAACTTATAATTTTAATAGAGACATTAATTTGTGTTACAAGATATATTCTCTATATTACATTCTAATTATGTAAATTTGATAACTCAACTGATTAATTTGGGTTGACGATGATGATCTGGGTTTGTGTTGAAGGTGTTTTGGTTTTAATGATGAACTTATTGATATTTGGGACCCATATATCTCAATTAAAACAGTTTAAAGGTGTGCTAGCTTCTCATAATGTTGTTTAGGGTACCCATCTAATTTTTCTAAAATTTAATTCCACAAAAACAATTCAAATTTCTCATTTGGTTAAGGACAGCAGTCAAAACATGGAGGAATAGTGTTGATTGCATGTGGAGTACAGATAAAATCAAACTAACACCAAAATTTTTACTAAAAAAACATGCAGAATGTCCGAAAAGAAAGTAACAAGCGTTCCCATAATGTTTAAGAAGGTTTATTATCAAAGTAATTAAACGGATTTTGTTATTAATTATTTCAGTCCAATGTTTGCAATTATTTTTGGCAATAAAAGATGAACCAAAAAGAAAGAAAAGTAATAATGGTTTGCAATTATTTCTATTAATTTTAACTGAGGATATTTTTTTTATCTTAAAAGGAAATTTGATTACTAGATAAGGGTTTTTTAATTTTTAATTTTTAATTTTTTATGATTTTTTAGAGTGATTTTGTTTTAATATTTTGCTAGTTGCACATACATTGTCTTGAGATTAATTAATCAATTAATTGTCACTTAAAATAATTAGTTGTGGAAAGGTTTTATTATTGGTATAAAAATATGACGATAAAGATGTATAGTTAATTGATAGACCCATTAATTAGCTAGATTTAATTTATTTTATTTTATTTGGAATATTAAATAACGAAAATATTTCCTTAAATTACAAGTGTTATATAAAACTCAATCAAATCTAGCTAATCCAATCAAATTTATAAAACTCAAAGTGATAAATAATTGTATAATATGAAGATGCATTGAAATTCTGATTCATTAAGTTAAATCTCTATTTCGATAATATTACAATTAGTAAGATATAACCATTCAACTCTATTGAGTACTTGTTGGAATACGAGGCATCCTATCTCATTTTAACTAATACCAACCACCTTATTAACATGGTTTGGTGGCTGGTGGGACACTTTATGGTAAGAGAATTCTATCTTCTTTTATGGGTTGTTTAATCCTTTCTTCTTTTTTTAAATAAAATTTAATCTCTAATTAATGAATTCAAGTGTTAATTAATTTTTCTTAAAATTAAATTAAATTCATCTCACATAAACCTCTTATCCTATGAATCAAAACGACCCGCAAGAAATCTACCAATGTATAACTTAATTAATTTGCCTGCAAAAAGATGTCATTGTCATCATCACCATAATTCAGAAATCACATCACAATAATTCATTTAAAAATCTCCTGTAAGTTTTCATTTCGCACGTCAGTTTTCACTGTAAAAAGCTCCAGCTTTTTTTTTTTTTTTTTTTTGAAACGGCTAACAAAGAAGACTTTATAAAGGGAAAAAACAAGAGAGTACAAAATAGGGTGATACCCAAACAATACAGGGACCAAGCCCAGAATACAAAAAACAACTCGAGCACCACCAGAAAAAATAACAGCAAACAGCAAATAAAAGATCACAGCAGAAAAACAGCCAAAAAGCGAATCAGATGCTGCCCCATTGGGTAATATCACCTTCATTGTTAGCTCTAGCTAGCTTTGAACCGTTGGTTTTCATTTCACACGTTTTTTGGCCCGTAAATCTGTGGTGATATTTTTAGTATGTAGTCTTTTTCTGCCTGTGTTCTGATTTTTGAACACCTTTTGAAACTTATTAGACTAAGAGTAATGCTAGATAACCCAAAAATTTAGCCTAAATTTCAATCCAAATGATGTGGCAAGTGAGTTGTTATCACTACACACAACAAGAGATGATGCGGTTAATGAAAAATTTACTTGCCACATTATTTGAGTTGAAATTTGAACTAAATTTTTGGGTTGTCTAGGATTAATGATTAATGATTAGACTAAACTACATTGCAATGGATTAAATTTGACAGTGTGAATGCAACATTATATTTAATCGGATGTAATTTACCAATAAATTGGATTTATTCAAAAAAAAATTATCAATCACCAATTACGTACAAATAAACTAAAGACTTGATTAGAAAAAAAAAAAATCAACTTGAAATAGTGACTTTGCTAGCTTGTCACATGTTTATAGACTATGGTACCTATTTAATGGGGCGGGTCCTACTTCATTTAGTCCGTGGGAACCTGGTGTAGCGGACGCTATAACGAGAAAAACCTGTAAGAAACAATTAGAAAACAACCTATCAATACTTTGTTGATCCGTGCATGGATGCCAGAATATCAGGCTTCAAATACGACAATCTTCACAAAGATATTGTAAGTGGATAGTTGAGAAACAATTCTTTGTATTTTTATTAATCTGAAAACTAACTGCAAAAAGCGGCTTACAGGTCTATTTAAAGCAACAAAGCCTAACCCTAATCTGAAACCTTATTGAGCAAGGAAACATCCTAATTAACCTAATTAACGAAAATTACCAAAAAAGGCAAATTTGAGATAAATGTGGAAACAAATAAAACTAAAAATTCTAAGCTAGCTAGAATTGGCGGAAGTCGATTCAGACTTGGAAAACTCAACTTACTGCGAAAATAAAACTTTCCTAAAATGGCAAATTCAGGGCCTAAACGACTGAATTTGGCCAAAAAGGGCATGCCACACCGCCAAAGGCCCTGATTATTGAAGATCTCGATGATTTGCTTCAATCGTGAAAGTTTCATGTCATTCTGACTCCGACACCCGCACACTAGTAGAAATCATTTGGCCTTCTTACGATCACATCCCTCAATGTAATCCAATGCCATGTCTATCGCTACATCAGAACCTATCCAGTTAGAGGCGGGTTTAATACCTACAATTTATATTATAGTATAGGACCGGTCATTTTTTGGCACATTAGTTTTGTGAGAGAAATTGTACGAAGAAAGCCAAAGCTAACAAAGGTGGTCGATTCCAGAGGATCATTACCTTTGTATCTGGCAACTGCAAGAGACCACATACAAGTTGTCAAATTTCTTGTTTTTGCATTTACTAGAAGGTGTGTTCATAAGGATATTGATGGGAAGAATCTCATCCACATAGCTGCCATGAAAGGATACACTAATAGAAAGTGAGGGCACCATCTTACACCTCTGCATTAAATTCAACTAATATGAACCTTCAAGCTGTTGGTGAAGACTTGACACCAAAACTTAACTCCTTCAATTAATACAACAAGCACATGGTTTATTTCAATCAACGGATGATGTTTTTATCTCATTTAATTCAAGTTAGGTCAATGCTTTTATTTACGTTGGTGCTTATTAATGAATAAATACATGTAGCATATATGTAGAGGGATGTTCCATGACACTATATAAACCTCCTGTATTTTTGACAATACATGTAACCTATTGTCATGTTCCATGACAATAAACGAGAATTTGAGGGGTTTAGTGCCGTAAAAAAAAAATGCAGGGGGTATAGAACAAATTTTTGAAGAGTTTAGGGGGTATCAATGCCAATTCAAGACGTTGTTGGAGTTGTTGCACTTGTCTTCTAAGATCATCCACTTCAATGTCACACAGATCTCCTTCATGATTTGATGGTTCATGTCGGTTTTGAGGTTGGTGACTCCCACGACCTCCACGCCTCCCAATCATGATCGAATAGTGCTCCAATACCAATCTAACACCATATAAATGGAGTTAAAATAGAAAATACAAAATGAACACTTCGAGATAAACAACTCGCCACTCTAAGGAATCGACCTAAGAGATAAAAAATGGAAAGATAGGAAGAATACACTCTTCACTAAATTAATATTAGAATAAATTCTCACAATTTTTGGATGCTTTATTTCACATGGGAGCAAGGCCGGCCCATGAGGGCAGCAAACCCAGCAAAATGCTGGGGGCCCCAAAAAGTCCAATTTACTTCTTTATCTTTTATAAAATTAGTGGCCCTAAATGGTCCAATCTACTTATTTATGTTTTATAAAATTAGGGGCCTCGGGTCCAATATATTTAAGTTTAAGAGAGCTCAATCTCTAACCTTTCTTTACTTTTTTTTTTAATAATGCCCAATTATCTATATCTTGTTCAATTTAATAAAAGTAAACATCAAAGCTCAATTGAATTTTAATATATCAGACTTAGTTTGACATCATCTGAGTCCAATTGCTAACCTAGTTTGACATTGTTTGAGTCAAAATCACCGCCCTCTCCCTCCGTCGAATAGCCTCTTTTCACATTTCGGTTTGCTTCCAGAAAGGTGTTTGTCTCATCTCTCGATGTCTCCTTTTCTTTTATTTCTGAAAACAATCCACCATTTCTTGTAATTTACAAAATCAGTTGCTTTTATTTTTGAACTTTTGAAGTATATGTTGAATTTAGTTGAAATTGGATTTGACGCTATTTTATTGGTTGTCTTTGTAATATTGAATTTTTATGTTAGTGATAATAATTTTATATAGGGCCCAGCCAATTTTTGTTAATATCACAAAATCGCCCGGATCCCAAAATATCTAGAGACGGCCCTATATGGAAGAAGGGAGAATGGATTTATATAGTGTCATGGAACAATCTTCCACATATAGGTTACATATATTTACTACAATAGAGAAAGAAAAGATAAGAAAGTAAAAGGTCCTATGATTCCAAAAATGTAGGAGCAATTTTTTTTTATTGAGAATCAATTTAGGCAACATAGTATAGGATGTGATATAGTCATACTTTGTAGGTTTTTTTTTATAAATAAAAAACATATTATAAAATATATATTTATTATATTAAAATTTTAAAATAATAATTAATATAAAATTGATATTTTTATTACTTTTTATTTAATATTATATTTATCTTATATAATTTTTAGATTTATATTTTTTGAATAACATTTTATTTTTATTTTTGTTTAATTAAATTTATATAATATTTATTTAATTTACTTTTAATTTTAATTTCAATATTACAATAAAATTATATTATTTTTAAAATTATTATTATTATTAGAATTTATTATCAATATTATTATTTTTAAATTTATTATTATTGTATAGTATACAATAATTATTTATTATTATTATTATTAAAATTTGACTAGTTTGCCTTCCATTTCCACACTTATCCATCTATATCAACAAGATTAATATCACAATTTGGAGCTTAACTTTGAGTATTTGATGAATTATTACTATCAAAATCAAGGATTGGTTATGATGAAGACATTTCAACCTTTAAAATTTAGCTATTAACTTCAAGGGAATATACAGTGTAAAAACAATTTTCTAATGATCTATAAAATAAACGAGAAGGCAATATCAGAGCATATAATTGCAAATCAGAGCAATAATTTTCTAATAATCGAGCAAAGTTGGAAATTTATAGCATGTACGTGGGAAATTTATATTCTTACAAAGTTGGAAATGGAATCATGCATGGGGTCACTTGTCCTGTATATGGACCACATCGATCTATATGTAGAAATCTCACTTTATTATAAGGTGGCATGTGTGTCAGTGTGTGAGAGATGTGAGTTTGGTGTATCATGTATGAGAGAGTGAAAGAGAGATTGTGATTTTTTGGTGGTAGGAAACTTTTTCTACTGTAAAAGTTCTTTTTGTTTGTTCAAGTTATTCACATGGAAATAAAAAGGGCTCCAACTAATTCATTAACTTTACAATCACGACTCCAGGTTTGCAAAATTTGCATTTATTTAATTGTTACTCTCCAAATTCTTTAAACTAACAACACATTCTCACATTAACAAGATTAATTAACAAGCATATATGTTTTGTTCTTTTGTATAGACACAGTGCTTGGATGGTTCAAGAGATTATTATGGAAAGAAATTACACAACTGGGTAAGTTTGATATGATTACATTACATGTACTACTCAGTTTGCATGTAAAACCAAACTACAAGTACATTTATAATTACATTTGATATGATTTTCACTTCCAGCATCCTCTAAAAAAATAGTTCGAGATGCCAAGATGACTCATGCATGAATGTGATATTGAATTAGTAAATCATGTTGTTAATGAGCTTACACCAAACAGTTAATTTTCTTCAAAATCCAATATATATACTGCCAATTCTTGGATGTTGTTTAGACACACTCATCGCCACGATATTGTTTGCTGCAGCTTTTACAGTACCAAGAGGCAACCTTAATGAAAAGGGGATTCCAATTTTTTTTTATGGACAGATGCATTCATGGTATTTGCTATTTCAAATATATTAGGTCTGGTTTCTACTGTAATTTCTCTACTAATGTTCTTTAGTATTCTAACTGCACGATGTACGATAAGAGGACTTCCTAAAATAACTACCAAAGAGGTTAATTTTAGGTCTTGGTAACCAACACAAGCAATTTGATTTTACATGCAAACTGAGAACTATATTTATGCTGTATTCTACAAGGTTGCTTACCCAATTGTGTAATAGCTTTTTCATAATAATCTCTTGAACCATTCAAGCATCGTGTCTATGCAAAAGAACAAAACATGCTTAGCTTGTTAACTAATCTTGTTAATGTGAGAATATGTTAGTTTAACAAAGCATGCTTATTAAATAAATACAAAATTAATTTGCAAACCTTGAGTCATAAAGCTTCTTGACTGTAAAGCTAATGAATGAGTTGGAGCACTTTTTATTTCCATCTGAACAACTTGAACATACAAAAAGAAACCATTAAAATCTTTTCACTGCTCCAGTAAGCAATGCTACAACATTCAATCATCTTAAGTGATTCAAATGAATTGTAAATCACATTCACCTTTTCTCTTACATTTTCTATATATACGCGAAACCCCATTAAAATCTCTCTATCACCTTTAAGCCATCACAAAAATCTCTCTCTTTTTTATCGATCACTGAAACCCTATGTTAGAGATAATAAGAAGCAAAGCAAGTCAACTTTAGTTCAATAGAGCTCTCATCAGCTGCAACAGACCAAAAGCTCCCACCATGATATAAGCACTGCTCAGGAGTGGAAACAATCATATGATGATCATGTCATGACCGTCATGAACATATCATCATCAGTTGATCACACGAATTGTGTGGCTATAAATGTAATGAGCATAAGTCATTCTTGTATCCAGAAAATATCCGAGTAATAAAATATCTGAGTCATTCTTACTGTTTTTCTGGGAGTGAGATAGTGGAGGTGCTCATTCAGCACTTGGACTGCGGAAGGAAGAAGGTACGTTACGCGCCTCATGCTTTCTTCTCTTATTTATTTATTTAAATTATAAATTAATTGTATTGCTTTTTCTTTTTTTTTTTAATAAAAAAAAAAGTTTATTATGTTAATAAATACGGTAATAACAAAGAAGAACAGGGGAAACCAGAAACAGCTCAAAAAGAACAAAACACATCGAGCATAAAATTAGTCAAAATAATATTTACAGAAAACAAAAAAGTTGTCAAGAATTCTGAGTTTAAGCAAAAATATAAAATAATCAAATTAAATTAAATAGAAATAAATACATACTCAAGGATTCAGAGGAATTCGGCCCCAAAATTCAGGAACATATACAAACCCTAGAAATTTTGGGGGCAATATTAACTTGGTGTGGGAAATCCTACCTTTTGAGTTTATAAAGAGAGCATACAGAAGTAGAGTGGAGATGTTGGAGAGGGAGTGTTTTGATTTAGTGACGTAGCGGGATATGACGAAAATAAGAATGATCACTTTGTCGAACCTTTAGGCACACTCAGACGAACCTTGACGCAATGACCGATAGTTACCTAAGCATGGCGACTGATAGTTACCTAAGCATGGATCGCCATGCAAGGGCCATCATTCCCTAATCTACATTAGAAAATGGCGCTCTTGAATCCTCAAAGAGCATTTGAATCCACGACAGATAAGTGTTCCAAAGAACGTTTTTATTGATTATGAAAAAGTTACAATAATTGGAAATAATAAGACTATTTATAATAAACTAATCTTAAAACAACTTGAATATGACATTTCTAAAAAGACTAAAATAAGAAAATATTAAAACTAATCTTAATCTTCTAAGATTCATGATTCCTAACTTGATTGAAAAACAAAGATCAAATTTTACCCAAAAGGTAAGTTTGATTTATTTCCAAAACCTAAATTAAATTCCTAATAAAATAAACTTGCTAAACAAGAAATAAATATCCAAAACCTAAATTAAATAAATAATCAAACTAAAGTCGAACCCCTTTGAGAGACTACAATTTAATTTCTATCACCAATCCACCCACTCCAGTTCCGATTTGCTCTTTGAATCAGGTTCTTGTCTCTCTATTTCTGTCTCTCTTAATTTCAATATGCTGCGATTCATTCGTGTCCGTTGGATCTGTGTCTGGGTATTAGTTATTTTATCGGTTAGCGTAGATTTTGAGGTTTATTTAGGGCCCGATTGGAGGAGGAGTTGTGATTCAGAGTTTTTGTAGTTTGGGCTTGTGTTAGCTCTGAAATTTGATGTGGGGTTTACTTGGTTCTAATTGGGGTTGTGTTTACTGACAGTAATTTTCTTTTGGTTGATTTTGAGCTAAAATGTGAGTTTAATTATTGTGATCTGCAGATTGTTGTTTGTTTTTGGGAACTGAAAATTAGGTATGACGATGTTTGAGCGGAAGACAATTGACTTTGAACAAGGATGGGAGTTTATACAGGAGTATATCACAAGGTTGAAGAACATGCTAGAAGGGCTGCCTGAGCCACCATTCCGCTGCGAGGACTACATGATGCTCCATACGTATCCATTCCAATTTCTATATGATATTTCTGTTTCTGCATGTGTTAACATCTGCTCATTGAATTATGTTTTGATGGAAATATAATAATATATTCTTTCCTTAGTTTTTTTGGATGTTGCATTTCTTAACTGTGATTACAGAATCTTCTTCAACATGTGTACACAAAATCCTCCCCGTGATTACTCTCAGCAGCTGTATGACAAGTATCGGGAGTCTTTTGAAGAATACATTACTTCCACGGTAGGATATTTACTATTGATGAAGTCTACTAGTACATGTCATATATATTTTGTTCAATGCATTTGAATATAATTACTGTCAGCACATGCTGCAATTTGATAATTGCGGTACCATATATTTTATGACAATTATGGGTTAAAGCATTGAGAAAAATCAGGATTGTTTTGATATTGTATGTGGCCGAAGTCCTTGACTTACCAATGATAAATTTTGCTTAGGTTAGTGGAATTGATGCTTTAAGGTTTTCCTTGTAAATTTTGAATTGGCAATACGGTCAACCTGGAATTTGGTGAAATAATAATGAAACATGGGCATTTAGTAAGCTTTTCTGAGTGCTAAAGGTGCTGATAAGGTGTATGTAACTCAGGTAAACTTGAATATCAACTAAAAAACATGCATGGTCTTCTATCGAAAATATGCTTATTCTATTGATGTATATTTCATGTGTGAAAAAGAAATGCACGGTTTGTTTTCACATATGTATATAGCTGAACAGTCATATTGTTGGAAAAAGCAATGTTTTTACACATCTTTTGTATTATTCTATTAGCTGAATGCTTCATCAAATGTTATACAACATTTATTTTCCAATATTCTTACATCATTATTACTTGTTTGTTTGAAATTCAGGTACTACCATCTATAAGGGAGAAACATGATGAGTTTGCTATTTTTTTGTAAATCAATAATCTGGTCAGAACCTGTAGAAAAACGGAAAGCAAAATAGCACAAACCAACACGTTAGAAAATCGGTTAGGGAAAACCGAGTCCCGTGTTACACACGGTGTCCTTAAGATGATTTCGCCGTATATTACACCGTATGCGTATAGCGATCGTCTCCTAGGATACAACGGTTTAAACAGTGGAAGTGCAAAGCACAACCCACTCTCAGCGAACTCAAACCGAGCTCAAACTTACCAAGAATAGAGAAAGGAAGAGAAGAGAAGAGTAGAGAGAATTTTTGGTTGTTATGAGTGAATTTTTTTTTTTTTGGATGGATGATATGTGAGGAGCTTTAGGGTATTTATAGGCAAATACACCACTTGGTTCTTAAATGCTCCACATAGGTCTTGAAGCTTCTTGAACACTCCACATGGTTCTTGAATGCTCCACATAAGTCTTGAAGCTTCTTGAACACTCCACATGGTTCTTGAATGCTCCACATAAGTCTTAAAGCTTCTTGAACACTCCACATGGTTCTTGAATACTCCACATGGTTCTTGAAGCTTCTTGAACACACTTCTTTACACTTTCCTTGAAGCTTCTTGACCCTTAGTGAGTAAACAAACCAAAGCTTCTAGAATACGCTTCTTTGACTCTTGGTGAGTAAGCAAACTTGAAGCTTCTAGAATACGCTTCTTGATTAAGGAAAATAATTTAATTAAATAATAATTAAAGCCCGATTCTGTATTCTTGGTGATCAAGCAAGAATTTCAGAATCCAAACAATTAAAGCATTCCTTATTTCACCACAATTTTGGCTCACCTTGAGACTCAATTTCTCATTCATCCATTAACCATTTTGTGATTTGTGAGTTTAGGTATATCATTTCGAAGCTCTCATGGAGGAGAATTCGAATACACTTTAATCTTCCATTTACATGGAATTAATCATACTCAATTTGTCCTCTCAAAATAAGAGTTTATCACAAAATTTTCCAACAATCCCCCACATGAATGAAATTGACCTAGGCGACACGAAAGATGATGTTTGGTAAGTTCAAATGGTCAAAACCTGCATAGGATAGGTAGGTGTTACCCTTTGAACCTTCCCTTGTAAAGGTATGCTTACTTTACTGGCTGATCAGTAGATGTGATATCCTTGAACTATTCTGCCATTTTGTGTAAAGGATCACATTCCTCACACAGGTTTCTTCCAGACCCGATTTTGTTCTCATTGTTATGTTCGTTTTGGCCATGAACATGTGCCTGGTTCTGTGAGAGTCACTGGAGAATATAGCCCTTCATTATTCTCTTTTAGAAGCGACCCCACTTCTCTCTCACATAGGTGATTTCTTAATTAAGAGTAGCCCGCATTACTCAGCTCGGATTTCCATTGCTTGGAATTTCGACGCATAAGAATCATTAAAAACATAGTTTAACCTTTTCCTTACGGGCATCACTGTTTCATCATAGGAATGGACTGGAGGGTAACCCCCACAGTAATTCAACTCAGTCTTACAACTTGGTTGTCCCATTGAACCTAGATCTTGGGATCTCCAATGAACTAGGTTGGGTGTCCATTGTATCGACTTTTTATCTCATAGGCTTTAGTCCCATTCCCCTCGATGATGTCTCAACCAGTTCTCTATTTATCCCTTTGGTTAGCGGATCCGCAATGTTATCTTTTGACCTTACATAATCAACAGTGATAACCCCGGTTGAGATTAGTTGTCTAATGGTATTATGTCTTCGACGTATATGTCTAGACTTCCCATTATACATGTGGCTCTGTGCTCTTCCTATAGCCGATTGACTATCATAGTGGACGCAGATTGCTGGTATAGGCTTTGGCCACCTTGGAATATCCTCTAAGAATTGGCGTAGCCATTCAGCCTCCTCACCACATTTATCTAATGCTATAAATTCAAATTCCATTGTGGATCTGGCTATACATGTTTGTTTAGAGGATTTACAGGATACAGCCGCACCTCCTAATGTGAACACATACCCACTAGTGGATTTTGAATCTTTCATATCAGATATCCCGTTTGCATCAGTGTATCCTTCTAGGACAGCAGGATATCTGGTATGATGCAGTCCATAATTATGAGTGAATCGTAAGTACTTAAGTACTCTTACTATTCCTTTCCAGTGATCAGTCCCTGGATTACTCGTGTATCTGCTTAATTTGTTGACTGCATTAGCTATGTCTGGTCTTGTACAGCTTGTTAAGTACATCAGACTTCCTATCACTCGAGAATATTCTAGTTGAGAGACGCTTTCGCCCTTATTCTTGGATAGGTGTAGATTTGTATCTACTGGTGTTTTGGAAATTCCAGAATCATTTTTGTTGAATTTTTCAAGAATCATATCAACATAGTGTGATTGACTTAGTATGAGTCCGTTAGATGTCCTTGAGATTTTCATTCCCAACATTACATCAGCTGGTCCCATATCTTTCATATCAAATTTTGATCTCAACATATCCTTGGTAGATGTAATCATTTTACATCACTACCAACAATGAGCAAGTCATCAACGTAAAGGCACACAATGACATATCCATGTTCTGTGTCCTTAACATAAACACATTTGTCACATTCGTTGATTTTAAATCCTTTTGACATCATAGTATTATCAAATTTCTCATGCCATTGTTTCGGTGCTTGCTTTAAACCATATAAAGATTTTACCAATTTACAGACTTTCTTTCCTTGTCCTGGAGCAGAAAAGCCTTCAGGTTGTTCCATGTAGATTTCTTCATCTAGATCTCCATTTAGGAAAGCTGTTTTCACATCCATTTGATGTACTTCAAGATTTCGCAGAGATGCGATTGCAAGTATCATCCTAATGGAGGTTATTCTCGTCACAGGAGAATATGTATCAAAGTAGTCTAGGCCTTCTCGTTGATTGTAACCTTTAATTACAAGTCTGGCCTTATACTTATCAATTGATCCATCTGCTTTCATCTTTCTCTTGAAAATCCATTTGGATCCTAGCGGTTTACATCCCGGAGGAAGATCCACTAATTCCCAGGTATGATTTTGAAGGATGGAATCAATTTCGCTCTTAATAGCCTCTTTCCACAAGAGTCTTTCTGAAGAGCTTACTGCTTCTTTGAAAGTTCGAGGTTCATCTTCTAGTAGATAGGTTATAAAATCTGGACCAAAAGACGTTTCCGTCCTTGCTCTTTTGCTACGTCTAGGTTCATCCTCAACTTCATTTCCTTGTTCTTGGTCCTCACAACTATCAGCATGTGTTCGTTTTGACGAACTTGCTTCATCGTTGGATTTACATAGAAATATATGTTCAAAGAACGTTGCATTTCTAGATTCCATTATTGTGTTTTTGTGTATATCTGATATGTCAGATTTATAGACCAAGAATCGATGAGCACTACTGTTTTGTGCATATCCAATGAAAATGCAATCAACAGTTTTCGGACCTATTTTCACCTTCTTAGGTATAGGTACGGCCACTTTGGCAAGACACCCCCCACATTCGTAAGAATTTATAGGAAGGCTTTCTTCCTTTCCATAGCTCATATGGGGTCTTGTCTTCCTTCTTTTGGGGTATCTTATTTAAAAGGTAATTGCTAGACAATATAGCTTCACCCCACATGTTCTGAGGTAATCCAGAACTTATCAGCATAGCATTCATCATTTCTTTCAAGGTACGATTTTTCCGTTCTGCAATACCATTTTGCTGAGGGGAATATGGTGCAGTGGTTTGGTGTATGATTCCATGTTGTGCACAAAATTCATCAAATGGTGCTACATATTCACCGCCACGGTCACTTCTCAATACCTTGATTTTCTTGTTGAGTTAATTCTCAACTTCAGTTTTATAGAGACTGAATTTCTCTATAGCTTCATCTTTGTTTTTCAACAAATATACATAGCAGTATTTGGTGCTATCATCTATAAAAGTGATGAAATATTTGTTGCCACCTCTTGTTTGAACAAATTTTAAGTCACATACATCTGTGTGAATTAAATCAAAAGGTTCAGATTTCCTTTCAATAGTTTGAAATGATGATCTTGTTAGTTTTGCTTCAATGCAAACTTCACACTTATGTTTGGGATCAATATTAAACGTGGGAATATGATTTAAGTTAATTAGTCTACGCAAAGTATCATAATTAACGTGTCCTAGTCTACCATGCCATAAATTGGAAGACTCAAGCAAATAAACTGAAGCATTATCTTTATTGATAGTTCGTTTAACAATAGATACATTGAGCTTAAAAAGCCCTTCAGTCACATATCCCCTACCCACATAAGTACCCTGTTTAGTTAAAACTACTTTGTTTGATTCAAACACCATTTTGAACCCATGATGATTTAGCAGCGAACCGGACACCAAGTTCTTGCGAATTTCAGGTACATACAGCACATTGTTCAAACTCAGGGTTATTCCAGAAGTCATTTTGAGAACGACTTGACCACGTCCTTTGACGTCAGCTGTGGCTGAGTTACCCATAAACAACTTTCCTCCATTCATCTCTTCTTCAAACGTATTGAACATCTCCCTGTCTGAGCATATATGGCGAGTGGCCCAGTATCCAACCACCACTCCCTTGGGTTTGATCCGACCAGGTTTGCTTCTGTCACAACTGCAGAGAGATTGATCTCGGATACATCTTTTGAGATCCCAGCAACCATGTTTGCCTCGTGGTTCTTTTTCTTCTTTGGCAACCTGCATTCGGAAGATGCACCAAACTTGGTGCTTCACCCACAAGCAAAAGGTCACCCATAAGCACAGGGTTTACATCCGAAGCATTCGATTCCAAAATTGGATTTGCATTCGGAGTCTCTAGTGGAACGCTTGAGTTCACGTTAGAGGTATTTGCCATAATATCTGCAATAAGAATAGACTTATTTTAGAGTGGCGATTTAATATCAAATGATATTTCAATGAATCGAAAAGGATTCCAAATTTCCAAAAGGAAATCACAATCAGTGTCTAGAGGGATAGACCCAATTGTCCAGGTGAAATCAAATTGATTTCCAAACCAGTGTCTTAAAAAAAAGACCCGATTTTCTAAACTGAAAACAATTAATGATTTTTGAAATCAGTGTCTTGAAAACCATACCCAATTTCCAAAAGAAACCGAATTAAAACGTGATGTTTGATGAAACGTAGGTTGCTTAAAACAATCCGTTTAGAGGTCCAGAAACCAGAAAGTTTGAAACAGAAGAAAATATTTAAAAGAAGAAGTTGAAAATCGTCTTAAGATTGTTTTTTTTTTGTAAATCAATAATCTGGTCAGAACCTGTAGAAAAACGGAAAGCAAAATAGCACAAACCAACACGTTAGAAAATCGGTTAGGGAAAACCGAGTTCCGTGTTACACACGGTGTCCTTAAGACGATTTCACCGTATATTACACCGTATGTGTATAGCGATCGTCTCCCAGGATACAACGGTTTAAACAGTGGAAGTGCAAAGCACAACCCACTCTCAGCGAACTCAAACCGAGCTCAAACTTACCAAGAATAGAGAAAGGAAGAGAAGAGAAGAGTAGAGAGAATTTTTGGTTGTTATGAGTGAATTTTTTTTTTTTGGATGGATGATATGTGAGGAGCTTTAGGGTATTTATAGGCAAATACACCACTTGGTTCTTAAATGCTCCACATAGGTCTTGAAGCTTCTTGAACACTCCACATGGTTCTTGAATGCTCCACATAAGTCTTGAAGCTTCTTGAACACTCCACATGGTTCTTGAATACTCCACATGGTTCTTGAAGCTTCTTGAACACTCCACATGGTTCTTGAATACACCACATGGTTCTTGAAGCTTCTTGAACACACTTCTTTACACTTTCCTTGAAGCTTCTTGACCCTTAGTGAGTAAACAAACCAAAGCTTCTAGAATACGCTTCTTTGACTCTTGGTGAGTAAGCAAACTTGAAGCTTCTAGAATACGCTTCTTGATTAAGGAAAATAATTTAATTAAATAATAATTAAAGCCCGATTCTGTATTCTTGGTGATCAAGCAAGAATTTCAGAATCCAAACAATTAAAGCATTCCTTATTTCACCACAATTTTGGCTCACCTTGAGACTCAATTTCTCATTCATCCATTAACCATTTTGTGATTTGTGAGTTTAGGTATATCATTTCGAAGCTCTCATGGAGGAGAATTCGAATACACTTTAATCTTCCATTTACATGGAATTAATCATACTCAATTTGTCCTCTCAAAATAAGAGTTTATCACAAAATTTTCCAACAGAGTTTATGTTGAGAGAGCTAGCAAAAAGATAGGCAAACCATAAGGTTATGGTTAGGTTGCTTTCTCGATTCTTCCATTATCTTGATCGATCTTTTATACCTCTGAGGTCACTGCCTCCTCTAAATGAAGTTGGGTTGACTTGTTTCCGTGATCTGGTACGTCATGACTAAACATGGTGCCACTAGACTTTCTGCTTGTATCTTCTTGTACAGCTCTAGGCACTTCATATTTCAAACTTTTTTTTATTGTCTTGTACGAGTATGATGTAAACTTTCCCCGTAGTAAGATATCTGAGATCACAATCTTGCATTTTTTTTCTAATTTCAGGTCTACCTGGAGTTAAATGGAAAAGTAAGAGATGCTGTAATCTCTTTGGTATGTTCCACTCTTTGCTGCAATGTATAACGTATTTATTTAGTATCCAGCTAAGATGTTTTAACAAGGTCATTTTACATCAGATTAATCAAGAGCGTGAGGGAGAGCAGATTGATCGAGCTTTATTGAAGAATGTTTTAGATATATTTGTTGAAATCGGGATGGGGCAAATGGATCACTATGAAAATGACTTTGAAGATGCCATGCTTAAAGATACAGCTGCGTATTATTCTAAAAAGGCTTCAAACTGGATTCTAAAAGATTCTTTTGCAGATTGTATGTCGAAAGTATGTTTCATATATATATGTTCCTTTTGTTAGGCAGAAATTTATCTGATTGACCATTTTGAAATGATGTCTAATGTATCTTTTTGTACTTTCAGGTTGTCCAGTGTTCGAAACGGGAGAAAGATAGGGTTGCTCATTACTTACATTCCAGTAGCGAGCCAAAGTTACTTGAGGTTTGTGTTGGCCTTTTCTGATACGATGAGTCCACCTTCTTAGGGTTATTACTATTATAGAAAAATATTGTGCTAGCTAGGTTGCCAATAAAGAATTTTGCTACCTTAGGACCGTTATAGTTATGGCCACCATTCACCGAGGTTTCAGTCGTCGGCTCCCTTGTCAATAGGTCACCAACTTCCTTGACCTTCCGATTGGCTAACCTAACCTCCTCTGTCCCTTGGGACCAACAAGGGGTAGTACAGGAATATTCATCTGTTGTCCATCGACTACACCTTTCGGCCTGATCTTAGGCCCTGACTCACTCTCCACAGACAAACCTTGCGGAGGAACCCTTGGGTTTTGGGGGCATTGGATTCTCACCAATATTTGCGTTACTCAAGTCGACATTCTTGCTTCCGCTTCGTCCACCGCCGCTCGCCTGGGTGCTTTCCTCAAAGGCAGAATCCTCCCCTACCGATGCATTTTTACATCCCACAGCTTCAGCAAATCACTTAGCCCCGTTCATCTTCGGTGCAAGAGCGCTCAATCAGTGAGCTATTACGCACTCTTTTAAGGGTGGCTGCTTCTAGGCAAACCTCCTAGCTGTCTCAGCACTTGTACCTCCTTTATCACTGAGTGGTCAATTAAGCTGAATGCAATCTTTTTTTGTCTGTGAAGATCCCATAAGAACCCTTCTACTTCTAATAGGCCATGAACTATATCAGAATCATTCTCAACCATAGTTATTAAAGGCGCACGTAGGCACCAATCTCCGTCGGCGCAGCTTTTGCGCCTGTAGTTTGGCTGGGCACACAACTTTTGTCAAGCACGTGCCTGGCCATTGTAGGCGACGGGGCGCGCCTGTGTGAAATTTTTGTTTTTTTTTGTTTTTTTTTTTTTTTTCCTCTTTGAACAGGTGGTCTTTTGAAAATTAAAGACCCAAATTAAAGCCCAAAAGTCAGCCCACATCCACAACCCAAAAACTAGCCCAAAAAGTAAAAAAGTCAAAAGCAAAAAAAAAAAAAAAAAAAAAAAAACCTATAAATCCCTAAGTAGACCTATCTCATCTCTTCGGACATCAACGATCTACTCCAACGAATCCTCTCCAACGAGCAGCACTCTATCATGCCCTAGGCATTTTTATTGGATTTTTTGATGTGTTCTTGTGTATTTTGTAGGTTGAAGGTTGCTGGAAAATAGAATGAAGAACATATTTGAAGAACATTGAAGAAGGATTGAAGATAAGGTTGAGATGAGAGAGAAATAGATCAAAATATTAGAAAGATCAAGAGAGAGAATTTGTTAGAGAGAGAGAGAGAGAATAGAATTTAGTTGAGAAATGATTGTAATATTTCATTGATTCCAAAAGATTGTTACATATACATATTTAAAGGAAATTGTGAGCAATTGTAAAAAGACTCAAATAGGACTTGGGAAATAATTCCCTATAGCTGACTCACAATAACTATCATAGACTCTTAGGGGGATAATTTCATACAACAGACACAAGTTATTTATTATGGACATTCACTAAATTCCTAATTTTATCCCTAAATTTCCCAATCATTACACACTCAGTCCCCTCTTCTCTTCTCTACTCTCTCTTCTCTTCTTTCTCCGTTCTCTCTTCTTTCCATCACCATTTTTTTTCTCTACACTTTTTCTTCTTCTAAAACACTCTTTGTAGTGAGTCTTTTGGATTCTACAATTGATATTGGTGGTTGTCTTTTGGGTTCTGGCGTTCTGCTGATATTTATTGAGGGCAGAAATGTAGTGTGACACTACTACTGTAGTGACAAATGTCCTTGGTTGAATTGGAAACTTCATATGAAAATTAATGATAAATCAGTGTCTAGTTTCGGTAGGATAAGAATTTGTAATATTAATCATAAAATGCATATGATGGAAATAAAACACCGATCATAAAATGGATGATTGATGTTGCATTGAATTTGAATCCTTGATAGCTATATGCTTGAGCCTAGATTCATAGAAACTAGAAACTAGAAAACTAGAAACTAATTTGAACATCGGCATCCTTTATTTTTTGTGTTTGGTTTGATTGTTTGCATTTGAAACTTTGATGTTTGAATCTTAATATGATTGATTGCATTTTCATTATTTTATTATTCTTGTCTTTTTATTAATACTATGGGACATATTAGGTTTTTAAATGTTTTATGAATGTTTTCCATGTTTTAAAAAAAAATGCACCTGACTTCAGTCGGGCATGTGCCTCGCATTGCACCTCAAGCTCCAGGGATCCCTAGCGCCTAGGTGCCCCTAATGCCTTTAATAACTATGTTCTCAACAAGTCCATAAAAGTGATCCCGTTTTTTTCATCGGGTTCGGGTATAGACCAAAGGTCTTGAGCAACCGATTCGGCAGAACAACTCAAAAGATAAAGAAGTATCGTTAATTTCTTCATGCTCGTTCCAAGTTTGAAGTACCATTTGTACAAATAGGAATCCCCATCGTTACATGATTTCTTCTTCATATAGATAGATAGATCCAAAGTTTTGAATGGTAATCCTGGATTTTTAGTTCTCTTTCATGTTGTTGAGGCCCTGTTCAAAGGTTTTTTAGTTGTTGTTGTATATGCCATTGTTGTTTTTTTTCATGAGTCTTTGTTATCCTTTGTAGAAAGTTCAACACGAGTTGCTTTCTGTATATGCAAACCAACTGCTTGAAAAAGAGCACTCTGTCTTCCTTGCACTGCTTAGAGATGACAAGGTATTAATTGAGTGATTATATATTTTGAATATGCTGCTTAGTATTTCTGTACATGATTACTATATTCTGCTTACATTTCTTAATTGCTGTTTTAGGTTGAGGATTTGTTGAGAATGTTCATACGATATTCCGAAATACCTAAAGGCTTGCCTGTCCCCAACAAAATGAAGCAGGTACTTATTTATTTCTTTAGTAAATACGTCACAAGAGTTTCGTATCTATATCTATTCTCTGTATTTTGTTCATTCTGTTTTCTTTTTCTTTGCAGCATGTTACTGCTGAAGGTACAGCTTTGGTTAAACAGGCTGAAGATGCAGCGAGCAACAAAAATGTTTGTTTTTATTACAGTTGTTTCCTATTACAAATTTATTTTTCAATTTTTTTGTTAAAGCTATTTTCCTCTTTATTTAGCTTATAGTAGAAGGCTCTTGAAAGCCATATGATTACTGCTATTATTTAATGTCCACAGCATAGTTGTGAAAAGTTAGTTCTTCCATGCTACTTTCATGCCAATAATTGTTTTCTTTTTTCTATTTCAATAGGCAGAGAAAAGGGACGTGGTTGGTTTGCAGGAACAGTTACATTTCTTACTATATCTTTTTTGTTTTTATAGATCGCCCTGACTGTTTGTATGGCTTGAAGTTGATCTGGTTTATGATTTTCAGGTTTTTGTTAAGAAAGTAATTGAGCTACATGACAAGTACCTGGCATATGTGAATGATTGCTTCCAGAACCACACTCTCTTCCACAAGGTCTGTTATTCAGCATTTTTCGATATCATCCAGCAGTTTCTGAACTATTCTGATCGTGTGTGTTTTCTTCCAGTCTCTTAAGGAAGCTTTCGTGGTCTTCTGCAACAAGGGTGTTGCTGGAAGTTCGAGTGCCGAGCTACTAGCCACTTTTTGTTCTAATATTCTTAAGAAAGGTGGGAGGGAGAAACTTAGTGATGAAACGTTTGAAGAAACACTTGAGAAGGTATGTCATATTCTTGTGGTAGTGTTCCAAATAAATTCTATAGGAATGTTGCTAAACTATGTAATTGAATTCTATAGGTTTGTCATATTCTATAGGGATATTGCTAAACTATGTAAATTCTGTAGGATTACGTTGGTTTTTTTTATCCTATGGGGTCGGATGTTGGCTAAGTTATTTGGGGTTTGTTTGGTGCGTGGTATATAATATGATTATATTCATGGTATTAGATTAGACTAAAATTAGTGATGTGATGTGTTCAGTACTGTATGAGATAGGAATAAAATAGTCATATATCTCGTTTGGTGTTGTATAAGACTGGATAAAAAAAATAATTTTATCATATATTTAATACCATATGAAATTGATTAATATAAAATTAAATTAAATTATTTAAATTATTTTAAAAAAATGAATATATATATATTTAAAATTAATATTTAGGAAAAAACATATTTTAATTAATATTTAATATGTTACTAATATTTTTAAATATTATAATAAGATATATATTAAATAATTATAAATCTTATAATTAAATATAAAATAAAATAATAAGAATTTTTTTAAATATGAGACTAAATAGGCCCACATCATCCGGATAAAATGATTGCATAGAATTAGATTGGTTAAAATAATTATTTAAATTAAATTTTAAAAATAATTAAAATATTTAAAAATATTTAAAACAAATTTTAAACAAAATAGTATTTATTTATTTATTTTTGTTAAAATTGAAAAATATTATTTTGAAAATGTTTAAAATAAAATATTTGATTAATTCACATAAAAAATAAAATAAATTAAAAATAATATATATATATATATATATATATATATTGGCGGGACTAATTAGTCCCACATTGATGGGATAAGTTGTTTGAATGGAATTAAATAATTATATCTCATGCAAACAACAAACGTATGATATAGGACTAAAATTAGTCATATCATATTCTATCTCATGTAACAAACATGGCCTTGGTAGAGGGGAACGAAGGCACATGAGTGTCCGTCAAAACCATTTTAAAATGTAGAGAAGAATATTTTTAAGTGGTAACTAACCATTTGATTTTTTTTTTTTTTTTTTTTTGGATTATCATTTTGCTCGTCAATAAGTTTGTGTTTGGTAGATTTGTGTCATTGTGTGGTGGATGGCTAGTCTTTGGAATTAATTATTGCTTAAGTAAATATGAAGAGTTTATATCTTTCACATGAACCCAATGTGCAAGGATAAAAGTATACGAAAAAGAAAAAAAGAAAAAAAAAAAAAAAAAGATTACACTTTTGCTTAAACATAAATCAATACCCTTAACCAAACGGTTGACCATTGGAGTTAATTTACCCAGTTAAATATTATGAAATTGTATTATTTAAGCACTATATAACTATTTTTTATATTTTTCCTATTTTGCACTATTTTTTCCGATATTTCATATTTAATAAAATCAGGAAAAAAAAAAAGTTGATTAAAGAGAGAGAACCTTCCTAGCTTATTCTTTCAATAAGGTCCAGGGGCGGAGCCCTTCAGGGGCTTGGGTGGGCTACAGCCCACCCAAGTTTTTTGAAATTTTTTTTATATGTTTGAATTAATTATTATTTTTTAAAACAAATTAGTTATAGCCTAAATGAAATAGTTGCAGACAACCAATCAAAATTCAATCTTCATTTTTAAACTAAAGGCCCAATAACTTTAAACATAATAAAATAAACCCAACATCCCTATTAGCCCAATTGCCCAAACAAATTGTCATTAAATACATTGTCTTTCTTTCCTTCCCTTTTATATTGAATCTATTAATTAATATAAATGATAATTGTTTTGAATTTTAATTTTGTGATGGTATGTCAAGCTTAAGCTTATTGATTGTGAATTTATGATTATTTTTTTATTGGACTTGCAATAAAAAATTAATAATTAAATTTAAAGATTATTCTTTGTTTTTAAATATTTATTTATGTCAATTTTTTTATCGTAGGTTATAATATCAAATCTTTATTATATTTCTAAATCAAGTAAACAACAAATTATACAGTCTTTTTTTAATAAAAGTGGGAACCAATCAACAAGTGATGCTCTATTAGTAGTAAAGGTTTTGATGAGTCACATTCTTTTAAATGTTAAAGGCTTGAATCCGAAAAAGTTGATTATTCTTTTGAACGAGACCCGGGATTACGAAAACCAATTTGGATGTATGATGTTAATCAACAAGATGAGGTTCGAAGAGCATACATAGACATGAGACCATTTCAACCAAAATTAGAGTCCTATAAGCCCACACATGATGGAAACCAAAATCGGCAGTTTCAATATTCATGGTTTCAAAATTTAGATTAGCCCACCCCCAATTTTTTTTCTAGCTACGCCCCTGATAAGGTCCACTACTGAATACTGATAAATAGATTTCAGTAAATCAGTGAACCTTCATTACCCAAAACATAAAAAGGTAAAATTAAAAAAAAAATTCTCTAAAAAAAAGTTTCCTTATTTAGCTAAAAGAAAATGGAGGAAATAATTTTGTAGAAATACATGAAGATATTGATCGTGAGTTGGGCGCATGTCAAATCTACCCATCAAGTCTTTATTAGTTGTATGTGGACTTTCGATTTTTTTTGTTATAATTCCTGTGTATATTGCGTTTGCATTCCTCACCCCCTCTCTATCTCTACTAATGCAAATGTAAATGAAACATGGGCATAAAAAGACCTATATATATATAATCCTGTTCCAGTCAGTGCGTACTAATGTAACTATATCAGTACAAATACATGTAGATCACTGATTATGGAAAAGTTTTGATAAGTGCATGTATACATTTTGAGTCAAAGTATGTAAATCTAATGGTCCACATCCAATGCACTGATGAAATTATATCAGTGCGTACTGACTTGAACATTTATATATATATATATATATATATTATTTTTATTACATAAATTATTATTTAAAGTATAATATTATCTCAAACTTTATAATCACAGTGAAATTAAAACTGCTTTACAATTTCTAATTTCTAATGTTAATGAAAAAACAAGTAAAATAATTTTGTTAAAAACAAAAGTGAATAGGAGCTGACGTAAATCCACAAAGTTCGCAAAGTCTAAAGCCAATACAAGATATAAAACCATGTCCTCACTCTGCATTTAAATTTTTTTTTTTTTTTTTAATTTTTTTACTTTGAAAAATAATATACCTGTGATTTATCTTTCACCAAGTTTCATTGCATAGTATACCAAATTCGAGTCTTTATCATCTCTAAAAGAAAATTCAAGAAGAGTTGATAAAATAATTCCATGCAAGCTCTTGCATGCTTCGGTGCTTACTAGTAATTAAAAAACAGGAATTTAAAAAAAAAAAAAAAAAAAAAAAATACATAGGGATCCAAATGATAATACCCCTATTATATATATCTAACATTCAAATTAATTCAATGCATGAGTTTCTAGAATTCTATTAAAGAAGTCTTTATCCATGTTGGAAGAGCCCACAGCGGGCATGATAAATCTATCAGGGGTTGGAGTAAGTGTGGTAATTTCTCTATGAAAACGGCTTATTTAGACCAAACTGAAGCTTTCAATTCTCCTCTTTGGAAGTGGAAGTTTATATGGAGCCTCAAAATCCCTCCTACGATCAAGCATTTCCTTTAGACTCTTTTACATGGGAAAATTCTTACCAATCACCATAGAGTGGCTAAAGGGTTGGATGGTGATCCTTCCTATCCTAGGTGCAGTTCAAGTAGTGAAAATTTGGGTCATTTGATGCGTGATTGCAGTTCCTTTTTCTTTTTGTCTTATTGAGTTTTTCAAATTTCAGGTTTTCGTTCCAAGCAAGGATGGTACCAAGATTTCAATGTTCATTGTGGCAAAAAAATATATTATAATGGATGGATCACACCCATGTTTGCTATATGGATATGGTGGATTTAACATTAGTATCACACCATCATTTAGTGTCAATCATATTGTACTCACAAGGCATCTAGGTGCTGTTTATTGCATTGCCAATATCCATGGTGGTGGAGAGTACGGAGAGGAATGGCACAAAGCTGGTTCACTTGCAAAAAAGTAAAATTGCTTTGATGACTTCATTTCTGCTATTGAGTACCTCGTATCTGTTGGGTATACCCAGCCTGGAAAGTTGTGTATTGAAGGGGGAAGCAATGGTGGGCTTCTTGTTGGAGCTTGCATAAATCAGGTAGACTTTTTAGTTGTTTAATTCAATTTTTTGGGTTGTCTTTAGTCATTATTGCATTGGATTTATCAGTTGCATTGCTACCTTTGCTTTATGGCAAAGACCTGATCTTTTTGGTTGTGCTTTGGCCATGTTGGTGTAATGGACATGCTGCGATTCCATAAGTTTACCATAGGTTAGTCTAAATTCTTTGGCTTGTTTAGGCAGCATTTGACCATTTTAGTATCATATACTGATTAAGACTTGCTTTATAGGTCATACATGGACTTCTGATTATGGTTGCTTAGAGAAGGAGGAAGAGTTCCAATGGCTAATCAAGTGAGTAAAATTTATCATATATCTAAACTATGGTGTTAATCGTGGAGAAGTTATAAATCTCTTGGCAAATATCTGATATTCGGCATATATTATAAATCATGCAGAATTTGTAAATTGCCCTTGACCCCAATTCTATGTGGCTCTTTCTGTGCTTTTTACTGGAAATAGGATTTTATATGCTAAGTTCAACTTTCAAGGATTTTATTAAACACATTGGTCAATGATAACAACATTATAGAATCACTTCCAAGGATTATAACCAGGGAAGAGATGAAAGTAATGCCCTTACATCTCTCTAGATGATTATTAACTCCTTTTAAATGCCTGCACTTGGAGGCTTTCCAGAAGTAGGATAAAAATTCATGCTTCCATAGGATTAACGGTCAATATATTTTATTGTTTTCTACGAGGCATGTGCACTATCCATACTAGATGACTTGGATATTGAATTTAATGTTAATTTTACCATATGCTTATTTCCCTTTTATTTAGGTACTCGCCGCTACATAACGTCAAAAGACCATGGGAAAAGCACCCTGATCAACTGAACTAGTACCCATCTACCATGATGTTGACTGCTGATCATGATGATCGGGTTGTGCCCTTGCATTCATTGAAGTTATTGGCGGTGAGTCCATAATTTTGAAAGTTAATTAAATTTTGGCTATCATATGTTGTATGCTCGAATTTTATTGACTGAAAAACACGCTTTGATAATTGGTTTGCTTCGTATGTTGGTTTATTCACAGTTGTTTATTAATGATGTTCCATTGCTTTAAAAATAAACTATTCAGTAAATGTTATAGAACTCTTCCACATAGCATATTGATAGAAATTCTGGTTTAATTGAACCAATGATCTCCACCTGGCCTAATGTCGTTTTTGGCCGAGTTGGTTTGAGTAATTAATTATGTGTGTCAAAATCACAAAAATCTTTAGAGCTCCACCATCTACATTAGCCCATACAAGTCCTTTATGTATTAGCAAGTTTATTGTTTATTTGCAACTCTCAGTTGGGTCTCATGTTTTTTTCCCCTCAAACTATGCAACATGTTTTGTGCATGAGCTTGGAGAATAGCCTTCAGACCAACCCAATTATTGGTCGCATCGAGTGTAAGGCTGGACATGTAGCCGGACATTCCACATAGAAAATGGTAGCTGCTTAATCTCATGTTTATTTTATTTTATTTTGTAGTAGTGTTGTATTCTGTCGTACTTATCACGAATTTCAATTCGACAGATTAATGAAGCTACTGATCGCTATAACTTCATGGCTAAGATGTTAGGTGCTTGTTGGATTGAGTAATCGTGATCGATGTTGGAAAATGAAGATGTTATTGATGGTAGTATATACATCTGATTCCTACTGGTGAATAAAATCCTATCTCTACACTTTCTCGCTGAAGTATGGATCTCTGAAATTGTAATATTTAAGGTGCTTATTGGATAGCAAGATTTTTTCTATCATTTTAATTACACGCTTTTCTCAAATAATTAATGATCACCAAAATATAAGCCAAATTAAATTAATGTCACAATAATATCAAACATGCGTGGGCCTTGGGCCGGGTAGAGATAATAATTTAGTTTGTAGTCTGGGCCCAGGCCACATTTTTAATGTTGGGCTATATCTGGCCCACGACCTTATGAACTTGACCCCGTAAATGATCAAATTTTTTGTTGGCTGGGCTAACCAACCCTCAAAGTCGAGAGATGGGTTTGTTCATCCCAAAAATCCTTACTTTTTTAATCAGTTTGATTTGGAAAATGATAAAATTTTGGTTGTGGGCTAGGCCAGCTAACCCTGTAAATCATAAGCACTGGGCTTTGTTCGGCCAATATATTTTCAAACAAGCTAGGTTGGTCTTGGCTGGCCCATCTCATGTAGTTTTTACAAATTACCCAGATGGGCCCGCTAGAAATTTGTATTTTATGGGCTGGGCTTTGAGCCCAAATTATAAATAATTGTAGGTTGGGTTGGTCTAAGCTGGCCCATGGCCCATCTCATTATGGATTTTTAAATAATAGGCCGGATTGGCCCGATAGAAATGTTTATTTGTAAGGGATGGGCCTCAAGCTCTAAAAGCAATGTTGAGACTTGGGCTTGATTGTCCCCAAAACCCTAGTGGACATATTATGATGGGCCAGATAACAGGCTTCGGCCTGATAATTTTTATTGTTTTGTAGACTGGTCTTCAAGCCCAACAGTCAATTTTAATAGTTAGGTTTTTCTGGCCAGAAATCCTCAATGGACACATTTAGATGGGCTAGACAAACGGGTTTAAGCAAACAGATCATAATTGTGTTAGTGGGCTAGGACTCAAGCCCAACCCTTAGCACAATGTGGGCTGGGCCTCTAGTTCAACGATCAATGCTAAGTTGGGCTTTGTCCAGTTCACACCCTCATGGACATTTTTAAGATGTGCCAGACAGCCCATGCTCTGGACCAGCCCATTTGACACCTCTAAATATAGCTGCCACCTCTAAATTGCTAATGGTGAAATCACACTTCATAAGCATAATTTACTAACATGGTTAGAGTTGATCCTGGTAAATTTATTTACCAGGCAGTTGAATTTGCATTCGATCCATTGTTACAAGTAACGGGTTTTAAAATATAACAGTGGCCTAAATTGATGTGAAAAAGTATCACTACAATACAGATAAATATATAGATAACTATTATCCTTTTTTGGGTATTAGATCATCCCTGCTAATTGCTCAACTACGTGATTATATATCTTTTTTCCATCATTTAACGCATTAGTTCCAACTGGTTTAAAGTTCTAGAAACAAAATTTCAAGTCAAACGCAATCCAAAGCGAATTTTGGAGTATAGAACAACCTCATTCATCAAGGAAACAATCCATTTTTATTTCGTTGACATCAAGTTGAAGTATCTCTGCTCTGCATCCCAAAATTGATCCAATACTGCAAACAGACAGTAAAAGCACAAAGACCCAACTAATTACAATCTCTGTAAATATGTGTACATTAACAATTACGAAGCATTTGAGAATCACACACTACAAGAAAAAGCTGTTTTTACCGCACATATTTTACCACGGATGATTGATAGAGAAGGGGATAGGGGATATTCGCTTTTGTTTGGGAACAGCACAACTGAACCTTCCCTGGTCATATAGAGATGTAGATTCCGCTGCTGCACGCTGTTTTGTGGCATCATCCACGTATAGGAGATCATCGATTCTAGCCATTATGTTGAAGGCCAAGCTTTCCATCACCCTCGAATAGCTCTCAAGGATTGACTGCCCTACATCCTGAAACAAATAATGAACATAATTTTTGGCTTATAGCAAATGATAGCATGCTCTCTATCTCTCTTTACACACACAAATACACATCACACATTCACATAGTTTCCTGCAATCTCAAGCGTGAGATTAGTTATTTCCTTTTACTTTTTTTTTTGTTGGGTGGGATGGCCATCTACTGCTGATAGCGATACCTGAAAATCCTACATCAATATATAAGAAATTGTTCATATTTTATCGATTGATCAAACAGGGTGTGCTATATATGCTCCTACATAAATATATTTGAATCCATTCAAATTTGTCACTTCTGAATCTATGTCAATTGTCAAATCAAATCAGGTTTTAATAATGCAGAATGAGATTATTCTAATTGATACAAAGTGTAGAGCGAAAATGCTGGAGTAGTATTTAGGAAAAGTAGTTAAGGGGATATACCTTGTTGTATTGAATCTTGTTCATGTCCAAAGCAGTCTGTGGGAGACTTGGGAATCTTAGCTTCAAGTTCTGCAGGATGGTCTCTGCCCGGTGTGCTAGAAACTTACTTTTTTCCGTGTCACCAACAAAACCTTTGACCTTACCACCCCATGATGACCTCCCAGCTTTTGCAAGCATTAAACGCCTTTTTCGGCACTTTTGTCTCCAAATGTGCACAGCAGCCTCAATCCTATTTGCTATTTCCAAGGTGGTGTATTCTGATGACAGGTCTAAGTAATCAAGAAGATACTCAGGGGAGAACCGATCAGCAGTTTAAGTAACGGTACATTACGTCACCTAAACAATCTTTTCCACTCTGAGAGATTATTAGAATCCAAACAAACCATGTATTAGGATAGTAAATTTACAGAACAAAGAGACAGGACTTAACAGAACACGATTCTCGTACCTTGGGCAAGCTCTCCAAGTAAGCATTCGGGGATTTCCATCTCAGCTAACACGCTACTATTGATGGCCATGGCAGCCTTAAGGATTTGATTTGTGCACTCCCTACACTGTTGCAATCTCTTCCTTGTATTCTCAGACAACCCATTTGAGGGAACCTTAGGGAATGGGAGCCACCATTTCTCTTCCTGCCTAATTGAAGGCCTCCCTGACAAAGGAAATGTTTCAGTGTCCTCAGTATCAGCAACAACTATGCCACGATCGATGTAATAAAACTCGAAATCGCAAAACCCATCAAGAATGCTGATCAGCATGGCATCAAGCTTCATCAAGGTTTACGTAAAGTTCTGGCAAGGGCATTAGAAACTCCCTTCCCTCCTCCTGACATATCTTCTCCAAGAAGAAGTTTCGCGAAACGAATCAAAAACGAATATCAGCAACCTCTGCAGCAGTACGAAAACGAATCAAAATACACCCAAATATTAGCAAAAAAGGAAGCAAGAAGGAATTTTTTTTCACTTAGTTGCTATCACTGGATAAAACCAAAAACTTATAACTCAATTCTCTGCTTGGCAGAAGTACCGCGTAAATCAAGGGAAATAAAAGAAATCAACTTGATTATTAACTTAATTTGTAAAATAATACGCACAGGTCAAATTTAGTTTAGTTTAGTTTAGTTTAGTGGTCTCATTTTACTAGTTTGGTTTAGAAGGATAATTATCAAGTTACTAATTATTAATGGAAAGAAAACTTATAATAACCTCTTATCCTATGAATCAAAATGTATTAATTCCATTGTTATCTAGGAATCAAAATTTCGTTCGTTCTCTTCGTATATTGTTACAGACAAAATTATATTGGTAAAATGGTAAACCCCTTAAACCGGTCAAATATTCATGAAAGTTGCATGGAAAAGAAACAAGATTTCTTACTTCTCATGGCATTTTCGTCCATGCATTTGGATATGACTAATTAAAGAAATTGAACACCCATCATACAGGCAACTCGATCAACCCGATCAAACGCAAAAGCCGGCAAACACTCAACATCCAGGTAGCCAACAAAATCCAGGTAGCACACAACCTCCAGCTACCACACAAAATCCAGCTAACACACAACATGCAGCCAGCACACAAAATCCAGCAGCATAGCAAGCACCTCCTATGTGTAAAAATAGGTGGCCAGATCTTTGAAAGCCACGATTTCGATTTCTCCTCTGCTGCATTGTCCTCTGCTTTGCATTTGCATTCGAGTTGAAATGTGGGTATGAGCCAATTTAAAGGACTTGTCCAAATGGGAGCAAACTGATAAATATGTTCAAAGGTCCCCGTTGCCATGTCGTATAAACCAGAATTATGCTGTGGCTCCAGACTGATGCTCTGCACAGGAAAATCATCAATGTAATAGATGCAATTTGCTCTCAAGTCTCCACGACGACTGGCAGGAAGTGATATTGAAGAATATCTACCCAACAAGATAGCATTATGATGTATACTTTTCACCCTAACCCATGCTTTGGCGAGCCAATCCAGCTTATAAACGTCAAATTGAGAAGGCTCAGGAAACCCGTTGTATAGGTATCTTACCACCAGCAAAAGATGGCCATCTAACTCCACCAAGTAATTAGTGTGGTAATCGAGCAATATCTCAATCGGTTGTAGAGGCAACTTTTCTGCCGCAGGAATATCGCGGCAATGTATACGATAAATGTAGGCGTAATAATCAACAGCATAGAATTCACCGTGGTAATATATGGTATCGCAACAATCCTCGTTAAAATCTAGGTCTGTCCAAGACTTGTCACCTGGGCGGCAAAAGGACAACCTATTTCCAAAAGTATGTGCAAACGAATGATCAGCAAGAATCAAGCAGTTGGGGTTCAAAGGGCTTGCAGAAGTAATCACTCTGGTTTGTTGAGGACGATATAGAGAGAAGTAGGCGTCTGGCTCCATGGGATTGTAATGATGTATGTCTTTAAAAAAATCCTTGGCTGGTGGCAAGCTGATTTGGTGGCCTGTGAAGGGATTTAAAAGGCTCAATTGGTGGGGTGATTCGACCCGAATTGTTAGCAGCCACCCAAAAGACGAACTAGAAAACCATTTTCCTTTCAAATTTGGCAGGGCAATTTGGTGGGTTGTATTGGTATCGGGATTGAAGAGGGTGCAAGAGTTTCTGTCTGGAGATGCATCTCCTTTGCCTACGATTGAGAGCAATAAAAATTTAGGAGAAATACTTCTCATTGCAGAATTCCATGAACCGCATACCATTGCACAGTTGTAGATATCGGAAGGATCTTCCAATTTCCGGAAGATTATGAGCAGGAGTTCTCTCGGCAGATTCGAACATGGACCAGGAACATCATCATCTGCTACTACACACTCTTGGCTCTGGCTCCGGCTCCGGGGAAAAAGCAAAGGAACTGAGAGATCGGAGTCGGGATCTTCCGATTCCGATCCCGATTTGAGGCACATCAGCTTTTCTTGAATGTGTACCATGACCAGCAAGATTGACAGGCTCAATTTGAGAGATTAAACCGGTGCCCTATCTTGTGCTAAGGGAAAACAAATTGGTTTTTGGAGAGAAATGAAAATTGAATTAATGTGAAGTACTAAATAAAGAGGAGAGATTTGCTTGGATTGATATATTGGTGAAGTTTGAGGTGCTCTTTATAAAGAACCGAATGCAAGATAAAAGAGCATATTTAACTACCATGATCAAATATTCTTGTGTCACATGTGTCCATGCAAAGGAGAGTGGAATTATTGTAATGGTGGGCGCCACAACTGCAAAAAGAAAGAAAAATGTAATTTGGTTTTTTCTTTTTTTTAAATTGACCATGTAATTTGGTTTTCGATTGACTCAAGCGGTGTGTACATACTTCATACCATCCGAAACAATTTAATTAGGGTTCGTTTGATACAATAAATTGTATTATACCGGGTTGTATTGGATTAAGTTAGATTGTATTATTATATTTTTTATTGTATTATATTTTTAAAAATAATAATTGATATTTTTATTATATAAGTTATCATTTAAAGTATAATATTATCTTAAACGTTATAATCATAGTAAAATTAAAACTACTTTACAATTTCAAATTTCTAATGTTAATAAAAAACAAGTACAATAATTTTGTTAAAAATAAGTAAGTGAAGATAGAGAAGATAAGTCTTATCTTATCTACATGCTTAAAAAAGTCATGCATGTGTTTTTACTTTGTAAGCAAACAATAAATAATTCACAGATATATCAAATCTAGACACATGACAATTAATTCCATCAAAATCCACAATAAAATATACACATTAGCATTGGGGTTATAATAATAATTTACCCTAAAGGGCCAGAAAAAAAAAAAAAAAAAAAAAGCAAAAGAGATGGGGTACTACTCGTCTACTCCTACACAGCATGGTAAAGGAAGGATCAGGATCCTCTCCTCACCTTACTTCATCCTCACTTTTTCCTCACATTTTTAAAGCATGTGATTGGTTGTTAATAAATTGTCAGTCACATCTTAACCATCAATACATTGCAATGCTTATGTGTCAAAAGATTAAGTGAGGTGAGGAGAGGATCCTTGTCCGTAAAGGAAATGCTAGCTGATCATCAATTCAAACTCTCGTCAAATAATGCAAGTGTGTGATGATGGGTCACATGGAATAATTAAAAAAAGAAAAAAAAAAAATTAATGCCATATACATTAATATCATATGATCATATATTCTTGTCTGTATACACAATCCATCTTTCACACTATCATGACAATAGTGTAAAAGATATATGGGCCGTTGAAAATTTAATTAGTTCAATTAATTTGTATACTTTACATTAATATTTCACATTTCTGTATTGTATATATAATTATATATGCAGTTTTCAAAGGAGAATTATGAGAGTTTACCATGGATTCCCGAAATTACTCGTAAGTTAATTACATTAGATATCAGAAATAAATTCCATTTATTTCTTTTAAAATTTGACCTAAATATATACATACATATAAATGTGTCAATTTTTTTTTTGGTAACATAAATATGTCAATTTTAAAAAATGAAAAAGAAATCTCCTATACAATAAAAGATTATTATTACCGCGTCTAATGTGGTTTGTCAATAAAAAAGCATTCATTTGATATAAAACATGGAAAATGCTATGTGGTAATGATACATATCCTAATAAAACATCCCAAAAAAATGTACAATCCCATGTGGCATGTACTATATATTCTATGTTGTATATATTTAGGTGTGACACATGGGATTGTATATTTTTTTTAGGATGTTTTGTTGGGATATGTAGCATTACCCATAAAACATTCATTTAAAGAGAGAGATTAACGATGAACTATGTTCATCTACCTCTTTTCTCACCTACCTCTCTCTCTCTCTCTCTCTCGAGCATTCAGTCAAAAGTAGCAAATTAGCTACTAGCAAGGCACCAAAATCAATTATTAAGTCTGGTGAGCTAATTAATTATTCAGTGTAGCCTTGCTCATCAGCTAAGCCAAAACAAGATTCAAGAGTTCACACTTCACAACAATATGATCAGATGTCCTTCGTGATCCATCAATCTTGAACCATAAAAAAGAGCAAAAACTGAGCAATTGAAATGTGAACATAAAAAAACACATAAAACCCCAATTGTTAACAAGCTAAAAATCAACAAAAAAAAAAAAAAAAAAAATCAAAATATAAACAAAAAAAAAAAAAAAACAAAACAAACAAACAAACAAAATCATAGATTGCAAATTAACATAAATAAAAAAAATAAAAAAAATAAAAATAAAAATAAAAAAAATAAAAAAAACAATAGATATCATAAACCGAAGAAAAAGAAGAAGAACAAGAATGGTGAAGTACATATATGGGCACAAATATATGTATCATATGTTTTCTAGATTAAAGGAATTTTTATTATGTGAATTGACCGGTGATCTAAATTTCTTAATTTGTAATGGGCATATATATATATATATATATATATATATATATCATATACTTTCTTAGTTAAATGAATTTTTATTGAATGACTTGACCAGTGACCTAAATTTCTTAATTTGTCAAAGGCATTTACAAGTGTTCAGATTCTTTCTAGGTTAAAAGAAATTAAAATTGAGCTTAAGTTTTGAGAATTCTTTCTAGGTTAAAAAGAAAAATCTATGCAGACAAAAAAATGGCATTTGTTGGAATTGTATAATTATAAAAGACATCATAGAACCCAGATGACATACATACATACATACCATTTACTTTAGCTGGTTGGTTTTATTTAGTCCACTTGAAATTCTATCATACTACACTTTTTGTCATGTAGATAGAGATAGATTGGTCTTTTTAATTTTTTTTTTTAAAAAAAAAAAAGAGTGAATGGTGTGTTGAGATGTGATTGGGTGGAGAGACCAGTGCCGAATGGTGTTTCGACACGTAAGAAATGATCTGATTGTCTTCACGGGATTGAGGGGTTCCCATTGTAACCATCCCTTTTTAAAAAAGCCACGGAAACTGGTTTTTTTAAGAATTTAAAAATTATATTTCCAATTAGAGTATGGTTACCCTTTTTGGAAGTATAGTTCCCAATAGGCCAACAACCTCAAAAGGGATTTTTGGACAAGAGTAATCAAATAATTGTCTTGTCATCTTGTCTGCTGCCATGTTGTACCACCGTACCAGGAAACAAGACGTACATGTCAAAATAGAATATAATAAGAGCAAATTGTAGACAACTCCCTAAGGTTTGCTCTTTTTAACAATGGGAAACATCTTTATTATTAATTGACAATAACCTCATCTGCCGTTAGGTAAAATTGGTCAAACATAACCATTGATCAAGTTTGACTCTTAAAAAAGACCTAATAGTCCTACAATTCTGAATTTTGAAAAAAATTAACAAATGATTTTTTTTTCTTTTCAAATATACGGTGATACATTTAACAAATGAAAGATATATAACTATTATCATATGTTTGCGATTACTTGCTCTCAATAAAGGACTTAAAACTCTACCATGTATTATATGATGCAGAGTCTCTTCTAATAGAAAATGATAATAAATTTTCAAAATCGGACATTTTTAGATAACTTTCAAAACACATTGGTGTTGTTGGTTTCCTTTTACTTTTGCTTTCTCTCTTTCACACACTTAATTTGGTTTAGAGAAAAAAAGAGGTAAGAGACTGCTTTTGCTTTCTCTCTTTCACACACACTCATTTGTAAATGCACTCAAAGAAAAGGACTTTATACAGACACTACATAAACAAAGAAGTGAAGAAGAAGTAGAAGGAAGAAATAATTAAGTAAACAAAAATGGCAAAAGAAGCTTTTTGAAGTTTTTTTTTTTTTGCTTTTTGTTGTTTTTGGAAGAAAAAGCATTTAAGTGTTGACAGGAAGAGAGAGCAAAGCGGTGAGGGCTATAAATTATAATAAAGAAAAATAAAGTGTTTTAAAAGTCTTTAAGTGAGGACTATAAATTATATATATATATACGGATTTTCTATTATCAGTTCGAACTGACAATAAATATATCAGGACGAAGAATGTAGACCACTAGATTTACATACTTTGACTCAAAGTGTATGCACTTGTCAAAACTTCTCCATAATCTGTGGTCCACATTTTTCGTCCTGATATATTTATTGTCAGTTCGAATTGATAATAGAAAGACCGTATATATATATATATATATATATATGCAGTCTTTCTATTGTCAGTTCGTCCTAACAATAAATATACTAGGACGAAGAATGTAAATCATAGATTATGGTGAAGTTTTGACAAGTGTATACACTTTGAGTCAAAGTATGTAAATCTAGTGGTCCACATTCTTCATCCTGATATATTTATTGTCAGGATGAACTGATAATAGAAAATCTGTATATATATATATATATATTTATATATCTATATATACGAAAATTATCCTATCAATGCGCATTGATAGAATTACATAAGGATATTAAATGTGAGTCACTTGTTTTACATACTTTGACTTGGTATATATGCACTTGTCAAATCACTGTTATAAATGAGTGGCTTACATTCAATATCCTGATAAAGTTATATCAGGATGCACTGATAGGAATATGACTGATATATATGTGTGTGTATATATATATATATATCAGTGGTTCTCTCATAAGGGATCCCTTATTTTAATTTCGATAAGGACCACCATGAAATCATATCGATTTGAATGAATTTTAATTTGAATTTTTTTGTGAATGATAAGTTCATTGAAATCTACCTATGAATAAAATTTCAAATTTTTTCAAGTACTTAAACCATTTTTACCGATTTTTTTAAATATGAAGGCATTAGAAAAATAGGTAAAATATAGGAAATTCAAGAAAAATAGTTTTCGTGCTTGAAAAATTCTCAAATTTTATTTATAGGTAGATTTTAACGAACTTATCATTCACAAAAAAATTCAGATTAAAATTCATTCAAATCGATATGATTTCATGGTGGTCCTTACCGAAATTAAAATAAGGGATCCCTTATGAGAGAACCACTGTATATATATATATATATATATATATATATATATATATATATATATATATATATATATATATATATATTTATATTTATATATAGCAACCTTAACCTAGCATTAACCCTCCACCACGGCACCACCTACCCCCACATGCAAACCAACAAATCCAACCCCACAACGTTACATTATTAATTGACTTGTAATTATAAGGATTATTATTTCACTGGAGTATTGACCACACAGCCCACACTAATCTTATGACAAAAGATATTATAATGATAATTGAGAATCCTCACATAGTAATAATTGGACCACACCTCTTAATAATAGAAATCACTACTGTTAAAACCTGCCACTACATTAACACTTAATACCACTATTATTATTATTATATTCAGCATTTTTATCATAGAAACCGGTTGCAGATCAATTATTTACGGTTGCAGATCAATAGAAACCGGTACATTAATTAATGATATGATTGCATTGGATGTCTCATGTTCACATGTGCAAATTTTTCTTGAATAAGAACCTACTTAAATATGTATTAGCATAATATAATAGTGCATTAATATTACAATACGGTTAAGAAATCATCCCTTTTTACTTGTCAATGAAATTAACTTATTTGGCCTTCCTGGCTTGCTAACATATTTAGAATTTTAAAAAATAATAATAATTGAGGTATTGTATATATAGTAATATAGATCTATGTATTTATTCTTAACAAGTTAAAATTTAGAATAAGAGTAATTTTTTAATTAATATTTTAAATTAAATTTATAACGTCAACAATCAACTATCTATTTTCTCCCAATCTAATGGTTGTAATTTATTTATTTATTTATTTTTACCACCATTAGATTGAAAGCAACCGGTGGATGCTGTAGTCCACCAAATTCATATATGTGAAATATATGAATTTTATCTAATCTAAACAACAAATTTGTGTTATTAATTACTTGCAACTGCATATCTGTCAGATGCCAAACATGAAAACTTGAGTATTCAATGTAAACTGTAAAAACAATTCCCTTCAAATTTGAACTTTTTCTGCTGCCCAATATGCCATGGTATAACTGTAGTAAAATGAGCTCATTCAAATCCTCTTAAGCTGGTTATATATATATATATATAGTCTTTCTATTATCAGTTCGAACTGACAAAAGTTATATCAGTTCCTTGTATGTGGGCCACTAGATTTAAATACTTTGACTGACAAGTGCATACAGTCAAGTCAAAGTATTTAAATCCAGTGGCCCACATGCAAGGAACTGATATAATTTTTGTCAGTTCGAACTGATAATAGAATTTCTGTATATATATATATATATAGTTTTAAAAAAAAATTGAACTTTTAGTCTTTTACTAAACTATTTAAATTTTGATATAATTTGGACATGTTAACCTAAAAACAACTATAGGGAATGAAACATTTTTTTTCACGGCTGACCGAGCTATAATTAATCCAGTACGCAATCAAATCTTCTTAAATTTCGAGTACTATTCCCATGAGTTTTGTGTAGTCTCTTTCATAGTTTCATACTTTCATCTATATTTCGAATTTTTTACATGACGAATACTCTTTTACAAACATAATAACTAACGTTAGAGAAGTGGATAAATAACTGCAGAATAGTGTCCGTAACATATACTTACAGAGTAATATATATACAGGTTCATTAAATAAAACATTATGGCGGATTGTTGAGTAATACTTACCGAAAAAATGAGGTCGATTTAGTGGTTTTCTTCTCACACTTACATCAAGTGGTTGTGAATTTCGAGTCTGTCATCCCTAAATCTCGAATTATTGTGATATTTAAAAATATATTAAAAAAAAAACCAATATTATTACTCTATTTTCAAAATTTTAAAAAATGTATATTATTATTCTATATGAGTGTATGACTGTATGGTCTTCAATCTTTTAATGTTAAAAATTTTAATGTCGCTGCAGGTAGAGAAACATGACCATTACATATCATAATTGTTATATGAATTAGATATATTAATAAAATGATTTCTATTAAAATTAATTGGTTATTAAAAATCAACAAAACAAATTTAACCATTGCCGTTGTAATTGTTGGAATAATAGTTAAATAAATTTGTAATAATTAAAAAAAAAAAAGTGTCTGATAGTTGGATTCAGAATCAGAACTCAATTATTAACGGAAGATGGGACCACACAAGCCACACAAGAACTTAATTTGTCACAAACACAAATATTGAAGCCATGGATTCATTTTTATTAAAAAGTATTTTTGAAAATATTAGCAAAGTAACTAAAGGAACATTTTGCAATTTTTGTAAATTTTGTTTTGCAATTTTTTTAAATTTTGTTCTAGACTTCTAGAGTCCTATTAATAACATTACAATTAGTTGGTCACGGGTCTGATCTAATCCCTCTTCAATATGAAAACTAATGTCACTCTCTTTCGTGTATATGGAAGCCAGCTGATGATACTACAATTGATATGAATAAAATAAGAATTCAAATTGGAATTATTATTCAAATTGATATGAATAAAATAAAATAAGAATTGAGAGAAACCTACTAAAATAAGAATTCATTGAAAATGATTTACATTCGAATTCAATGTAAGATCAGCTCTATCGAATCACAATAATATAATTAGATGGTTAAGATAAGCTCTCTCTCTCTCTCTTTTTAGATGAGAGGTACTCGGGTCTCTTTATAACTACACAATTACACCATGAGATTGGAGATTTGAGTTGAGTCTCCTCTCTAAACTCCGATTTTATTGTAATTGTTCCAAAAAAAAAATCTTATTTATTTATTTTACTCATTTAAACTCTTTATATATATACCACTTGAGGGTATATAATATTAGAATTTTTTTTTTCTTTTATTCATTGGAAAAATTATCTTAGCCTCATGCTATCAAAATTTTCCACATACACTACAACATTTATCTTTATCTTATATCAGATCAATGACACATTTACTAATTATGAATGAAAAAATAATAATAAACTTTAATGAAAAAGAAAATACAACAATGGAAATTAAGTTGCGATATTTCATTTCACCTTTTACTAATTAAAATATTTCGGGACAATTAATTAAGATATAATGAAATATCAACTATTACAACAATCGAAATTTAGTTACGACTTACGATATTTAATTATATCTTAATTGTTTTTTTTTTTTTTTTTGGTAGAAGGGGAGGCTAAAAAACCAGCACGAATAGCAAAACAAAAAAAACAACTAAAGACTAGGAATTATCCTAGTAGAGGCAAAGCCCTTGCTATCATCCTCCAGCACCGCAATAATCCGAACAGGGGGTTCTTCAAAAACTGTCATCCCCAAATCTAACAAATGACCAAGCTTAGCAAGAGAATCCGCCGTTCTGTTGCATTCTCTATACGTATGACATATAGCACAGGTCCACTCCCTCTGAAAAAGAGTTTTACAATCTGAAATGATGTGGAAAAGGGGGTGGTTCATGGGAGTTTCATTAGAAAGAAGCCTCACAGCACACAACGAGTCAGACTCCACTTCCACTTTCCTGAAACCAGCCCTCCAGGCCAAATTCAGACCCTTAAAAATGCCCCACAACTCAGCCTCAAGAACCTCACCAGAGCCCTTATTCACAGCAAACCCAGTCAGCCAATCTTTCCTATCATTCCTAATAACACCACCCGCAGCTATTGAACCCGAGTCCGAAATCTGGATGCCATCCATATTTAATTTCACCCACTCTTGTGGAGGAGCAGTCCACGAAATCATACAAGGAATTTTAGGCATGCTATCCTCATTCTTAGCATTAGCAGCCATCCAACTTTCCACAAACTGAAAAATTAACTTACCTAGGCACAGGGGAAAAGCAAAATTAAGACCAAAAATTGTCTCACACCTCCACTTCCAAATGAACCATAGAGTAACTGCAAATAAGATATAACTAGGAATACGGCCCCTCATCAGATCATTACACTTGAGATTCTCAAACAACCAACAATGCCAATCTGAACTATATGAGCTACTCTGTGTCACGCCGCTGCATATGTCCTCCCATATTCTGCTGGAGCTTCTGCAAGTCCTGAACACATGATCCTCATCTTCCTGACCAATCCTACACCGACCACAAGTTGTGTCTGTTGTCAAACTTCTCGCTGCTCTGCCAACATTAGTCAGTAATTTGTTATGCAAGAGAACCCAAAGGAAGTGAGTAACTCTGGGGGGAAGAGAGATTTTCCAAATAAAGTTCCACTTCCATGGATTAAAATCCAGCCTAGCAAAGTGATTATCATAAGCACTCTTAGCTGAGAACTCCCCATTCTTTGTTAGACCCCAAATAGCCGAGTCCTCCACACTGTTGTCCTTCCTAATGTGTTTACTGAAAATGTGATTAACAATAGTCCAAGGCAAAACTGAAGCCAACTTCGGAAGATTCCAATCATAATTCTCAATATAATCACTAACCCTCTCTCTATGTTGAGCCAGCGAAATAGGAGACAAAGCATGCCCGAGAAGTTTTCCCAAGTCTGGGAGCCAAATATCGGTCCAAAACCACACTCCCTTGCCATTTCCGATTCTCCACTGCAGCCCATTATCGAGAATTTTAGCCCCAAAAGCAAATCCACTCCAAGTACTTGAACACACCTTCTTGTTAGCTTTGTCATGAGCATTCATATTCCCTCCATGAAGATATTTGGCTTTAATCAAGTTTCCCCACAGACCACAACCTTTCTGATTCAAACGCCATCCTGCTTTTGCAAGTAAGGATTGATTCATTCGTTTCATTTTCCGGATACCCAAACCTCCAAGGTGCTTAGGCAAACACACGGAATCCCAACTAATGAGATGAATTTTCCTCTTCTCTAAAGAACTTCCCCATAAGAAATCCCTATTCAACTTATCAAGTTTCTTACAAACTTCCGAAGGTAACTTAATAGACTGCATAGCGTACGTTGGGAGGGCTGACGTAACTGCTTGAATAAGAGTGCACCGTCCCGCAAAGGAAAGGGAAGCACTTTTCCAGGAGGCCAGACATTTTTGTGTCTTCTCAATAATTTCATTGTAAGTTCCCATCGTGACACGACCGTGGATGAGAGGAACTCCTAAATAATTCCCCAAGTTCTGAGCAATTGGCGAACCACATACCTCCGCCAAAGCTTTGGCTGCAGCACAATTCACATTTTTCGAGCAGTGGACCCTAGACTTGGGGAAGCTAACTTGCTCACCCGATATGTCACAAAACATGTCAAGGGACTCTCTCATGACAGCAGCCTGCTGGAGCGTAGCATGACCAAACAAGATGAGGTCATCCGCGAAAAACAAGTGGGAAATATCAGGGCCACCTCTCGAGATCTTAACCGGCTTCCATATTCCATCAAGGAGTTTTTGTTGGATTATATGGGAAAGCTTCTCCATGCAAAGCATAAAATGTAGGGAGACAAAGGGTCACCCTGTCTAATCCCACACTTAGGTTGGAAACTCTCAGTCATATCACCATTAACAATCACCTTATAGCTTACACTAGAGATGCAACTCATAAAAAGCTTATTCAGATCCCCAATAATACCCACATCCTCCAGTACATGCTGAATGAAACCCCATTGTAGCCTGTCATATGCCTTAGCTAAATCTATCTTCCATGCTAAGTACCCTTTGTTACCCCTCATGGTTTTAAACTTGTAAAGAACCTCTTGTGTCACAACAATGTTGTCTTGTATTTGTTGCCCAGGCACAAACGCCACTTGATTAGGACTAATCAAACCCGGGAGTAATCCTCTCAATCTCTGAACAAGAATTTTACTAATGATTTTATACGAGGTATTACAAAGGCTAATCGGTCGAAATTGTGACAAATTGTTAGGGCTAGGGACTTTCGGGATAAGCGCAATCAATGTAGTGTTAACACTACTAGTCACACAACACCTCCTGAAGCTATCAGCAACCAAGGTCATCAAATCATTCTTACAGTTACTCCAAAATTTCTGGAAGAAAATAGCAGGAAACCCGTCCGGCCCCGGAGCCTTTAAACCACCAATATTAAACACATTCTGTTTAACCTCAAGTTCATTAGCATTGGCACCAAGTCTAGCCACTTCACTCTCGAAAATCTTTGAAAAACAAGAGGGGATACTAGAGTAATTACCATTGCTAGCTGATTCCGTGAACAACCTTTGGAAGAAAAGGACCGCTATCCAAGTCCCATCAGTTCTCTGAATACCTTCAATCATATTCCTCCTCCTTCTGATAACCGTGGATAGGTGAAAAAACTTGGTGTTTTTGTCACCTTCCTTTAGCCAACAGTTTCTGGATTTCTGTTGCCAGAATATTTCCTCTCGCTCAAGAGTTTCCCTGTAATCGTTCAAGAGATTTTCTTCAAACTTAGAAAGAGAAGGAGAAAGAGAAATACTGAGACACCTCTGCACCCCCTGAATTCTGGCCAACAACCTCTTCTTCTTATGGAAAATATTACCAAACTTATCTCTGTTCCAGCTAAAGAGAACATCTGTGAGCTGTTGAATCCTATCACTAATAGAGCCTGCCTGAGATCTCCAATTGGCACGAATTAATTCACCGAAGTCCTTATGCTGAAGCCACGTAGCCTCAAATTTAAAAGGCTTACGATTTCCCACGTGATTGCAATTACTGCACAACTGAATGAGGATAGGGCAATGGTCAGACATCACTCTTGGCAAATGTCTCACAAAACCTTCCCCAAACTGGATTCTCCAATCCATTGAGCATACTGCTCTGTCCAATCTTTCCCAAATCTCCTCACCAATGCCTCTCCTCGTCATCCATGTGAACTTAGGACCCATAAATCCCATATCCACCAAATTATTTCTATCTATCCAGTCACCAAACCCACTATTAGATAATTGAGGCCTTCCTCCTCTCTTTTCAGTACTATTAACAACTTCATTAAAGTCTCCAGCTACCAGCCACGGCAAAGAGAAACAGTTCCTGATAGCATCAAGATAATTCCATAGCACCCTCCTGGTAGTAACACATGGGCTTGCATAAACTACCGAAAGGATCCAAAATGAGGTTTTATCATTCACCAGAGCCGTAACACTATGTTTGGAACTCGCAATCACATGGAGCTTAACAGAGTTCTCATTCCACAAAAGCCAAATGCCCCCTGAAAAGCCCTCTGCGTCCACCACAAAATTACTAGAAAAGCCTAATCTATTTATGACATTAAGAGCCCTAGAACCACTAATTCTTGGTTCAAGGATCGCCAATATCTCAAATTTATGCATCCCCCGAATATTCGCAATATTTCTCGAAAAACCTTTCTTCCCTGCTCCTCTTACGTTCCACACACAAATCATAGAAAGAGAAAGTAAAATTATTCTGAAATAACTGCCATAGCCTCTTCCAGTTTCGAGGCCACGCTATCAAAACTGCCCACTGTCGAGTCACTTGGACCTTCCCCCATTACACTGCTATTAGAAGTTCCACTTTCGAAATTAGAAACATCTCTATGCAGCTATCTTAACACATCCGCATTATCTAACTCCTCAGGGTCTGGCTCACCAGCATTAGGGGTTAAACTAGCACTGTCTGTATCAAGCCCAAAGGATTTTTTGTAATATTCAACCCCTTTTCGAATATCACTAGGCGGTTGCAATACTGTCATCTTTTTCTTGCCTTTTTTCACGGCTTTCTTGCTACTCTGAGAAGGATTTTTGGCAGGCACCTTGCTTGTCGAACTCTGGTTAGTGATATCAATAAGTGCTATCTTCTCAGTATTTTGTACTTCGGTCACATGTTTATGGCTAGCCTGGCCACCACTATCCATCATAGCCACATCCACATCCACATCATCATTTAAGATGTCAAACCTTGAACCACTGTTAGTGGCTGTTGCAAGAGGAGTTTTCTTATTCAAGCCTTTAGCATTTGCACCACTTATCACTTGGGCCGGTGTACCCCTTACTCTACCATCAGCCCCATAATCCTTTTGTTTCCAAACAGAAGGACCACCACCAGTATTCTTTCCATAAGAATTATAACTTGACTGTCCACCTGCATTACTATTCTTGCCTTTAAAACCTCTATTACCCTGCCTCCCATATGAAACCAGAAGCCACGGACCATAAGCATGCTCTTCCTTCTCATTATTCACCGGAACCCCCCCTTGCATCCTCTCACTGCAACTGATTTCTGGTTCTAAATGCACAGGATTCACCACTCCCTCCTTACAAGCATCTCTACTATGCCCATAACGACCACACTTGAAGCAAATTGATCCAAGATTTTCATATTCCACCTTGATAGCCCTCTCTTCCACATTAAGCGTAGCAATAAGAGGCTTGGATATATCCATTTCCACACAGATTCTGGCAAACCTACCCCGAGCTTGATTCAGCGTCACAGGGTCCACTTTGCACATTCTTCCCAACATTCCTCCAATGTTCCACAGTAATTCCGAATCCATCCATTTCATGGGGAGTCTAGATAACCTCACCCAAATAGGCATACTCTGAATTTGATCTTCACCTGGAACAAAGTTTGGCCTCCATCTCTGTACCACCAGATACTGGTTCGCAATGATCCATGGGCCACTAGTAAGAACATACTCCAGGTCTTCTTGAACCTGAAACCGTGCCACAAAATAACCATCACCCAAATCAGTAAGTTGCCATTGTCCTATGAGGGACCATTTCATCGATAACTTGGTGAGCATAAAGCTCAGTGTATGAGAGCGTCCCATATTCTTCAAAATCAGGCCATTCGTCCAGGGTTTCTGCAGTTGCTCTTTCAAATTAGCTGACAGGGACATCTTCGGACCATTAGGACCCTCTGTAATCAGTATGTCATCTTCCCCAATTTTGATTTTCTCCTTTGTGTTACCTGAACCAGCCCACGAACTAGGGCTTGTCATATTCATGAGTTTTGACTTAAAGCTACCCATAGCTTCAGCCCTACCACAGCTGTTAACCACATCATTACGACCGAGGCTATCGGAATCCGCTCTAGCTCTTTTTGCGGTGACATTACCAGGATATGGTATCGAGTCCACAACCATGTTACTAGTGGGGGGTTTGGTCGCCGAAAAGACAAACTTCTCAGTTGGGGTTTCCATAGCTTTGGATTACGGGAGCAAAGGAAAAGAAACGAGACTAAAAGCAGAACAAAACCAGCAGAAATAGGCGGCGCGTGGGAATAACTTGCGAAGAAAGCCAAGCTCAGAGGAACGCACCAAGCGCGTACAACTTAGTCCCACGCGTGCATCGTTTTTTTTTTTTTTTTTTTTTTTTTACAGTATTATTCCATCTTTAAAATGGATGACAAAGATCCATTTTTTTTTTTTTTTCCATTTTTTTTTTTTTAATGAAGTAATCCCCATCATCCCACTTTCGAGATAGATAGTGGAGTTCTAAAGTTTTATTTATTTATTTATTTTTAAAAATCATGATTCGTTTAATAAAGGGCATTTTTGTTTTAATATTATTATTAAACGGTCAACTCTCTTTTTTTTTAGTTGATTTTTTATATTCTTGGGGTGCTTAGATTAATATTTGAATTTTTTGGTTTATAGGTAGTATTTTGTCAAATCATCAATCAAACCCAACCCAAACTATTAAACATCTTTAAAAAAAAATGATGTAATGTTAATCGAGTGGTACCTTTATGTTGGGGATAATCCTCTAGAACGATGAACGTAGAAATGTCGTGCCTAATATACACCCATAACTCATAGCGAATAATAACGTCAATAAGCAGAAAAATAGATGAGAGAGAATAAAACAATCACAACACAATATATACGTGGAAAACCCAAAACGAGTAAAAAACCACGGGTTTTCAGGACAACAGAGAAAGTTCCACTATATAATAAATTATTACAACCATATACTTCAGGATTCTCTCTCACACCTAACCCCAAACCACTCTCACAAGATCCTCACCAAGAACCCCACAATATCCCCTAGGTCTCCCCTAAATATCACTCACGAATCTCATACTTGATCCACCGATATTCCCTTGGATCCCTCATCGGATATTCCCATTGGGTCTCCTCGGATCTCACTCACACTCTCCGATGTTTACACGGTGTTCTTTTCTCCGCACAAATAAACCTAATTACAAGGTTCTATTTATACTAGTTACATGGAGTTTAAGATAAAAGGAAATCCTACTCCTAAACATACAAGACTTACTTGTTCCACATAAATACTATTTCCTTTTATGACAAGTCTTCTTGTAGTGAGTAAATCATTTTCCTTCAAGCACAAGAACTTCCAGAAGAATACCTTTTCCTATTATGCGCAACATTCTCGATCTTAGCAATACATCGTCCGTATTGGTCACGGTATGCACCTCGCTTCTAACACCACGAAACAATTATGCTCCTGATCGCTCTTGCCACCGCTGTGGCTTTCACAGCGCCACTCACAACGCTCTCCACTGATCTTCGACCGCTCTCATTACCGCTGTCAAAATCCACAGCATACATCACAGTGCTATACCACTGTGGGAACCGCTGTCAAAGCCACAGCGCAACCCACAACGGTTTGCTCCATTCTTCCATTCTTCTAGTCTTTAATCTCTCTCAAACACCACCATTCAACTTCCAAACGTTATCCCACGTCTTCAGGAAGTTCCACATCAGTTTAATCTTGTTTGGTTCAATTTTAGTTCACTTAGAAATACCAGTCAAAAACTAACAATTTTCCCCTTTGACTTGAATACTCAAAACCTTTGTCCATAGCCACAATTCTCATCACCGAGAACCACCATACCCCACCACAAGGTATAACCACTTAGAAACGAACCATCCTAAGATTTTTCTTCAACACTTTTTTTTTTGTTCGTTGTTCCGGCACCATGTCGAAATAACCTGCTGAAATTGTGGTGCAACTCCTCAAGTCAGATTTCCAGGGAGTTCGTCAGCCATTGACACCTTTGTCAACCATACACCTTGCATCACTTTCTGTCAATGACCCAATACTTGTGTCATTATATCTGGTCAAGTAATTAACAATTTCCATTATTTCAAAAAAAAAAATTAAACAATTTTCATTGATCTTGAAGTTTATCTATTGAGATAAATAGTTTGTTTTTCTCAAATTTATTTGGTGTCAAAATTTTAAAAAAAGTTAATTTTCATTGTCTCCTTTTTGACAAATAAATTAATTTATTGTTTTTTATCCTTGGAGTACAGTCTTCACTCTCCTTTGCCAAAATTAGTTTAGAAAATAATTTGGCTAGTGCTTTTACTTGTCTTGACTCTTGAGAGCATTTCTAATTGGTGATTGATGTGGACCATAAAATTTTGCATTGTTTTTTCTGGCCATTCTATTCATTATGTTAACATTTTATTCTAATATACTATACACGCACAGGGAATTCCCAACTTTATCTTGGAATCCCTGTGAGCCATCCGATGTGCCACATCAGCTCTAAGGTCTAACAGAACACATTATCTATATATAAACACACTTTTAGTGTGAGGTTCATTCAAATATTCAATCAATTAAGAACAAAGTTATACAGAATATTTTCTCTAATTTTCTTCATTAGAGCTTGTCTTCAAGCTCTCTCAGTTTTTCCTCTTTCAGTTTCTCTCTTTTGTTTCAGTTTCTCCCTTTATAAGCGTCCAAGTCCAGGTAATATTATATTATTATTTAGCTTTGCTTGCTCAAATAAAATTGTTTGAATAAGTGTGTTTTTTTCTTTGTTTCAACTCTCTTGTTAATTAAGGGTATCATTTTTTTTTTTTCAATTTTTTTTAACTCCGAAAACATATATATAGAACCAAAACGTGTAAATCTAAATGATGTTTTCAGTATTTAATTTCTTCCTAAATCTTTTATTAAAATTCTTAAAAGTTGAAATGCTTTTATATATATGGATGACTGAGGAACACATGTATTTATTTATATATATATATATATATATATATATATATATATATCCTATTTTGTTTTAATTTCAACTGCCCCTCATATCGTTTGCCTATATATATGGCTTTTCTGTTGTAATTGTTCGTGACTCTAAAATTACTTCCAGAATATCAATACAGAAGCTCTCTCTCTCTCTCTCTTGTGTGTCTCTCTCTTCTCTGATCTATCTCTCTCTTTCTTTATTATCTCATCTTTTTATTTATTTTTTTCTCCAATATTTACAACAATACATCCATACTTGCAACTAACAATTTCTTTTTTTTATACTTAAAAGTAGGCAATATTAATCTCGAATGGATATGATACAAAGGGCCGCCTTGTTGATTCCAGTGTCAATTATCTCTGGATCTAGAATATTCAAAAAAATCGCGAATTATCAAGGACTGCAGCTGACTCTATATTCTCTCGTTCTCGGCAGCTGCAAGCCCTACCTCCTCTTCTCTCTCTCTCTTCTTCTCGCAACCATGGCCGTCGGAAAGAACAAGAGGATTTCCAAGGGAAAGAAAAGAGGCAAGAAGAAGGCAGCTGATCCATTTGCCAAGAAGGATTGGTACGACATCAAGGCTCCTTCTGTTTTCAACAACAGAAATGTGGGCAAGACTCTTGTTACCCGTACTCAGGGTACCAAGATTGCTTCTGAAGGACTGAAGCACAGAGTGTTTGAAGTATCACTCGGTGATCTTCAAGTTGATGAGGAGCACGCTTACAGGAAGATCAGATTGAGAGCTGAAGATGTTCAAGGAAAGAATGTCTTGACAAACTTCTGGGGGATGGATTTCACCACGGACAAGTTGAGGCCTTTGGTCAGGAAGTGGCAGACTTTGATTGAAGCTTATGTGGATGTGAAGACTACTGACAATTACACTTTGAGGAAGTGATATTGAAGAATATCTACCCAACAAGATAGCATTATGATGTATACTTTCCACCCTAACCCATGCTTTGGCGAGCCAATCCAGCTTATAAACATCAAATTGAGAAGGCTCAGGAAACCCGTTGTATAGGTATCTTACCACCAGTAAAAGATGGCCATCTAACTCCACCAAGTAATTAGTGTAAAAATTGAATTAATGTGAAGTACTAAATAAAGAGGAGAGATTTGCTTGGATTGATGTATTGGTGAAGTTTGAGGTGCTCTTTATAGAGAACCGAATGCAAGATAAAAGAGCATCTTTAACTACCATGATAAAATATTCTTGTCTGTGTACACAACCCATCTTTTTCGATCGCTGTCATGACAGTAGTACAATGGAGGAGGAAAAGGTCCTAATGATTCCTAAAATGTAGGAGCAACAATTTTTTTCTAAGAATCAATTTAGGCAACATAGTACAGGATGTGATATATAGTCATCACTTTGTGGGTTCTATTCTGGCTTGTGTGTACATGTCACCAGTGAAAGAGAGTTGTTTGGCATGTGATGTTGGTTTGGTAGCGGTGATGGTTGTGTCATGTCACGTGTGTCCATGCAAGGGAGAGTGAAAGAGAGAGATTGCCATTTTTTTGGCTAACAGAGAAAAAGCAATGAAAGAGAGATTGGAAGCCGAAAAGGAGAGAGAGGAAAGAGAGGGGAATTATTTTAATGGTGGGCGCCACAACTGCAAAAAGAAAGAAAAATGTAATTTGGTTTTTACTTTTTTAAAATTGACCATGTAATTTGGTTTTCGATTGACTCGAGCGGTGTGTCCATACTTCATACCATCCGAAACAATTTAGGGTTCGTTTGATACAATAAATTGTATTATACCGGGTTGTATTGGATTAAATTAGATTGTATTATCATATTTTAAAAAAATAATAATTGATATATAATTGATATTTTTATTATATAAATTATCATTTAAAGTATAATATTATCTTAAACGTTATAATCATAGTAAAATTAAAACTACTTTACAATTTCAAATTTCTAATGTTAAAAAAACAAGTACAATAATTTTGTTAAAAATAAAAAAGTGAAGATAGAAAAGATAAGTCTTATCTTATCTACATGCTTAAAAAGTCATGCATGTGTATTTACTTTGTAAGCAAACAGTAAATAATTCACAGATATATCAAATCTAGACACATGACAATTAATTCCATCAAAATCCACACTAAATCCAATTAAAGATACACATTAGCATTGGGATTACAATAATAATTTACCCTAAAGGGCCAGAAAAAAAAAATAAAAAAATAAAAAGCAAAAGAGATGGGATCCTACTCCTACACAGCATGGTAAAGGAAATGCTAGCTCATCATCAATTCAAACTCTCATCAAATAATGCAAGTGTGTGATGATGGGTCACATGGAATAATTAAAAAAAAAAAAAGAAAAAAAAAATTAATGCCATATACAGTGTGTGTGGAAAAGAAGAAGAATATCATATGATCATATATTCTTGTCTGTGTACACAATCCATCTTTTACACTATCATAACAATAGTGTAAAAGATGGGTCATTGAAGATTTAATTAGTTCAATTAATTTGTATACTTTATATTAATATTTCACATTTTTGTATTATATATATATGCAGTTTTCAAAGGAGAATTATGAGACTTTACCAACAAAATTAAACTTTAGATGGAATCCCAAAATTACTCATAAGTTAATTACATTAGATATCGGAAATAAATTCCATTTATTCCTTTTAAAATTCGACCTAAATATATACTTACATATAAATGTGTCAATTTTTTTTTTTTTGGTAATATAAATATGTCAATTTTGAAAAATAAAAAAGAAATCTCCTATACAATAAAAGATTATTATTACCTCATCTAATGTGGTTTGTCAATAAAAAAAATAAATAAAATAAATAAAAACATTCATTTGGTATAAAACATTAATTTAGAGAGAGAGATTAACGATGAACATGTTCTTTTTTTTTTTTGAAAGGCAAAATATATTCAAAAACGGCCAAGCCGAAGTACAACAGAGGACAAACAACCCACAAGCCCTCAAGCCTACAAGAAACAACCCAACTGAAACCAAACAGAACAAACAACCCACAAGCCCTCAGGCCTACAAGAAACAACCCAACCAAATCCAAACAAAACAACCCAAAAGGAAGACACACAAACTTTCTTCCTGCGCCCACAAACCCAAAAACGACCTCTAGCCAAACAGACCCTCCCAAAACAAACAAAACCGATTACTGTTTTGTCGCCAATTTGTGCCTAATACCCTTCAACTTTATAAATGCTTTTGCAATGACGTCAACCATCCTCACTTTGTTTTTGAAATCAAACCCCAAAGCAGTACCCATGACTATAATTTCAATAATCTTCTCCTCAAGGATCCGAGAACACTTAAACTTAGACTTTCTAGTCTTCATCTTCTTCCTCTTTTCACAATGCCTGCTAAAACTTTTTTTAAATAGTCCTCTTAGCACCGGACAAAAACCTTCACCATCACCACACTTGACCAGACCATCATCTTCAACTCCCGATTTAGAAACAAACAGAGAAGCTTGAAACACGCCAGAATTTGAAGCTCTATGAGAAGCTTTAATAGCAGCTGGAACACCATTCCCAAACTTGACCAAACCATCACCATGTCTCTTAATACTTTTGTTAGAACTGTTATGCCCAGGAAAGTCATGACCTGCTTCTCTGAGGTCTTCCCCTGCTTCACTGAACAAACCATCATCTTCAGCTGCAAATTCAGAATCATCATGAGGAACTGGATCAGAGACCAACATGTTCTCTGATGTTGAAACCAAAGGGCCTTCTTTTGGACCTCTTATCAGGCCTACAGACTTAACAACTCCACAACCTTCCAGGCCCACATCCTCAAGCTTGCTAAAGTTCGGCCCACCTGAAACCTTCCTCATGCCATTCCCGCCCCTCACCAAGTTGAAATTCGAAATTGCACATTCTAAAGACATGATGGGACCCTTGTCTACAAAAACAGCCTTTCTCCCACTACACCTACCACCTAGATCATTATCAAAAATGCACAGCTCCCCAACAACTTTTGACTCCTTTTATCTTTTATTTTAGTCTGAACACATTTGTTACAAACACCCACCATTTGATCATCTTCAACGGACACAAGAGGAGACACATCATCAGAGAAATCCAGCTTTAATCCCAACCTATCTGCCAGCCATTTGAAATCCAATGGCTCATGAACCTCTTCCATTCTCACCGGAAAGGAAACACCACCCACATTCACCATTACCTTACAAGAACCAGAGATATTATTCGGAATCAGGATGAGGATCCTGCCTCTGTCTAACCTTCTTCTTAGAGAAGAGTCCTCTTCTAACAATAAAGCTTCACCAAGAAAGCTGCCCAGATGAATGAAAAAGGAAGGACACCACACACTTAGAGGAACTCCCCAACAATCAGCCCATACTAACCTTGATTGAGGGACGAATGATTCCTGCCATCTGGACATAAAGGAGAAACAATCATCCCAAAAAAATCGGTTACGAATAAATCCATCCCTCTCATTTTCAGACTCAAAACACCAAACAATATATTTATCCCCAAAGTAAGTTGAAGAAAAATTGATACCCTTAGAACTTAATCTTTTATTCACAGAAGACAAACTGGAGAAAGATTTCATAACACCCACAACACTCCTTTCCAGCCAATCAACATCTCCTTTTCCTCCAACCCAAGACAAGGACGCCATCTTGTCTTTCTCTTCACACTCAATTTCTTTTCCTCTCTTTTTCAAACTTGACACCACCTCCACAAAAGAGCGCACATTTTGTTTCTGAGGTTCTTGATGATGAAAATTGCCACTACTTGCCATCATCAAAACTCCATCCCACAGCACCGCTTCTCACCCGCTGAGAACGACCATTACCACCACGTTCATACCTGTCTCCACTGTCAACACTTCTTGTCTTCCCAAAACTTCTTTCATTCCAGCCAAAACGAGCTACCCTCGACCTTATTGGCCTCCCATAAATAGACATACCATCTACTGCCTTGGCCACCCTTGAAGCTTCCTCTAAAGACTCAAATCGAATGAAGGCAAATCTACTCCTTCGATCTCTGTTTTTCGAAGAGAGAAACACGTCTCTCACTCTTCCAAAAGACCTGAAAATCCCCCACAAACATGCCTTGTCCACCACCGGATTCAAGTTCTCCACGAAGATGGACACCAAATTTTCCCTAAAATCTTTTCTTTCCTGATGACTTTCGAAATCTAAGATTCTCTCACTAACTTTATCTCTCATAGACATTTCAGCACTTGCAACATTATGTGAAGTTGATCAATCAAACTTCAAGTACTTCAAGTTCTTTTTCCTACATTTTCATGTCGGTCAATTCTCTCCCCTATGTTTCTTCTCGTTATAGTTATACGTTGGATCAAACTTATATAGTAGCTAACTCGACGTAACTCTACCAAAATACCATTTAACGCTTCTCCACGACATCCTATATAAACATCATCACACAAAATATACTGAATTTCTTCTTGGTTGTGGACGCAAACAAGAAGCAAATAATGATGAAATTTTGATAGAGAAAACTTGTGTTTTCGAAATGGTCATGTGACTGCCGGGCACGATGAACATGTTCATCTACCTCTTTTCTCACCTACCTCTCTCTCTCTCTCTCTTGAGCAATCAGTCAAAAGCAGCAAATTAGCTACTAGCAAGGCACCAAAATCAATTAGTAAGTCTAGTGAGCTAATTAATTATTCAGTGTAGCCTTGCTCATCTGCTAAGCCAAAACAAGATTCAAGAGTTCACACTTTTGTTTTTTAAAAGGCAAACATATAAAAAACAAGCGACACCAAGCCAGGAAGACACAACACCACACAAGCCCCACTGACACACGCCACCCACCAAAGAAAACACGAAACAAAACAAACAAACAGGGGACGTAGCCCCACCAGAACAACAACAGAGCAAAAAGAACAGACCACCAACAAACCAAAAACAAAAACCAAAACCAAAACAACAGCAACCTCAAAATACACTCCACCAAAGGTCATTAACACCGGCCCTCAGCCCTTTCTTCGCAAGAGTATCCGCAAAGGAATTTGACTATCTTGGACGAAACTCCACCGCTGCCTGGAAAAAACTATTCAGCCTATTACGAATCTCTCCTAAGACTTACTCATGACTGTTGTGACCAGGGCTGTTATTCTGAATCCAACTAACCACAATCTTAGAATCGCTAATCATAGTGAGAGGCCTAAGAGCCAACTCCGGAATCGACACAAGCACGCAAGATTGCCAAAAGCTCAGCCAAAATAACATCTTGGATACCACAACAATATGGTCAGATGGCCTTCGTGATCCATCAATCTTGAACCATAAAAAAGAGCAATAACTGAACAATTGAATGTAAACATAAAAAATAAAAAAATAATAAATAAAAAAACCCAGAAAACCCCAATTGTTAACAAGCTAAAAATCAACAAAAAAAAATAATCAAAATTTAAAAAAAAATAAAAAAATCATAGATTGCAAATCAACATAAAAAAAACAATAGATATCATAAACTGAAGAAAAAGAAGAAGAAGAATGGTGTAGTACATATATGGGCACACATACATGTATCATATGTTTTCTAGGTTAAAGGAATTTTTATTAAGTGAATTGACCAGTGATCTAAATTTCTTAATTTGTCATGGGCAAATATATATATATATATATATATATATATATATATATATATATATATATATCATATGCTTTCTTGGTTAAATGAATTTTTACTAAGTAACTTGACTAGTAATCTAAATTTCTTAATTTGTCATAGACACACATATATGTATCACATGCTTTCTATGTTAAAGGAATTTTTATTAAGTGAATTGACCGATGACCTAAATTTCTTAATTTGTCAAGGGCATTTACAACTTTACAAGTGTTCAGATTCTTTTTAGGTTAAAAGAAATTAAAATTGAGCTTAAGTTTTGAGATTTCTAGGTTAAAAAGAAAAATCTACGCAGACAAAAAAATGGCATTTGTTGGAATTGTATAATAATAAAAGACATCATAGAACCCAGATGACATTAATGGCTAGCTTTAACTATTTACAGCTGCAGATCAATAGAAGCTGGTACATTAATTAATGATAGGATTGCATTGGATGTCTCATATTCACATGCACAATTTTTTTCTTGAATAAGAACCTACTTAAATATGTATTAGCATAATATAATAGTGCATTAATATTACAATATGGTTAAGAAATCATCCCTTTTTACTTGTCAATGAAATTAACTTAATTATTTGGCCTTCCTGGCTTGCTAACATATTTAGAATTTAAAATAATAATAATAATTGAGGTATTGTATATATAGTAATATAGATCTATGTATTTATTCTTAACAAGTTAAAATTTAGAATAAGAGTAATTTTTTTATTAAAATTTTAAATTAAACTCATAACTTCAACAATCAACTATCTATGAAAACTTGAGTATTCAATGTAAACTGTAAAAACAATTCCCTTCAAATTTGAACTTTTTCTGCTGCCCAATATGCCATGGTATAACTGTAGTAAAATGAGCTCATTCAAATCCTCTTAAGCTGGTTACATATATATATAAATAGTTGAAAAAATTGAACCTTTAGTCTTTTACTAAACTATTTAAATTTTGATATAATTTGTACATGTTAATTTGAAAACAAGTATAGGGAATGAAACATTTTTTTTTTTTACGGCTGACCAAGCTATAATTAATCCAATAAGCAATCAAATTTTCTTAAATTTCTACTATTCCCATGTGTTTTGTGTAATTGTATATTCTCTATCATAGTTTCATCTATATGCCGAAACTCTTTTAATAATACTTTGATATTATATAATAATATTTAAAAGACATATTAATTTTTTACATCATGAATACTCTTTTACAAACATAATAACTAACATTAGAGTAGTGGATAATTAACTGCGGAATAGTGTCTGTAACAGATACTTACCGAGTAATATATATACAGGTTAATTAAATAAAATATTATGGCATATTGCTTACTGAGTAATACTTACCGATAAAATGAGGTCGATTTAGTGGTTTTCTTCTTACACCTACATTAAGAGGCTGTGAGTTCAAGTCTGTCATCTCTAAATCTTGAATTATTGTGATATTTAAATATATATATATATATAACCAAATATTATTACTCTATTTTCAAAATTTTCAAAAAATATATATTATTATTCTATATGAGTGTATGTATGGTCTTCAATCTTTTAATGTTAAAAATTTTAAATGTCACTGCAGGTAGAGAAATATGACCATTACATATCATAATTGTTATATGAATTAGATATATTAATAAAATGATTTATATTAAAATTAATTGTTTATTAAAAATCAACAAAACAAATTTAACCTTTGCCGTTGTAATTGTTGGAATAATAGTTAAATAAATTTGTAATAATTAAAAAAAAAAGTGTCTGATAGTTGGATTCAGAATCAGAACTCAATTTTTTTTTTTTTTTTGAAACAGCAAGTATTATAGAAAGGCCACACAGGGCAAGAACACAGCACAAACGGCAACAGCCAGAGAAAAAACAAGCCAGGCACAAGACACCTGCTAAAAAAAACACAAACGGCAACAAGCCAAAGAGACAGCACAAACGACAACAGCCAGAGAAAAAAACAAGCCAGGCACAAGACACCTGCTAAAAAAAACATCAGAACTCAATTATTAACGGAAGATGGGACCACACAAGCCACACAAGAACTTAATTTGTCACAAACACAAATATTGAAGCCATGGATTCATTTTTATTAAAATGTATTTTTGAAAATATTAGAAAAGTAACTAAAGGAACATTTTGCAATTTTTGTAAATTTTGTTTTGAAAATAATAGTTCTAGAGTCCTATTAATAACATTCCAATTAGTTGGTCACGGGTCTGGTCTAATCCCTCTTGAATATGAAAACTAATGTCACTCTTTTTCATGTATGGAAGCCAGCTGATGATACTATTGATATGAATAAAATAAGAATTCAAATTGGAATTATTATTCAAATTGCCATTTTTTTGGCGGACAGAGAAAAATGAGTGAAAGAGAGATAGGAAACTGAAAAGGAAAGAGAGGACAGAGAAGGGAATTATTTGAAGAAAGTTGCATGGAAAAGAAACAAAATTTCTCACTTCTCAGGGTATTTTCGTCCATGCATTTTGATATGGGAACTAATTAAATAAATTGAACACCCAATGCAAGTAAGTGATATATTCTAATTTGATGTTAATGATCTCTCGTGACTTCTAAATTCTAATAAACCCACCAAATATATATATATATATATATATATATATATATATTGTTATGACCAGTATTCTAGAAGTCGGCCAACTAGGCCGACTTAATGGTGCAATACAGTTAGGCGCTGGGTGAATGTGGCAAGCAAGCTAAAATCGGCCTCATTCCACGCTCTCTGACTAATCGGACAAGGCGGCGACTAATCGGCAAGTCGGCGGAAAATGGCTTTGACCCGCCCAGCCTATTTTTTTATAAAATAAAAATTTAAAATTTAAAATTTAAAAAAAAAAAAAAAAAAAAAAAAAAAAAAAACCTCGTTTTCACTTTTCATCAATTGTTCCCTTAATCAACCTAAACCAGATCGCAAACCTCTTTTTTTTTTTTTTTTTTTTTTTGAAACGGTGATCTTTATTGAGAAAAGCCAAACCAAAACAACAACAGAGGAAGCCTAGCAATAAGTCAGGTAGAGCCGAAGGGCCAAAAGATAGAACCTCCAAAAAACAAAAACAGAGACAAAGCAAAAAACACAAGGAGAAACGACAGCAAAAGCCACACTAGAAAAAACAGAGCAAGAGAAAAAAGAGAACAGCACAATCAGATATTTCCCCAATGGATGAAATCCCCAACCATCTTCGACCAAAGAAGCTTCCTGCCGCTTGCCACCTACCACCATTCAGTCACCAAGATTGCCGAAATCTTATGTCTTCCGTCGCCGCCATCACCATTTCATAGCCATCTCCAGTTCGTCGATCTGTTTTCATGTATCCTCTCCTCTCTTTCTAAATCATCAAACAAACATTTCAAAGAAGATGATTGATGAAATTTGTTGATTAATTTTAGGGATTTAAGGTTTTGTCGAAGAAGAAGAAGATAGGGATTTCAGAGAGGATTTTGGGGATTTTTGGACTGTTGCAGACAAATGGGAAAGCAAGAGTTTTACTTGACTTTAAGCTCTTTGTTGGGCTCCTTGGCAATTTGGGTTAGCATCAACTTTGGGCTAATTGGGCCACTATTGCAATGGGACCAATTGTGTCTTTGGATTTAAATTTTCTTTGGATTTGATATTTGTGGATTGTGTCTTCAGAGTTGAATTTGTTTGTAGTTGTGTTTTCCGATTAATCCCCAATCAATCGTCGACTAATCGGTCTAGGCGCTAGGCGTTGAGTCTCCACCCGACTAGCGTCAGCGCTTATTATAACACTGGTTATGACTTATGAATAGTATGTGAGTTCCCACCTCGTTTCTTTTTCCACCACTTGTATATGTGAGTGGAATTCCACCTCCTTCTCTTGTCATGATCATGACCCACGTCGAAGCTTGGTTTGCTTTTGCTTAATTCTTAAGTTAATTAGGTGAAAATTACAACAAACTACCCCTCATATCATTTGCCTATATATGGCTTTTCTGTTGTAATTGTTCGTGATTCTAAGATCACTTCCAGAATATCAATACAAAATATCTCTCTCTCTCTCTCTCTCTCGTGTGTCTCTCTCTTCTCTAATCTATCACTCTTTCTTTATTATCTCATCTTTTTATTTATGAAAGCAGATTAGTTGAATTCAATAAATGAGTTATGGGTGCATAATTTTTTTAGTCATACAAGGTACGGTAACCCTCACTCTCACTGTTGTAGATATGGTAAGTGGTAACAAGTTGCTTGTGTCTTGTTGCATGTGACCCTCACTATCACTATCAGTCTATCACTATCACTGTTGCAAGGTATGGTAACAAGTTACTTGTGTCAGGTGACCCTTACTATTAGTGTTGCACCACTAAAATTTCTTTCTTTTCATTCTCTCTTGACAAATTTGTACCATTGCCACATTCGACTTTGTGTTCGAAAAATTTTTTTTGAAACTTTTTGTTTTGATAGAATTCGAGTCGCTGATTTGAGAGTCATTTGCTTAAGCCCAAGTTCATCTATCTACCAACCGAGCTACGAGGAGCTAACACACCATTAATTTTTCATTGTTTTGGTATGTGTTTATGCTTTCAAGTACAGGAAAGTAGGTAAGATTTGATTGATCAATAGAGCTACCACATTAGATTGCTATTGAATTCAAACTCAGAACCATTCAAGTTTCTAAAATTAGAACATCGAACTCAAGTTCCAAGATCCAGTTTGACTAAAAAAAGTACGCACCCATAACTCATTTATTGAATTCAACTAATCTACTTTCATTTATTATGCCTGTTTAGATTTTCTAACCCAAACTTTGTGGGTTTTATTTTGGATTGTGTGTACATATCACTATCAGTTAAAGAGAGATTGGCATGTGCTATTGGTTTGGTCATGTCACATGTGTCCATGCAAGGGAGAATTTAAGAGAGAGATTGCCATTTTTTTTTGTGGACAAAGAAAAATGAGTGAAAGAGAGATAGAAAGCTAAAAAGGAAAGAGAGGAAAGAGAAGGGAATTATTTGAAGAAAGTTGCATGGAAAAGAAACAAGATTTCTCACTTCTCAGGGAATTTTCGTCCGTGCATTTTGATATGGGAACTAATTAAAGAAATTGAACACCCAATGCAAGTAAGTGATATATTCTAATTTGATGTTAATGATCTCTCGTGACTTCTAAATTCTAATAAACCCACCAAATATATATATATATATGTAAAAATATATTGTTATGAATAGTATGTGAATTCCAACCTCGTTTCTTTTTCTACCGCTTGTATATGTGAGTGGAATTCCACCTCCTTCTCTTGTCATGATCATCACCCATGTGGAAACTTGGTTTGCTTTTGCTTCATTCTTAAGTTAATTAGGTGAAAATTACAACAAACTACCCCTCATATCATTTGCCTATATATATGGCTTTTCTGTTGTAATTGTTCGTGACTCTAAGATCACTTCCAGAATATCAATACAAAAGCTAGCTAGCTCTCTCTCTCTCTCTCTCTCTCTCTCTCTTTCTCTCTCTCTCTCGCGTGTCTCTCTTCTCTGATCTACCTCTCTTTCTTTATTATCTCATCTTTTTATTTATGAAAGTAGATTAGTTGAATTCAATAAATGAGTTATGGGTGGTAATTTTTTAGTCATACAAGATATGGTAACCCTCACTCTCATTGTTGTAGGTATGGTAAGTGGTAACAAGTTGCTTGTGTCTTGTTGCACGTGACCCTCACTATCACTATCAGTCTATCACTATCACTGTTGCAAGGTATGGTAACAAGTTGCTTGTGTCAGGTGACCCTCACTATCAGTGTTGCACCACTAAAATTTCTTTCTTTTCATTCTCTCTTAACAAATTTGTACCAATGCCACATTCCACTTTGTGTTCAAATTTTTTTTTTTAAACTTTTTGTTTTGGTAGGATTCGAGCCGCTAATTTGAGAGTCATTTGTATAAACCTAAGTTCATCTATCTATCAACCGAGCTATAGGAAGCTAACACACCATTAATTTTTCATTGTTTTGGTATGTGTTTCTGCTTTCAAGTACAGGAAAGTAAGTAAGATTTGATTGATCAATAGAGCTACCACATTAGATTGCTATTGAATTCAAACTCAGAACCATTTAACTTTCTAAATTAGAACATCAAACTCAAGTTCCAAGAGCCAGTTTGACTAAAAAAATTACGCACCCGTAACTCTTTTTTTTTTTTTTTTTTTGAAACAGCAGTATTATTGATAAAGGCCAAAGGAGGCCATCCATAGTATATAAGCTAAGCAAGATAAGCCACCAAAAAAGTCCCACAAAACAGAACAAAAAACCGGAACCCAGCTACTAACAACAAAAACACCCAAAACAAGTAGAGTAGCATGAAGAAGGAAACCAAAACAAAAACAAGAACCCCAAAACAACTACAAGAGAGCAACCAAAGTAATACCCATAACTCATTTATTGAATTCAACTAATCTGCTTTCATTTATTAGGCCTGTTTAGATTTTCTAATCCCAACTTTGTGGGTTTTATTTTGGATTGTGTGTACATATCACTATCATTTAAAGAGAGATTGGCATGTGCTGTTGGTTTTGTCATATCACATGTGTCCATGCAAGGGAGAGTGAAAGAGAGAGATTGCCATTTTTTTTGGCGGATAGAGAAAAAGGAGTGAAAGAGAGATAGAAAGCTGAAAAGGAATATAGGTCTCTCCTCCTTTTTCTCTATGAAGAAAAGGTGTGAAAGTAGAAAAGTCCGCTTTAGGTAGTCTGTCTTCTTTAGCTAGAAGTAGGGTTTTTTTATCCGTTTTCTAAAAGTCTCCTCGAGTTGATCTAGTTACTAAGCATGGTATGGACATGGCGAAGGTAGCAAAGTTGTACGAGAACCTCTCAATTGCAGACGAAGATGGTGCTGTTCTTGAGGTTTCAGAGGAAGCTACTATAGATGGAGTAAAAGATGTGGACCGATGTTTGGTTGGCCAAGTTTTAATGGGTAAGAAAGTGAACAGAGAAGCCTTCAAGGGGCTAATAGAGCAGATATGGAATCTATTGACGGTGATTTTTCGTGGTCACCGGGTCAACGATTCGATTTCGATTTATCTTAGTTTACGAATGGGAATGGTTGAAAATACTGAGAATGAAAAGAGTAACAAACGGAGATACGTGGTAAAACTCCGATGATCGGAGAAACATCCACGGGTTATTGCCTTAGCAACGAAGTAAAATCCACTATGAAAAGCTATTACAAAATATTGCACTCAGGTCTCTCTCACTGGTTCTTGCATACCCCTTATTTTGTGTGTTACAGGGGTATTTATGCATGATGTTACTAGGGTTTGTGGGTGCTGCTAGGGTTTGGTGTTGTGGTGCCCAAGTTTTGAATGATTCCCCAATCCTAGACGGATTATATTTCCTTCTTGAGTGCAACATATTTCCTGATTTGTTCAGTCTGAGTTTGGGACTGATTCCTTCTCCTTTATTTACGGGAAACCTATTTGTTTCCTTGTTGAATTCTGGGCATCCACACTGTTGTTTATCGTGGGGATGCTGGTTGTTGATTATGCCCACGTGTTTGGAATGTGAATGCTGGTGATTATCTCTTTTATTGAATCCCGAGTATGCCCGAGCAGGCTTTGTTGCCCCATTCGGTTCTCTTCATTTGTGTTCGGGCTGTTTTAATCTTTCCCGAGTGAGTTACTTTGGGGGATTTCTGCCCCTTCAAATTGACTTCTCTTAGCTCCTGCTTACGTGGCTTCTTATGGTGATGACGTGTCATTTATGACGATTTTTACCTATAACAGAATCCATTTGGCCAAGTCGGGGTCAAGTTGGTTGCTGATAACACTTTCATGTTCTATTTCATCAATCAAGAAGATAGAAACCAGATCTGGCAACGGGGACCTTGGCATTTTGGCAAGAGCCTTATTGCTTTGGAGAAGCCGGAGGGATCAGGAAATATTTCAAAATTAGGTTTCAATAAAGCCGATTTCTGGGTTTAAATCCATGACATTCCTATTTTGTGTATGAATCGAAGAGTAGCCAGATGGATGGCCGAGCAAATTGGAGAAGTGGTAGAGATCCCGTCAAATTCAAGAGAATGTTAGGGAAAGTTCATGAGAGTGAAAGTAAGAATAGACATTTCTAAGCCTCTAAAGAGATGGCTAAGGTTGAAGCTTGGGAAAACAGAGGAGGTAACAATGGTGAGTCTGAAGTATGAGAGACTACCTGAGTTTTGTTACGCATGTGGAAGAATCTGCCATAGAATTATGGAATGTTTGGATGTAGAAGCCAGAAAGGCTGTTCTGGACGGCTCGCCCACCAAATTTGGGGCATGGCTGAAAGCAATAATCCTAGAGAAATCGAATCCCAGAACCAATTCGCAGGGTATTGGAAGTTCATTAGAGAAGATAAAATCAGTGGAAGGGTCATGTGAAGGGAATCGCGAAGGATCTAATAGCAGAGACCAAGCTCCCTGGACTCCCATAAAGTCGATCAAGCCTCTTCAACGGCGGCGACAAGTGGGAAAACGATGGGTGCCCTAATTCCAGTAACAATAGGTGGGTCGTTGAATGTAGAGGAAATGTGTGTGGATGGGCCAGGAGTTGGTCCAAAAATCTCCCCAAGTGTATTGGGCTGCCCCAATAATAATCACAACAGTAAGGCTCAGTCTGAAGAGGTTGATGTGGATATACAAAATGATAAGACCTTAAATAGTGAGACATAAAACATAGTTGAAGAAAGAATCACTCATGTTCTACCTATCAGCCAAACCCAAGTTAATACACCCCCCATTCTTATTTCATCACCTTAAAAGAAAACCACAAGGAAATGGAAAAAACCGGCTAGAGAAGGGAAGCTACAGCAGAAAACAGGGAAAATCACAAGTCCCTTCCACAGATTACTAGAGATAAGCAAATCGCTTGTTAAGTCCCCAAAAGGAAAAGTACTATCTCCATTAGTTGCCAAACAATCTACCCAACTTAGGAAAGGAAAAAGTCCACACAAAAAACACTCCCCTTCATCCAAACCACACAAGGAACGGAATATTGCTCAGTCACCCAAGCAAACGGAGGAAGGACAATCATGTAAGAGAAAATTAATGTTCAAAATCCCATCAGGGGGCATCAGAGAAGTCAAGAAAGGCAAAGTAGTGAATGAATATTCAGAAACTAGTATATCGACAGAGCCTGAATCTCAGGCCTGTCGAGAGCAATGATAGATCTTTGTTGGAACGTGCGAGGGCTGGGGAACCCCCGTGCGTTCGCGGCCTTGAGGAGGCTGATGAAAAAGCATTCCCCAGACTTAGTCTTCCTCTCGAAAACTAAGCGTAACAGTTTTAAGGCTGATAATGTGAAGGTTTCGCTTGGTTTCAACAGTTGCTTTAGTGTTGATAGTTGTGGGAATAGTTGTGGGTTGCTACTTCTTTGGAAGGACAGTATAGTTGTTTTGGTTCTCTCTTTCTCTTCTAGCCACATAGATGCTCGGATCAGTATGTCCGATGGTTTTGTGTGGCAGTTTTCAGGGTTCTACAACGATCCAAACCCAAATAAGTGCAGGTTCTCCTGGTCCCTCCTTAGACATCTTAGAGATACTAATAGCCTCTCATGGGTTTATGGAGGTGATTTCAACGAATTACTAAGTATGAGTGACAAAGCTAGTGGATCGGATAAATCTTTTTCAAAGATGTTACAGTTCAGGCAAGCTATGGAAGATTGTGAGCTCTATGATTTGGGTTTCTCAGGACCTCGACTCACGTGGAATAATAAAAGAGATGGGGAAAACAATATCCAAGAAAGACTTGACAGATTTTTAGCTAATAGTGGGTGGCGTAACCACTTCTGGAATGTTCATGTGACTAATCTAGGCTTCAGTTCATCATACCATCACCCAATTCTACTGAATTGCAACCCAAAAACCTTTCTGGCCAATATCAGAAACAGAAACTTTAGGTTTGAAACCCATTGGATAAAGGATGAGGAATACAATAGTCTGGTGAAAGAGACTTGGATGGAAAAGGGAAACACAAACTCGTCCAAAGAGCTGCAGTGGAAGCTGGATCGATGTGCATCAAAACTAAGCTCATGGAGTCGAAATCGATTTGGAAACATCTTGAAGAAGATTGAGTCCATAAATAGAGAAATTGAAAAAAGGTATGAAAAGAGTGGGAAACCAGGTATGATGCAATCTATTGGAATCCTAGAAAAGGAAGTGGAAGGTCTTATTGATAGTGATGAAAGGTACTGGAAACAAAGGGCAAGAACAGATTGGTTGCAAGCAGGGGACTGAAGCTCCAAGCTTTTCCATGCCAAAGTCATTGCTAGATTGAAGAAAAATTACATCTCGAATCTGCTGGACAAGGAAGGCTGTCCCCAATCTAGTGAAGAAGGCCTATCCTGAGTTGTTATAGAATTCTTCTCATCTCTTTTCACTTCCTCAAACCTCTCCACTCGAGCTATGAAGAAGGCTTTGAAGGGAATAAAAACAAGGCTAGACTATGATATGAAAGAGAACATCGACTCTAATTACTCAGCCGAAGAGATAAGAGCTGTAGTTTTTGATCTAAATTTGACAAAAGCCCCTAGGCTCGATGGTTTCCACGCAATTTTCTTTTAGAAAGCTTGAGGTGTGATAGGTAGGGATGTCACTAGAGTTTGTCTCCGGATACTAAACGGTGAAATTTCAATGAGGGATTTCAACAAAACAAATGTAGTTCTTATTCCAAAAACTAAATGCCCGGTAGAGATAAAGGATTTCCGTCCCATCTCGCTGTGTAACGTGGTATACAAAATCATTACGAAAGTGTTGGCAGCTAGATTAAAAGGTATTCTCCCGCACATCATATCTCCCTCACAATCAGCTTTCATTCCTAGAAGACAGATTTTTGATAACGTCCTCGTGGTCTTTGAAGCTTTTCACTCCATGGGTCACAATATGTCAATTAAGAAAGGGCAAATGGCTATAAAACTCGACATGAGCAAAGCATATGACAGGGTCGAATGGAAATTCTTAGAGATAGTTATGGATAAGATGGAATTCCGGAGTCAATGGATCAAACTGGTACTAGACTGCATTTCGATCTCCACTTTGTCTTTCCTCCTAAATGGCCAAGCCGTGTGTACCATTTCTTCATCAAGGGGGCTGCGACAGGGATGTCCCCTCTCCCCGTATCTCTTTCTTCTTTGTGCAGAAGTGTTCTCAGGTCTGATTTCGAACTCGGAAAGGGATGGAAAAGGGTTGGGGACGAGATGCTATAGAGGTGACCCGCTCATCAGCCACCTTTTTTTCGCAAATGACAGCATCCTTTTCAGCAAAGCATCAAAACAGAATAGTGACACCATAAGGAGGATCCTGGAAACCTATGAAAGAGCTTTGGGTCAATAGATCAACATGAGCAAATCTAAAATCACTTTCAGTCCAAAAGTTCCTAGGATAACTATACCGGAGATTCTTAATGCTTTGGGCATTGAGGTTTGTAATTCTCAAGAGAAATACCTAGGACTTCCTGCAATGGTGGGACGGAACAAGATTCGGCTATTTAATGAAATTAATGATAGGGTGTGGAAGAAGCTACGCAGTTGGAACGGGAGACACTTTCTTATGGTTGGAAAGAAATTCTCATAAAGGCTGTCTCGCAAGCCATCCCTTCTTACTTAATGAGTATTTTCAAAATCCCGGTGTCTCTATGCAAGGAGCTGGGTTCTATGACCTTAAAATTTTGATGGGGATCGAAAGATGGTAGAAGGAAAATCAGCTGGGTTAGCTGGAGAAACCTTTGTCTTCCGAAATGGCTAGGTGGGCTGGGATTCAAAGATATATCTCTCTTTAATCAGGCTTTACCTCGCAAAGCAAGCTTGGAGAATCCATACCTGTCCCAATTCTTTGGTTGCACAAGTCCTGAAAGCAAAATACTTTGGTTAAGAGAATTTTCTTTCTGCTCCTGTTAAAGCGAGATGTTCATATATCTTGAGGAGTTTGTGCTGAGGGAGGGAACTTCTTTCTAAAGGGCTGCGTTGGTCAGTGGATAACAGTTGTGACATCCAAGTTTTTAAGGATAAATGGATCCCACGCCCAAGATCTTTTAAGTTGATCACTTTTGATCCCGGCTTGGACCTTCGAGTGTCTAATCTAATGGAGGGATCCCGTAGAGGCTGGGATCAGGAGAAACTTAATCAATATGTTCTCCCGGTTGACAAGGAAGCAATTCTCTCGATTCCTATTAGTTGGAAAGGGGAAAATGATTTCCTAAGGTGGCATTATGACAAATCAGATGAGTACACAGTTACGAGTGGCTACCAGGTGGGAATTCAGGATCAATTCCAGACCTCAGTTTCTAATCCTTCTCCCTCAAGCAAATGGTGGAAGTTTCTATGGAAACTAAATATCCCTCCAAAAGTTAAGAATTTTGTTTGGAGGTTATGCTTGGAGGATGTCCCATCTATGGAAAACCTCTGGAAAAGAAAGGTAACTTCGTCCCCTTTCTGCAGTAGGTGTGCATCATCTATTGAAACTACCAGCCATGCCATCTTTGGTTGTAAACCTGTGCATAAGGTCTGGGAGTTAACGACTTTCAGCAAGCCTATTGCTAGATTTAGAAATCTTAAAGCTTTTGATATTTTTTTTGATGTGTTGGTCTAATTTGTCGGTCGATGATTTCTGTTTACTCTGTATGATTTCTTGGGCTATCTGGGAAAATCGAAACTCTGCTTTAAACAAAGGATTCTCAAAGGAGCCTGATAGGGTGGTGTCTTAGGCTAAGGACCTACTTGCTGAATTTCAGAGCTCTAATTTGGTTTATGGTCTCCTTGTCCCTCCTCGTGCTCCATCTCCTCCCCCCCCCCCCCCTATTGATTCGGTGGCGCCACCTCCAGGTTTTCTGAAGCTTAACACAGCTATGGCGCCTAATAGAAGGGCTTCTAATTTTGGTGTGGGAATAGCAATTTGGGATCACAAGGGAAATGTTATCGCTGCCTGGTCCTCTTTGCAGGTTGGATCTTTCTCTTCAGAGGTTCGCCAGCTGTTGGCTTTACGAGAGGGATTAATGTTTGCCATCTCCCTGTTTCTGCCTGTCTCCTCTGCTGAGGTTTCTTCCAAGTCTGTTGCTTCCCGTGTTAATAGAAAAGCTGGTTCCTTTGAGGACTTAAATTTTATTGTTTCAGACATTAGGGCTTTGTGTTTGGATGTTGGTTATTGTAAGTGTCAAGATATTCCCTTTTCGAGTAACTCCTTGGCAACAAATCTTGCGAAGTTAGCCACCTCCTCTGCGAAGAAGCAATTGTGGCTGGATCCTAGCTTGTTTCCTGTTTTATGGAAAACTGATCTCAGCCCTTGTTTTGCTTGTCTGCCACATGTCAACTGATCAGTTTTCTTTATTTGTTTTCTCTCTCTTTCCATTGATTGCTTATTTTTCATTATTTTTTTCTCCCTCTTTAGATGCTTCTGTTTATTGAATCTCCTGCTGTGATGCGCCTCCCGCCTATTATAGTGGCATTTCTTTATCTGACTTAAATGGATACAGGAGCTGCTTCAAACACTTTTGAAAGGTACTTAATCTGCTGTACAGAAGTGTTGGGTTTTCTTGGGTTCTCTTAAACAATCGGGGTTTGGAATTTTAACATCCAGGTTTAGTTTGAATATATAATAATGATCAATTTTGATTTGGGACACATGACATACCATGACACAGTTTCATGATTCTTTTTTCAACTTCAAAATGAAAGAATTTTATCAATTATATTATTTCAATACTTTATGCAGTCTCCAAGATAGAGAACCAATTTGGAATCTAAAGCCAAACATAGAAAGTCTTTATTTTCCTCCCAAATTGTATTTTCTTTTTAATATTTCATATTGGCCCCAACGAAAGAGGAATTAATCTATTTGTTTATTCATGCTTATTTTTCGTACTTAATAATTATTTATCACATGTGCTTTCACGGTTCCAACAACAATTGCAAAGTTGTATTGCATCCAATCCAATAGTAAATACTCATTATGAGCGACCTCAACAGCTAAATTTTCAAACAATGCTTCAACAAAATAGGGAGAATTTCACACATGCATTTCAAGAGTATTAGACTTCAAATAGCTCTTCTTTATTGGAATGATTTTTAGTATTATTTGTATTCAAAGCTGTAAGAATGCAACATTAAATAAGATTTTGTAAGTTACAATTGTTTTGTATACTTTACAAAGGTTTTTATTTATTTATTTATTTTTTTATTTTTATTTTTTTTTATCTAAAACCAATTTTTTTGATGTAGATTGTAGGATTGTAAACATGTCAGTTAGGTGAGAAGAGGGAGAGAGAAAAAAATAAAGAAAAGTAACCAATAAGTAGAAAGAGGGAGAAAAAAATAATGAAAAATAAAGTAATTAGTGGAAAGAGAGAGAGAAAAAAAAAAAAAACTGATCTCAGCCTTGTTTTGCTTGTCTGCCACATGTCAACTGATTATTGAAAGTTGAGCATAAATAAGATGAGTAGGGGATCTCAATCCAATATAAAGATGCATTGAAATTCTGATTTATTAAGTTAAATCTCTATTTCGATAATATTACAATGAGTAAGATATATCCATTCAACTCTATTGAGTACTTGTTGTCTTTTAGGGGTTGTTTACTCCTTTATTCTTTTTTTTAAATAAAATTTAATTTATAATTAATGAATTCAAGTGTTAATTATTTTTTCTTAAAATTAAATTAAATTCATCTCAGATAAACCTCTTATCCTATGAATCAAAACGACCCACAAGAAATCTACCAATGTGTAACTTAATTAATTTGCCTGCAGAAAGCATGTCATTGTCATCATCACCATAATTCAGAAATCACATCACAATAATTCATTTAAAAATCTCCTGTAAGTTTTCATTTCACACGTCAGTTTTCACTGCAAAAAGCTCTAGCTAGCTTTGAAATGTTAGTTTTCATTTCACACGTTTCTTGGCCCATAAATTTGTGGTGATATTTTTAGTATGTAGTCTTTTTCTGCCTGTGTTTTGATTTTTGAACACCTTTTAAAACTTTTTAGACTAAACTACATTGCAATGGATTAAATTTGACAGTGTGAATGCAACATTATATTTAATCGGATGTAATTTACCAATAAATTGGATTTATTCAATTTTTTTTTATCAATCACCACTTACGTATAAATAAACTAAAGACTTGAAAAAAAAAAAATCAACTTGAAACGGTGACTTTGCTAGCTTGTCACATGTTTATAGACTATGGTTCCCATCTAATGGGGTGGGTCCTAATTCATTTAGTCCGTGGGAACCCATCCAGTTAGAAGCGGGTTTAATATCTACAATTTATATTATATTATAGTATATGACCTGTCATTTTTGGGCACATCAGCTTTGTGAGCGGGGGCAGAACCAGAATTTTGGCTTTAAAGAGGCCAATATAAAAACTAATATTCAAAGTCACGACAAATATATTAATATTCAAAAATTAAGTTATTAAAAACATACTATTTAATCTTAAAGATAAATGAGAAATGTAACTCGTCGCTTTTTCATATCTTGAAAATCATCTATAATCAAATCTATCTAATTTTCTCAATGATTTCCATTTCAATTACATGATCAAAAAGTTTGTGAGAAAATCATATTTATCTTATTGCAAAACATTTGTCAAGTCTTAATAATATGCATAGTTGAAAAATGATATTTTAATAATTCTCGTACAATATATAAATTTTAATACCTTAATTATAACCTTAAAAAAGATTAATAATAAATATTCAAACCAATTTAAATGACAAGAAAACACAAAGCAAATATATTTATCAGAATTTTTTTTTTAAATATATATCATTAATATAAAGATATTAACAACAAATTAGTACAATAAATTTATCAAAATTGGAACCCACATCACAGTTATTTGTCGTGACAGAAATTTGAGATCGAGAGAAAATTTACAAACAAAATCAGAGATAGAGATCCATGATGATTATTTTGTCTTATTTACGGTCTTGCTCTGCAAATGGAATGTTGTAAAAAATCAAATTTCTTGTAGTGACCCCACACACAAGGGAGTGTATGGTTAAGCAACTTTCTGAGTTAACACTTAACATGCTTCTAGGTGCGACAAATACCAAATAAATTTGGATTAATAAAGTTCGAAATTTGGTCACACATATGCTCGTGACAAAAAAAAAAAAAAACAAAAAAAATCAAAGTGGTAGGTCACACATTTACATTGGTCTTTCACCTACTTTGCTTATGACAAAAAAAATCAAAGTGGCAGGTCACACATTTACATTGATCTTTCACCTACTTTGCTTGGGAAATTCATGCAAAAAGTAGTGGAAATTATCAACACATCAAAATTTAATTTTTTTAATATGTACATATATATATATATATTAATTATTCTCAAATTTCATGGTCTTCTTAGTGCTCGAAATATAGCCGGTCCCAATAGCGCTGGTGCAGTCAAATGAGGAAGGTGACCCTCGGTCTTCAAGTTCTCTAAGGTAGTCCGCCCATCTAAATGCTGCCTCAAATACTCGGTCACCAATATCAGCACCGGCTGGTCTCTGGCCGTTTTACTTATGTGGCAGTGTACACTTACTTGGTCAAGGACACCCCGTATATCAGTTCTAACTGAAGAAATATAAGATTGAAGGTAAATGTTTTTCTTGAGTTTCTCATTGATTCATAGTCCTATATATAGTACAATATGAGAGCCCATTTAGGGTTGATTTACACTGATTTGTCAATCATCTATAATTACTCTCAATTACAAAATCTCTGTAATTAATCTACACTGATTTGTCAATCATCTATAATTACTCTCAATCACACTAATCTGGATCCTTCTCAGTTGACTCTTTGATCTTATTACACCCCCTCAAGCTGATAGGAGGAGAGCGGACTGGAAGCTTGGACACTAAATGTCGAAACCGAGATGTAGATAAACCTTTGGTGAGAATATCCGCTTTTTGATCTAAGGTGGAAACATAGCATACTTCTAGTTCCTTTCTAACCACTTTCTCACGAACATAGTGATAGTCAACCTCCACATGACGAGTCCGAGCATGAAAAACAGGATTAGAGGCCAAAGAAATGGCACTAACGTTATCACACCATAACCGGGGACAAGAGAGACTGAGTTGAAGTGCTTTGAATATTGACTTATACCAGGAAATTACTGCAGAGGTAAGGGCAAGTTGACGATATTCAGCTTCAGTACTTGAACGTGAGACACCATCTTGCTTTTTCGAATAGTATTTAGAATATGTGATATATCTGCACTCATATTGACCGGATCCCGCCTAAGTTCTTGTATAGCTTTCGGCATGTCTTCTCCAATGGCTTCCGGTGCGTAGCCATATACCCGCCTTGTAGTTCAAGGCCATTGCTTCGAATGCAATTGCTGTTATTCACATACCTGTAAATTAAATTTTCAGTTATACTGTCCGATAACATCGTTGTTAACAAAAACTTAGTTAAACCCTTGTTAAATATTGTTAAAATATGATAATATATACATACACGTCTTTCTGTCCTACTAATTTTGATTTTCACACCTAAAAAAATAAAAAATAAAAATGAGATAATTTACCTAGGGCTCAGGGGCGTAGCTAGAAAATTTTTTGGAGGTGGGCTAATCTAAATTTTGAAACCATGAATATTGAAACCGCCGATTTTGGTTTCCATTATATGTGGGCTTATAGGATTCTAATTTTGGTTGGAATGGTCTCATGTTTATGTATGCTCTTCGAACCTCATCTTGTTGATTAACATCATACATCCAAATTGATTTTTGTAATCCCGGGTCTCGTTCAAAAGAAGAATCAACTTTTTCGGATTTAAGCCTTTAACATTTAAAAGAATGTGACTCATCAAAACCTCTACTACTAGTAGGAGCATCACTTGTAGATTAGTTCCCACATTTATTAAAAAAAGACTGTATAGTTTGTTGTTTACTTGATTTAGAAATATGATGAATATTTGACATTATAACATACAATAAAAAAATGACATAAATAAACATTTAAAAACAAAGAATAATCTTTAAAATTTATTATTAATTTTTTACTGCAAATCCAATAAAAAAATCGTTACAAATTCACAATCGATAAGTTTAAGCTTTGACATACCATCACAAAATTAAAATTCAAAATAATTACCATTTCTATTAATTAATAAATTCAATATAAAAAGGAAGAAAAGAAAGACAATGTATTTTATAACAATTTGTTTGGGCAATTGGGCTAGTAGGGCTGTTGGGTTTATTTTATTATGTTTAAAGTTATTGGGCCTTTAGTTTAAAAATGAAGATTGAATTTTAGATGTGTTGTCTGCAACTATTTCATTTGAGCTATAACTGATTTGTTTTTATAAAAAAAAAAAAAAAAAAAAAAAATTTTAAAAATTCAAACATAGAAAAAATTTCAAAAAACTTGGGTGGGCTACACCCAAGCCCCTGAAGGGCTCCGCCCTTGCTAGGGCTAGCACCGAAAACAATGAGTTGAGTTTGGTAGAGCGATCCGGGCAGCGTATGGAAGCTAGGAGCGGCTTTACAATTGCAAAGAGAGTTGCAGTTGGACAGAACAATCATGATCATCTCCATCTAGCAATGGGGCTTCCTTAGTTGACCGGTGATTTCTTTATCTCTTCAATTACCTCCAAAAAATAAACAATTTTTTTCAAAGTTACCATCACAACAGAAATATCATTACAATGTAAATAATCCACTAATATAACTAAAAAAAACAAGAATATAAAAAATAAACAGTGGTGGTATAGAACAGAAAGAGCATCTTAATTAACTACCATGATCAAATATTCTTGTGTGTGTACATAATCCATCTTTTACAACGGAGGAGGAAAAGAAAAGAAAGTAAAAGGAATGTATTATTATTGTATAGTATACAATAATTTATTATTATTATTAGAATTTGACTAGTTTGCCTTCCACTTTCCATTCAGTGTCATCTATGTCAACAAGATTAATATCACAATTTGAAGCTTAACTTTGAGTATTCGATGAATTATTAGTATCGAAATCAATATTTAGTTGTGATGAAGACATTTCAACCGTGAATACACATTGTGAAAACAATATATTTTCTAATGATCTATAAAATAAAAGAGAAGGCAATATTAGAGCATGTAATTGCAAATCAGAGCAATAAACGAGCAAAGTTGAAAATTTATAGCATGTACGTGGGAAATTTATATTCTTACAAAGTTGGAAATGGAATCATGCATGAGGTCACTTGTCCTGTATATGGACCACATCGATCTATATGTAGAAATCTCACTTTATTGTAAGGTGGCCTTCGAACCTGCTACTATAGACTACAGGGACAGATCTGTGTACATAACAGCTATGGAAATTTATAAACATGTAAACAGCAGCTATAACAGCTATAAATCTGCAGTTTCAAAAAAAAAACAGCAGTTATAAGATTTAAATTAAAATTCAGTAAAAATATATCTATCAATTCAATTCTAAAGCAACGCTTGGGCCTCTTGCCAATATGGTTAGACCCTTCCTTGGAAAGCTCCACCACCAGAGTTTAACGTCCGGTGTGTACATGTATATATATATATATTATTTGTCCCCCTTGGCCATTAATCCCAAGTGTAGGTGTTGTCCCACCAATTGTGGGTGCTCTCTCCCCACTTGTGTTGTACATTCAAAAAAAAAGAAAAAAAAGAAAAAAAAATCAATTCTAAAGCAAAAGAAGACAAAGAAGATTGGCAAATGTCCACATCAACTGCATCCGGTACTTGACTAGCTGTGTGTTACAACTTATAAATAATTAACATTATTTCATAATTATAATGAAACTTGCCATTTTGGGTTTTCAGAAATTGATGAAGAAAATCTACAGACAATCTCCCCTTCCTATCTGTGGCCCCCATCACCCAATCAAAATCTCCATTAATTTACGTGATTTTTTATCTAGGGGTCAGATGTTGGCTACAGAACACGTTTGTTTATTTATTTATTTTACTCCTAGGGGATCAGATGTTGGTTAAGTTATTTGGGGCTTGTTCGGGTGCGGGATAAGATATGATTATTTTTATAGAATTTGATTGGATTGGACTAATTTATGTGATTTTCGATTAGGATCATGTAGGTTTTTTTTTTTTCTTTCTTTTTTTTACCATGTGGGGTCGGATGTTGCCTAAGTTATACAAGGCTTGTTTGATACGCCGGATATGATATGATTATTTTAAAATATTTTATTAATTCACATAAAAACTAAATAAATTGAAAAGAAAAAAATATATATCAGTGGACCTTCATTGCCCAAAAGGCCAAAACATAAAATGTAAAATAAAAGAAAAGTTTCCTTATTTAGCTAAAAGATAAAACACGGTTTAATGGAGGAAATAATTTTGTCAAATCTACCCATTAATTCTTTATTATCCCAAACGTTATAATCACAGTGAAATTAAAACTACTTTACAATTTCTAATTTCTAATGTTAATGAAAAAACAAGTAAAATAATTTTGTTAAAAAAAAAAAGTGAATAGGAGCTGACGTAAATTCGCAAAGTCTAAAGCCAATACAAGATATAAAATTATAAACCCATGTCTTCACTCTGCATTTTTTAATTTTTTTTTTTTTTTCTTACTTTGATTATACTTTGAAAGTTAATATACCTGTGACTCTGATTTATCTTTCACCAAGTTTCATTGCATAGTATATCAAATTTGAATCTTTATCATCTCTAAAAGAAAATTCAAGAGTTGATAAAAAAATTTCATGCAAGCTCTTGCATGCTTCGGCCTTGCTAGTAATTAAAAAACAACAGGGATTTAAATATATATATATATATATATAGGGATCCAAATGATAATAATAATATATATAGGGATACAAATGATAATACATGAGTTTCTAGAATTCTATTAAAGAAGTTTGTCATAATTAAAAGTTGTAGTAGCTGAGTTAAAGCATCATCAATGTATTATGTAAGGAGCACATGTTTGAAGGTTTGGAAAAACTCATCTAATTAATTAGGTAGGGAGACCATGTTCAATTATTTTCTTAAACATGAACCGGGTCTTAGATTTTTATTCGATTTTACATTATTCATTGTGGACCATTAGATTTGCACATAATTTTCTCGGTCATGGACAAGTAAAAGATCTTTGGTACATTTACACTCAGTACATTTATGCTTTAGTTCACTTTTTCTTTGTACATTATTTTTTTGAAATAATATTAAGTGTAAAAGAGGCGAATATTCGAACCCGTAACCTCATGGTGTAAGTGTAAGAGGTATACTACTAGATCAATCTTATCTCGTCTTTTCTTTGCACATTTAGTTATAATTCTTAAGTACTTGCTTATCAAAATTTTCATTTAAATATTTGGAATTTAACGATTTAGAAACTACATTACTCAAAGACGTTAGTTTAATTGGCAAACAGACGATGAAACATTGTTGCCACCTTATTCCAGTTAAATTAATTAAGTAATTCCTTGTTTACTTGATCAATGTATTATAAAAAATCCAATTAGATAATATCAAATTTTATTAAGTCATGATTTAATAAATTAATGTATTTTGTTTATTTTTCTAGGGTCCTTCTCAGATCAAATGAAAAGAAATTTCGGGATCGAAGTTACATGTATAAGAATATGTTATATATTTGCTTTGACATGTAGATTATTATCAAGGTGTATGCAAGCTGGTCCGGACACTCACGGATACCAAAAAAAAAAACATGTAGATTATTAACATGTCAAAACGTGGTCACAAACTACTATCTCTGTCTAGAATTGTTTTCTGAAGCCAAAGTGACAATATAATTTGTGTATAAATAGAGATGCCTCGATCAGCCTCGATCATATCCTTGATGCTTCTCAACTTGAGGCATATCCTAGCAAGCATCTCGGCAATACGCTCAACTGGTGCGATTGTTGAGCTGCTTCCCTCTGCTTGTTGTTTTCCTTTGTGTTTGGCTTTTTCCTCTGTTTTTCGGTCTTGGTTGTTCAGCTGGTTTCCGGTCCTGCACAAATAAATGCCATGGCTAGCTTATGGCTAGAAATATTTGGATAACTTCACTTTCAAGATTATAATCATTTTATTTCTTGAATATGTCACTGTTCAATGTTCATTCAATTGAAGAGAATCACAAGAATTAGCATAAATCATTTATATTTGCTAATGATTTTTCTTTCTTTCACCCGATTGAGAGTGTGCAGCAAAATGTTATTGGAGGTGAAAAACTCTGAGATGATCAAAATTCTCTGCATTCAACCGATTGATCACCGCACAGTTCAAGTTTTGAACAAAACAAGCAAATGGAAGGAGAGGACCAGTCCAGAAGTACTGCAGATGGCAGTGTTGCTTTCCTCATGTGATGTCTTTCTCATGGCACTACACATTTCTTATACATGCTCAATATCAATATTCCAGTTTCTGTCAACAATCTGTGGTCTGATCTCTTCTCAGTTGATTTGCTATAACCTTGCTGGTTCGGTTTTCTTTTGTAATCGAATGATTGAAATATCATAGCAAGATTTAGCATCGGATGAGGACTTGATTTCCATGTATTTGTAATGTTTGATTTATTATTATTATTATTATTATTTACAATAGATTGTTTGGAGATTTTAGTTGAATTGAATTCTTATTGGTTTTTTGAATTCCTGGTGATTTATTGTGGGTATTTTAGGATTGAGGTATTTGCTTAATGGAATCGGCTTGTTCCCTTTGATTATTTTATTTTCTTGGAATTATTATAATATATTTGGGATTTAGAGGAGCAGATACGATATGAACCCACAACATTAATAGTGTAGATGTGTAAAATGTAACATTGGGTCCATTTCATCTCATCGGTCCGTTTGTTTCCTTTCGATGGCATATCTTCACTGAGAAAAATCTCTTATTTTCACAATTATTCATTTATTTGGAAGCAAATTTGATGGCCTCAATCTCCAAAAGTAATTAAGTGAGGATGTCCGCAATTATAATGGTTATAGGACAAAATTCATAAATGGTCTTCAAATTTATAAAATGTTAACAATTTTTCAATTTCAATAAATTTTTTTTTTTAATTTTATTTTTATTTTTTATTTTTACTTCAAGAGAAAAAAAAAAAAAAAAAAAAGGATAAAAATGCCCTTTATTCATTGTGAACTGGCAGAGAGAGAAAAAATGTATATTTTATAGTTTTTAATTAATTTATATTTCAGAAAAAAAAAAAAAAAAAAAAAAGCATGTTTACATAAAACCAACGAGAGAGAGAAATTTGAAAGTTATAAGTTAAAGAGAGATTATTCAAAAAAAAAAAAAAAAAAAAAAAGTTAGAGAGAAAGTTGCAAATAAGTAAGATAAAGTTGTTGAGAAAAATTAAAGAGAGGGAAAGTAGAGAGAAGTTGCTGATCAGAAAATTGGAAGACAGAGAAAATTGAAAATTTGAGAAAGATATTGAAAAATTATAAAAGAGAGAAAGTTTCAAATTAGAGAGAGAAAGTCATTCGTAAATAACAAAATTTGATCAATTTCAATTTCCATAAATTTTACACGCTAAATTTTACATTTCAGGTTCAGCACGTTGAAATTTTAGAATGTAAGTATTTTGTAATTTTAGTTTACACTTTAACGTGTAAAGACTTTTGAGGGGATAAAGCAAAAGATACCATAATATACCATTAAAATCGTTTCAGGCGAGAAAAGCAATATTTTAAAAAGAAAAGAGAGAAAGGGAAAGCCTTAGAGAGAGAAACATGAATAAATGAGAGAAACAAGAAAAGATAGAGAAATAAAGTTGCAGATAGAGCTAAAAAAATTTGTTGAATAGAGAGAGATTGAGTTTGTTTGTTTGTTTGTTATTTTTTGAAATATCACAATATTTCGAGGCTTAAGGAGGGGGTAAGCTCGAACCCACAACCTAATGATATATGTTCGTAAGAAATACTCATCCATGGACCATATATGCGGATATGCCTATTTACAACACATGCATTGAACATCGAACTGTACGTAGCTGTAGAAATATGAGAAGACTGACTGGAAAATTGAAAGACAAGGACACAACAAGAAAAATATCAGAATACAGGCTGGACCCATTTTAGGGTACAAAATAATTGAAAAGTCCGACTTGATCGAGATGAAGTCATCATATTAATCCAGTCCTCCGATAGCTGGAAGAACTTGAGCCTTCCAATGGATGTAGTTATCCCGACTTACTTGATAGGATTGGAAGATGAAAATTGTAAGATTTTGTGAGTGATGGAGGTTCAACCTAAGGCAGAATGTGAGAAGAAAGCTTTCATGCATTATCTGAGTTGAATAATCAAAAGAAATAGGATCCATGGACCATGACGTACGTTCAGTTAATCACGGCACTAGCTCTGATACGGTTTATTAATTTCCATAGAAAAAGTTGTATCATCTATGATCTATGCAATGTGAACATGTTTTTATTTTATTTTATTTTTTTACAAAACATGCCATGTGAATATGTGATGGACCCAACAAGATGAGGTTGGTTAAGTGTCCGTTTGGGAGAGCTTGTCTACTGGCTAAAAGAGCTTATTTAATTAAAAAAGCTCTTTTTAATTTTTTTTGTATCGTTTGGTTGTCACTCAGTAGAGCTTTTAGATGATTAAAAAAGCTGTTTTACGTCTACTTGGAGAAGCCCAAATTTAAAGCTTTTCCAAGTAGATCTTTTGGAGTTTTTTTAATAACACTAAAATCTCCAATATAACCCTATAATTTAATATGTACTAGAGTATTTTGGTAATTCTCTCATTAAAAAAGCTCTTTTTTAATTGACAACCAAACGACCAACGACTTTCAATTAGAAGCTCTACCTCTAAAAGATCTTTTTCTAAAAGATCTACTGCAAAAAGATCTATTCGAGAAGCTCTCCCAAACGTACTTTAAATCTTTCATGCCTGCAGCAAGGGGGTGGGTACCCAAACCGCCAAACCAATCAACCCGTCAAAACCAAACCAATTTAAGTAGGTTGGTCTGGTTTTGTTAAATAAAATAAACCAATTGGGTTGTTTTTGAGCAACCCAATTGGTTTGGGTTGGTTTGTGGGTTGCGTTTTATCAAACCGTATAAACTCAACCCAAACCATTACATGCTTATATATATATATATATATATATATATATATATATATATATAGTGGTTCTCTCATAAGGGATCCCTTATTTTAATTTCGGTAAGGACCACCATGAAATCATATCGATTTGAATGAATTTTAATCTGAATTTTTTTGTGAATGATAAGTTCGTTGAAATCTACCTATGAATAAAATTTGAGAATTTTTCAAGCACGAAAACTATTTTTACCGATTTTTTTAAATACGAAGGCATTAGAAAAATAGGCGAAATATAGGAAATTCAAGAAAAATAGTTTTCGTGCTTGAAAAATTCTCAAATTTTATTCATAGGTAAATTTCAACGAACTTATCATTCACAAAAAAATTCAGATTAAAATTCATTCAAATCGATATGATTTCATGGTGGTCCTCACCGAAATTAAAATAAGGGATCCCTTCTGAGAGAACCACTAATATATATATATATATATATATATATATTATTAATTAAATTATGGGAGAAAACAAATAAAAACTAAAGTTAACCCAATGCAACAAAAAGTGAACTTCGAAACTTCAAAGTGGTTGCTTAGACAGTGGTAGATATTATTAATTTCAAAGTTTTATTTTATAAGTTTTAGGTGTTCTACATTTAAGTTTTTTTTTTTTGTTTTTTTTTTTTTAATTTTTTATTTACAATTATTGTTCTGCATTTGAGTTAAATTTAGTATTATAAATTAGTATTATTGTTTATCTTATTGATACTTGGTTTAACTACTTGTATTGATAATTTGATATTATTAAATTTATTCAAAAAATAATAATGTAATTATTTTCTTAAACCGTTGAACCAAATCGAACCAAACCGATTTTTATCGATTTGGTTTGGTTTGGTTTGGATTGGATTGTAAAAAATTAAACTGATTTTAGAACGGTTTGGATTGGGTATAGTCAAACCCAACCCAAACCAACTCATGCCCACCCCTACCTGTAGGCCGTGCATCATGAGGTTGCATTTTCAAGTCCTCTACCTCCCTAAATAAACCCCAAAATATGTGATGGAATTTCTTAATTTAATGGTATTTTAAAAAAAAAAAAATTATACTTTACATGTTTTATTTAAATTATTTTATTGTTTTATTTAAATTGAGTCATCGTATTCTAGTAGTCTTTTCAGTAATGAATGTCAATGTCTGTCAAAAAAATAAAAAATAATCAAAGTCAATGAATGTGAATTTAGCAGAATTTGACCAACCATAGAGAAAGTTTGTGCAAACTTCTTCAATTCTACGGGCCAAACTTCAAGGAAACTTAGCAGAATATTATTGGTTTTCATGTTACTACAATTAACCTATACTTTAAAATATTATTTTATCAACTCCCCTATAGTTTCACAAAATTATAACAGAGCACTTAGTTTGAAACATTAACAGAAACATATAAAAATTATTAATTAATAGATATATTAATGGGGAATTTTCAAACTAACCATTTCATCATGCGAAGTATTGTTTTTAACCAAAATTTTTTCTGATTATAGTTTGACAAATGCTATTAACAATCCAATAATTATCTGTTTAAATTCTGTTTTAATTTTTTTTATTAATGACAATTTTAATCTGAATTAAAATTACTAAATAAAGTAAGAAAGTTCTAAAGACACTACAAACCATTTTTTTAGAAAACAAGATTTTTTTTCCACTTTTATGTTTTTTTTTTTCCTGTTTTATAAACCCTAAAAATATCTTCTTCTTTTCAAAATAACTTTTTTCTCACACACCATCAAACTCCCCATCATTATCATCACCAGTTATATATATATATAAAGTTTTCCTGTTTTCTGGTTCAACCAAATTTGATATCAATTTTTTTTTTTCTCAAATACCACCCACATTCAATCATCACCATTAGTAGAAAATATATATATTAAAAAAACTATTTTTTCCATAAAAATATATTTTAAAAAAATTCTTACTTAATAGAATTTTTTTTACTCAACTTAAAATCCAAAAGAGAAAAATAAACATTTTTTTTTTCCTATTTTCACAGATTGATCTCCAAAATAGTTTTCTTATTGATTTGATTTCCTCACATTTGTTTAGTTTTATTCTTAGTTTTATTTTTATTTTATGGTGAAATTCATTTTCGTCCCTCTAGTTTGACCTAATAGCCAAATTGGTCTACCAGTTTTTAGAATTGTCTCATTTAGTCCTTATATTATGATTTCCATTGAAAATGTGAAATCTAATGGGAACAGAGGGTCAAATAACCCTGCTGCCCCTTAGAGTGGGTCAGATTGGTTAAGGACATTTTTACCCTCCATCTCTCTTTTTTAATTAAAAAAAGAATTAAAAAAACGAATTAAAAGTTTCTTTTTTTAACAACTCAATTTGAATCTCTGCAAAAAAAAAAAAAAAAAAAAAAAAAAAAAAACAACAACAACAACAACAACTCAATCCGTGAATCAATGGAGGCATCTCAAGTCTCAACAATTGACTCTAATGGAGGTGGCTTTTTCTTCAAGATCGTCGTTGTAGAAATCTAGAGGAAGCCTACGAAGTGGGATTCTGGAAGACGTTCCTCTAGATGCATCGCTTCGCTGGTAGATTTGGAGGTGTTTCTCCATCTGACTCTCGCTCATCATCTTCACCACCATCCTCCCCCTTTCTCTCTTTACGCCATGTTTGGTAGGAGGGGGAGAGAGTATGAAGGATGGAGAGGATAACATTTATCCTTCATGTTGTTTGGTATTAAAAAGAGAGTTGAATTGATGGATTGGTATATAATTTATAAATTTACTATATTACCATTTTATAAATTAGAGGGTAATACAAAATTGGAGGGTATTATTGTCATTTCCCTCTCATTATATCTCTCCTTTCTCATCCGTCCAATGATGGGAGGATTGCTTTTGGTGGGCTAGGAAGGAGGAGAGATCCCTCCTTTTCTCTGCTCCTCTCTTTTGTCTCTCCAACCAAACAAGGGATCTAAGCTCTCTTCCCACCCCTTTCCCTCCATCCCTCTCCCTCCCTCCATCTCTCCCTCTTACCAAACAAAGCCTTAAACTCTGCAACCCAAATGATAAAAATGTTCTTCGCAAGCAATTTGATTGATGTGTTTCGTGGGGTTTTTGTTTCGATTTATTTTGTGTTTGGTTGATGGAATTTTTTTGATTTCAAAGATATTTTGATATTAATCATTCAAGAAAAACGATATCACCAAAACATACAGTGGATTTCCCAATTTATTTGTTAATTCTTTGAGGAGTTTGAGATAGAGGTGGGCACCCAAACCGCTAAACCGATCAACCCGCCAAAACCAAACTAATTTAAGCAGGTTGGTTTGGTTTCGTTAAATAAAATAGACCGATTGGGTTGTTTTTGAGCAACCCTATTGGTTTGGGTTGGTTTGTGGGTTGCATTTTATCAAACCGTATAACCCAACCAAACCAAACCATTACATACTTAAATAAATATATATATATATATATATATTATTAATTAAATCATCAGAGAAAACAAATAAAAACTATAGTTAACCCAATGCAACAAGAAGTGAACTTCGAAACTTCAAAGTGGTTGCTTAGACGATGGTAGATATTATTAATTTAGAAGTTTAAATGATTTAGTTTTATTTTAGAAGTTTTAGGCGTTCTACACTTAAGGTTTATTTTTTTATTTTTTTTTATTTTTTATTTTTTACGATTATTGTTCTGCACTTAATTTAAATTTAGTATTATAAATTAGTATTATCGTTTATCTTATTGATAATTGGTTTAATTACTTGTATTGATAACTTGATATTTTCTTAAACTATTGAACCAAACCGATTTTTATCGGTTTGGTTTGGTTTGGTTTGGTATTACCTTATAAATGGTTTGGTTTGGTTTGGGTTGTAAAAAATTAAACCGATTTTATAACAGTTTGGTTTGGGTATAGTCAAACCCAACCCAAACCAACCTATGCCCACCCCTAATTTTGTGTAGTAGGTTTTGATTGTAGAGGGAAAATGGAGAGAGGGAGAGAAAGAATGGAGAGGTTGAAGAAAAGGTAAATAAGGGCCAATATTGTAATTGACTGGTTATTTAGTGAAAAAAATTAATATGAATGGTTTTTTTTTTTAACGGTAAATATATAACGCCACAAAGGCAAAACGAGAGCACAGCAACACAAGACGAAAGCAGAAGGCAGCAAAAACCCAACACAAAGACACAGCAAACAAAAGGCAAACAGCCAACACAACAAACACCCCCAACAACCAGGAAAACAGGACAGAACAGGGCAGCAAAAGGAAAACAAAGAAGACAAAAACAAAGCAGAAAACAAACTAAAGGAAATCCCAGATCAGCTCGTTTACACCTTGAATCGAGCCTTTTTTTGCCAAAGAGTCAGCAACAGCATTGAAGGATCTTGATATGAAAACAACTCGAGCATTCCTAAGAGAAGCCAGAAGACCCCGAATGTCGTAGATAAGCTGAACATGCTTCAGGCTACCCAAACCATCAGAGTTGATCCACTCAACAACCACTTTGCAATCACTGACAAAATCAATCTCCCTGACGTAAAAGAAATTAGAATTGACGCACAAGGAAACAGCTATGTGGATTGCCAAGAGTTCAGCAGAAATCGCATCCTGTATCCCAACAAACTCGGAGAAGAGACCCAAAACTGTATCCTGCCTATCTCTCAGCACCCCCCCAATCCCAGCATCTCCCGGATTGCCCCTTGAAGAGCCATCCAACAGAAAAACCAAACCAGAGCCTGAAAGAGGGATCCCATCAATGGTTAAAAACAATAATTTTATAGGGAAAGGTTAAAAACAAAAATCAATAATATAAATGGATCATTTTGGGTAATTTCCACTGTATTAATTTATCAACAAATTAATAATTATTAATTTATAGTGACAATGATATTTAAAATCTTCACGATGACAAAGTTAATAATGATACACAAAACTTTAGAGTCTTGAACTAAAAAAAAAATAAAAAATAAAAAATAAAAAACATTATTGACACTAAATAATTTTCTTGTTGCAGTAGGAAAATACAACTCCTAGAATTTTTAATTGCATTTGAAAAAATTGAGATAGAAATCAAACTACACTTGAATTTGAAAATAAATTTATCATTTCCCCCCTGAGGTTTACCATATTAGAAAAAATGGTCCATCTAGTTTCAATAATAGCCACTCAACCCCCTGAAACCCTAAATATCGGTTATCTTACCCATTCCATTAGGTTTTCCATTCAAAAAACCCTTTCACCATCAAACACCAAGGGCAATATAGTAACTTGGCCTTGAGGACAGTTAATGATTTATTAAAAAAAGAAATTAACGAATAAAAAAAATCAATTTCATCAAAATTCATCCCATTCATCATCATAAAAAAATAAAATAAAATAAAATCAGATTGTACCAATTGAAAATTCATTTCCACATTACTAGATATCAAATAATGCAAACCAAATGATACAACAACAAACCAAAGTAAATTTTTGAATAAATTATGATTTATTTTTTTCACAATAAATTATGATTTACACCAGTTCATCATCATCATCATCAATCTCAAACAACAAAACCAATATCAAAGACTCAAACCACACCAAAAAACCAAAACCCTAGACAAATCAAATCGAAAAACAAATTAATTCATCACAAACCTGGACACCCCCACCAGACCTAAACCCAACCACCCCCACCATCAACCACCAGCACCACAACACCTAGAACCGAACTGCCACTACTGTCAACCACCACCACCACAACCACAACACCTAGACCCAGACCCAGATTTGAGAGGGATTTGCTAGTGTGGTTTCGATTCGCTAAGAGATTTGAGAGGGGGAGAGGGATTCGCAAAGAGATTCGAGAGGGATTCGTCGAGCTAAGGTTTCGTTCGGGGGGGAGAGAGAGACAGAGACAGAGACAGAGACAGAGAGAGGGGTTTGGTTCATGAGGTGGTGGGCTTCGGGGTTTTTGGTTTAGGTTCAAGTTGTGTTCTCCAATCCATCAATGGATGGAGAAAAGATGGCGGAGATCCAGATGTCCACCATCATTTTTTTTTTCCGTTTTTGTTATTTTTTTCATTTTTCTTTTATGCTTTTTTTATTTTTTTATTTTTTTATTTTTTTTTTTGCTATGTTTTTATTCTTTTAATCTCCACCATCCACCTCAAAGATGGATGATGGAGACCTGTTTAAGAAGAAAACCATTTTTTTAACCCATTTATTTACAATTAAATAGAAAATAAAAAGAGATGGATCTCAACCAACCATCTCAAAGATGGACGGTTGAGATCCATCTCCTTTTATTTTCTATTTAATTGTTTGTGGGAAAGGTAAAGATGACTTTTAATTTCAATTTTAACAGTCAAAAGACTTTTTGGCCAAAAAACTGACGGGAGGGGCAAAATGACCGATATGCAGGGTTTTAGGGGACCGACTGACTATTATTGAGACTAGAGAGACATATCTTTCTAATATGACAAACCTCGGGGGTGGGGATGATAATTTCCCAAAATAAAACAATCAACGATATATCCGTATTTCAAGAAAACATGACTATCTAATATATACTTTTAATAAATGTGTGAGTTCACGTATTTTTTAAGGGAATTTAAAATATATATTATCTTATAATTTAATTTTTTTTTTTTAAGGGAACGTAAAGTTTCACCTTTTGCATTTACCAACAAATGTGAGAGATTTCTATCTTTATGTTGTATTGTATTTAGGTCGTGATTATCGTGTTTAATTTCATCACGAGGTTCCAACAAATCATGAGTTAGCCGTTGTGAATGCTCGGAAAAAAAAAAAAAGTATCATCATTAGGTGATCTAATCGCACACGTCATAGACTTGACTCCGTTTGGAAGAGCTTCTTCAAGTAGATCTTTTAGGAATAGATTTTTAAAGTATACCTTTTATAAATATAGTGGTGTTATTAAAAAAGCTCAAAAATATCTACTTGGAAAAGTCTAAAATTTGAGTTTCTCTAAGTAGACATAAAACAACTTTTTTAATTTTAATCATCTAAAAACTCTACTGAGTAACAACCAAAAGACACCAAAAAATTTGAAAAGAACTATTTTAATTTTAAAAGCACTTTTAGCCAATAGACAAACTCTTCCAAACGAGCACAAATTTGTCATGGCAACGATGAAAAGTTTGAAATTATAATGAGTGGGGCATATTTGCGGTGAGTAAAAAGATAGAAGAATACAAGATGTTAGTGTCTATAATTGAAAACATGAGCGGGACATTTAAGGTGGTGCAAGTTAACATAGCTATAATGTAAAAATTCCAGCATCTATTCTATTTTGACGAGATGGGGCAAGTTGTCTTGGTAAATGGTTGTTTACAATACTTACAATAAGCACCTATCGAACCAGTACCCCACAATGATGACATTTTCATTCAATCTTATTGGTTGATTGTGCATCATATGGTGTGTTTGGTGCAAGTTAACATAGCTATAGTGTACAAATTTCAGCCTCTATTCTATTTTGACGGGATGGGGCAAGTTGTCTTGGTAAATGGTTGTTTACGATACTTACAATAAACACCTATCGAACTAGTACCTCAAAATGATGACGTTTTCATTCAATCTTATTGGTTGATCGCATCATATGGTGCATTTGGTGCAAGTTAACATAGCTGTAGTGTACAAATTCTAACCTCTATTCTATTTTGACGGGACGGGGTAAGTTATCTTGGTAAATGATTGTTTACGATACTTACAATAAGCACCTATCAAACCAATATCACACAGTGACGATATTTTCATTCAATCTTATTGGTTGATCACATCATATGGTCAGACATATTTTTATTTCTAACCCTATATTTAATTTTTTTTTTTCCCTATTTAGATGACACCACAGATATCTAATTGACATTGTAACCATAGGAATATAATCTGATAGATATTGTAACCACATAAATCTAATCCATATCGTGCTTGATTGGGACTTTAAATGAGTATTTTCTGTTCTAAAAAAAATGAGAACAATATATCAACAATATGTCCGTATTTCAAGAAAACATGACTATCTAAAATATATACTTTTAATAAATGTGTGAGTTCACATATTTTTTTACGGGAATTTAAAATATATATTATCTTATAATTTAATAACTTTTTAAGGGAATTTAAAAAATATATCATGTATTTATTAAGGAAACGTAAAGTTTCACCTTCTGCATTTACCAACAAATGTGAGGAGATTCCTTTAAAAAAAATTAAAAATAAAAAAAATAAAAAAAAACAAATGTGAGGAGATTTCTATCCTTATGTTGTATTGTATTTAGGTCACGATTATCGTGTTTAATTTCATAATGAGGTTCCGACAAATCATGACTTAACCGTTGTGAATGCTCGGAAAAAAAAAGTATCATCATTAGGTGATCTAATCGTAGACATCATAGACTTTTCATGGCAACGATGAAAAGTTTGAAATTATAATGAGTGGGGCATATTTGCAGTGAGAAAAAAGATAGAAGAATACAGGATGTTAGTGTCTATAATTGAAACATGAGCGGGACATTTAAGGTGGTGCATTTGGTGCAAGTCAACATAGCTATAATGTACAACTTCCGGCCTCTATTTTATTTTGACGAGATAGGGCAAATTGTCTTGGTAAAAAGTTGTTTACGATACTTACCATAAGCACCTATCGAACCGGCCAGTACCCCACAATGACAACGTTTTCATTCAATCTTATTGGTTGATCACATCATATGGTGTGTTTGGTGCAAGTTAACATAGCTATATTGTACAAATTCTAGTCTCTATTCTATTTTGACGGGACAAGGTAAGTTGTCTTGGTAAATGGTTGTTTACGATACTTACAATAAGCACCTATCAAACTAGTACCCCACAACGACGACGCTTTCACTCAATCTTATTGGTTGATCACATTATATGGTCAAACGTATTTTTATTTCTCACCCTATATTTAATTTTTTTTTTTTTTCCCTATTTAGATGACACCACAGAAATCTAATCGACATTGTAACCATAGGAATCTAATCTGATCGATATTGTAACCACATAAATCTAATCCATATCATGCTTGATTGGGACTTTAAATGAGTATTTTCTGTTATAAAAAAAAATGAATATTTTCTATTTAAATTAAAATAAATAAAACAAACAAACAAACAATCCAATTGCTTTCCTTGAATGTAGCTTGTTTGCCTTAGGACTTTTCAAAATTTTAAAAGAATTTAGAGATTTATTTTTGGCGGCCAATATAGTAAAATAAAAAATTTAGGGGCCAATGTATAAAGTTTAAAACAATTTAGTATACTCATTTTTATAATGGGTGCAGATATTGCCACCTATAAAACAATTTAGTATACTCATTTTTATAAATACACCCATATCTAAAATTTAAAAAATAAATATTACTATAAGCACACATTCTAATGCCATTAATACCCTTATTGAAATGAATATATTCATTTTAATACATTTTATATATAAACCCTCTTACATTATTAACACGTCCAATTTATAAAAAAGAAAAATCATATTATTTTTGGAATCAATCATCCTTTAATAATGGTTCAATTTACTTTTGAAAATGTCTTGAATGCAGGAGCCTTCTGAAAGGAAATATGTAGAATTATATTGTATATGGGATCAAGAGATTTTCAATATGGAATTCTCTTATATATACATGATCTTAAAAATAAAATGATAAAAAAACTCATTGATATCTACAACAATCTGTAAATATATATATATATATATATATTGTTTTTTTATAGAGTTCATAACTAGACAAAAAAAGAAAGACAAAAAAGTAAAGAAATACCTACCTCTGTATGATCAGAGTCCTCTGAAAATGTTTTTTCCTTTACTTTGTCATCATGTGATAAAGTTTGACACTTTAAATAAAATTTGAGTTTAATTAGAGTTTATCATAAGTTTTTTTTTTTTTTTTTTTTTTTTTTAATAATGATATATAGTACATTAAAGATATGGGTGTAATTTTTTTATTTTTTTTTAAAGATATGGATGTAATTAATGAGTGTACATAGTATTTAGTTTATTTTTAATTAAAATAATTTATCCTTATTAATAAATTTCTATTAAAATATTTTTATAATTAAAATTTTTAATAAAATATTTGTGTACTAATTAGTTTGATGGGTGGTAATATCGACACCCTTTTATAATTTACTTTAAAATAAATATGTGGGAAAGGCCCCGGGCTCAAATTACTGCCTGCTCTGCTAGCCCTCTGATATTAATTATTAAGTTAAAATCTACCAGCTTTATTTATTTATTTATTTATTTATTTTTGACAGAATTTCACATAAGTCCTACTTTTTTGTTGATTTGTCACCTTTATAAATGTATTTCCAAATTCATCACTTTAGTCCTTACTTTTTCCAAAACTCATCACATTAGTCCATTTGACTAAATATGTGAAAGTCAACTATTTTAAAACCTGTGAAAGTAAATTTTTACCCCTATTACTATTTAATTTAGCTAAAATTATTATCTTAGCTCTAAATTAAAACAAAAAACAATAAAATTCTCAATAATAAAATCTTAAATAAATATATTACAAAAAAAAAATCTTAAATAAATAATTAAAAAATCCATTAATTTTTTCTTATTTTGTATTTTTTCATAATGGATTTTTATTTAGCTAAAATGACTATCTTAGCTTTAAATTAAATTGAAAAACAATAAAATTCTCAATAATAAAATCTAAATAAATAGATTGCAAAAAAAAAAAAATTATGAAAAAAAATCATTTAAATCTAAAATAATCATTTTAGCTAAATTAATATCCATTATGAAAATAAAAATAAAAATAAATAATTAATGGATTTTATTATTATTATTTATTTAAGATTTTTTTGTAATATATTTATTTAAGATTTTATTATTGAGAATTTTATTATTTTTCATTTTAATTTAAAGTTAATATAATCATTTTAGCTAAATTAAATAGTAATAAGGGCAAAAGTGTACTTTTACATGTTTTAAAATAGTTGACTTTCACATATTTGGTCGAATGGATTAAAGTGATAAGTTTTGGAAAAAGTAATCTAAAGTGATAAATTTGGAAAGACATTTATAAAGATGACAAATCACCAAAAAGGTAGGGCATATATGAAATTCTACCTTTATTTTTCGATTTAAGTTGTGGTGCGTGCGACTTGAATTTAAGCATCGGTCAAGTTGGGAGACTAGACAATAAGAGTGGTAGAAGTAGAACTAGACATGACGCCCGCTTCCATTTTTTATATTTTTATTTTTTTTAAACCCGGGTGTCCTAGTATATATATACACAACTATAACAACTCTCATCTCTCCAAACTCTCTCATCTCTGATTCTCTGAACTATGTTTTTCATTATAAAAAACAGATCTCATCACCTCTTGCTCTTCACGATCTCATCACAGTCTTAAGTCATACATATCTGATCTCGTTCTCAGACTCAGATAAGATACCCAACCCAGTTCCCCGATTTTCCCAAATCACCTTCATCTCTCTCAACCCCAAATCACCCACCACCACCCGTGAATCGGCCATCATCACCACTGTGGAAGGAGATGTTAGTAAATTAAACAAGGATCAGAGACTATATGATGAGGATGGAAACACTGTCTTGCACCTTTCCACTTATACGAACCAATACCAGGTACGACTCATCACTCTCTCTCTCTCTCTCCTTTGTTGAAGGTCGCTCGAAGAGTATCTTAGATCTGAGTTGTCACCACCCCGAGTGGTATAGGTATAATATTCTGACGGTTTACATAATGTAAAAAAAAAAAAAAAAAAAAAACCATCTAAAACTTAAATTTAGAGTTTAGACACATTATTATTTAAGACAAAAACCAAACACAAGTACTTAAAGATGTCGGGTAAAAATTTTACACCTAGTTTTTTTTTTGGGTGAAATTCATTTTCGTCCCTCTAGTTTGACTTATTAAAAAAAAATCTGAAAAAAAAAATGGTTATGGTGATGGAGAGAGATCTGGTGTTCAACAAGAGCTTCAACAAGAGCTTCAACAAGATCTAATGGTGATGGTGATGGAGAGAGAGGTTGAGTGAGAGAGATAGGGTTTGAATCCGATTTTTAATTAATTAAATTAAAAAGGTCTGTTAATTAAATTAATTAATAATTACTTTTTATTATGATTTTTATATTTGTTATGTAAGTTTAACATTTGACCCTCTTAACTTTAACAGAATCTTTGAAAACCCTAATTAAATTGGACGGTAGGGACTAAAATATAGATTTATGGAAACTAGAGAGTCCTGTCAACATAATACTGAAAAGCAGGGACTATAATATAGATTTATGTAGACTAGAGGGACCTGTCAACATAATATTGAAAAGTGGGGACCAGTTTGGCTTTTAGGTCAAATTAGAGGGATGAAAATGAATTTTACCCCCTTTTTTTTCCCTTAAAGTATGTATGTATATTGAATTTTTTTATTTTAAATTGAGAGAGGGGATTTGAATTCGAGAACTCAACTTTATTAAGAGGTGTGGTTATTAATAGGTAAGGATCCATGGCCCTAATTTTTTTATGCAATTTCTTACCGAATTTGTTGTTTTCTTTTTTATAACTCATTGATTAGGGTGTCACAAAAATTTACTTAGTCGTCTAAAGTAGATTTGCTTCCCGTCTTCCATCATATATTGTGATTTAATAATCTTGTGCAGATAATAAAGGTGTTGTTAAGAGATAAAAATGTGAATATTAACGCTGTAAATGCAGATGGATATAACGCATCAGCCATTTCAGAGATGAATAATAACAATGCTTCATCATCAGAAATTGATATCAGAAAAACGAATAATAGCCAAGCCCAAAGTCTGCAGAGAGGTGGCTCTAGCGATCAACAACAACAAATTGTAGACGAAGATAGTTCTCATGGTGACAAGGAGTTGGCGGGCTCGACAAAAAATGGAGTACTTCTTGTGTGTTCAATCTTTGCAGCATTTTGTATGCAGGCTTTACTCGGCCTTCCTGGTGACATTAAACCGGATCAACTGCTATCGCCGATGAAAATCACAGTTGACCAACATAAAAATCTCCAATCATTCCTCAGATCTGATGTCACGTGTTTCATTTTATCGGTGATGACAATTCTTTTGGTAACCTGTGCGTCTTCTTTCAACTATGAGTACTCGATACGTTTAAACGCATGCATGATGGGGGCTCTTGTCGGTACAGCAACAACACTTTTTTATTATGGGTTAGTTTTGGCAACAAATGGCCGATTAGCTGGTGATGCTTTTAGGGTAGGAGCCGTGATTGCTTCCGTTATCATGGTAATAACGTACATCTTCATGATTAACAAGAAATCCAGGAGCTTTATTAGAAAGGGATGGAGCAAAATCAGAGACTCTTGTGCTTAATTATTATGTCTTGTGCTTTCGTTCATTACTCGTTAGTATAGGTATCCAGTATATGGCAGTCTCTATTAAAACTTGTGATGTAAAAAGTAATTAATCAGTTATTGTTGTTGAAACTCTTGTTCCTCTTGTTTCGTACCGTGATTTATTTGGTTGTCACATTATTATTAATCTTTATATTAATTCAAGTGCACGTGTGATTTTCTTCCATATATGTGCAACGTAATTTGGTGTAAATCTTGATTCTTGATTCTTGATCACTTGAAACTTTTCCATGCAAAACTTATATCTCCTGTAATACAAATATATTGCCTTGATACATATAGAAAACAGAGTATGACCTGCCCAAAGAGGGAAACTGGTGGTGCTGTGTGCTTTTTGACATCTTTAAAAACATCTACAAGCATGGGTAGAAATACCAAGAAGACAAACAACCAAACTGCCAAGGGATTAAAAAATGGAGAAAAGGATAGATTAAATAATAACATTAAGAAGAAGATGTTGTGGTGAGCTTAAACTGCATTTTCTTATGTCTTTAGTAACAAATCCTTGTTGTATCAGACGTAAAGCATCCCCAACTGAAACTCACTTTTCAAGTAAGGTGATAGAACAGTTGTTTCTGGCTTCACACATATGCAGGTGGATGGATCATCCCAAAGTTTGCCACCCACTCCTGCAATACAGAGAAGAAACGAGAAGCTCAACACGTTACTTGTTCTGTTGAAAGAAAGTATCTTAGTGATCCTTGCTAACATTTCTGACAGAAACTGGTGAAGAACAAATGAAACTGAAGAAAAATAGAAGGAACACTCCTTACGTTAAAGATGCTTGATCTGCCAAGCCAAACAATTTGATAAAGAAACAAGAAAGTTGACAATAACGCATTCTTGGACTAAAAGAAGCAAAGAAATAAGGAAGTTATAGAAAGAATAAAATGAAGAAAAAATAAAATGTAATGCAAAAGTCGTTTAGGTAACCAGCGGAAGGGGAGTTCCTTGAGGAACTGGGCTAATAAGACCATGCAAATCATCGAGGAACTGCAATCGACAGGGTAAAAATCAAATCTTGCAAAGAAAATATACAAATATTCATTCAATCTCAATTTCCTTGCACAACAATATGTAATCAGTTATCAAACATTCCAATTGTAAAGAATGAAAGAAAGTAAAAACTACTACAAGGCTTCCTTTCTTGAACATTTTCTTTTGCTCATCCTTGATTTCTTTCCAGAACAAACATAAATGGATAAAAAGAAGCAGCACAGAGCACCTAGACTCTCTTCTATTAAAAAACTTGAACATGGAGGAAAAGTTTAACTTGACCTTATGTCATGCGCGCCCTCGGCATTTTTATTGGATTTTCTGATGTATTTTTGTTGGAAAATTCCATCATGTGGGGCCACACATGTAAATATTAAATGTGTTGTGCTATCTTTTGGTTAAGCCTAAATAAAGTGATATAATTAAGATTTAAAGTTTTAAGGCTTAAGGGTATAATTGTCATGGAATTAATGTGTAGATACCAGAGTGCTATATCTAATTTGATGAGGGGCCAAATTAGATATAGCAAAACCTATAATAATCTTATTATAGTATATTAGGGTTATGGTCCCCAAATTGCACAATACTTTTTCTTGTCTGCATCCCCATCAACAGATAAAGAGAGAACAATTTAGGGTTCCTAAAGATTGTGATAATTTGGAAGATCACAACCCATCCACCGGTCTCCGACAATGGATTCAGGTACGCTTCCGCATTATCTTATCTCCCTTTTCTCTTGAATTAATATGGGTTAATAATATGTATTTAGGGTTTGATTAATCATGATCTAGAAACATGTTTAGGTTGAGATTCGGATTAATTATGTGCCTATGCATGTTGATTATGTTTAATCAAATCACTTACAAGTGGTATCAGAGCCACCCATGATTGATTCTTGAGTATTTGATTGATTTTCGGAGATATTTTGTTGTGTTGTTAAAGTACTGTTATAATATATGTTGTTTAATAAATCAGTGCCATGGATTCAGATATATGTTTGATATATTGCTTAATATAAGTCTCTGATACATGGATTTAGAATAAACGAATAAAGATATATTGTTTGTGGTATTGTTTGTTTGACTTTTGAATATAATATTATTTTTTTGTTCAATTTTTCTGGATCCGATTGTTACATCAATAATATTATTTTGTATTGTTTATGACTGTTTTGTGAGTATCAGATATATATTTGGTATTGTCTATGACTGATATTTTGTGAGTATCAGATATATATTTGGTATTGCATTGTTTATGAATGATTTTTTTTTGGTGGGGATTAAGTCTCCTTTGCATGACCCATGCGATCAGATCGGTCGTTTGTGTGGGTTGTGCCGCCGTCCGTCGTCTCCTCCTGGTGATGGCGTAAGGTTTGGGCGGCGGCAACCTAGGGTTTTCTGAAAATTTTCTTTATTTTTGCTTAGGCCCCTCTTTTGAAAATTTGAAATTCTTGAAGGGTCTATTTTGTAATTTGTTTGGGCCATTGTGTGATTTTGACAAAATATGGAGGTCAGTTTGTATTTATTGAAACTTTAGGGGCTTTTCTGTTATTTTACAAACTCAGGGACCGATTTGTAATTATAAACTTGAGGGACCTTTCTGTAATTTTGCAAAATCAGGGCTCAATTTGTAATTTTGATTAAAAAAAATAAAAAATAAAAAAATTCAACTCAAATTCAAATATTTTGTGGTATATCTTTTATGGTTAAATAAAGTAGTTCATCATTCTAAATGGGCTAATTGAAACAAGATGTCGCCAAAGTGACCTCTCTTGTGTAGATTGTTCATAAGGGATGTTGGATGTTTGTGTGTGGGTAAATTCATGCTGGTGTTAGCCGGCCCAAAGGAAGGTTGATACTTGGCCGAATTGCACACACACCTGTGGTGGTAAACATGTGACGATTATAAGGTTTTACATGTGAATAATAAGTCGATCCAAAGATAGATTTATTATTTGACATGAATTATTGTCAATGTTTGATCACTACAACAAGAGTACCATTTACAATTAATATTACTGTCCAAAGACTTGATATTAATGTTGTGCTAGGTATCTTGAGATGGGTCTTACCATTATTTGAATTTGTTGATTATTGTATTTGGTTATTAATGTGTGCATGTTTGTTTGTTTGTTTTGTTCTCTTTACAGCTAGTGTTTCTACTATATCTGCTAATATCAATTCTAGACCTGTGCTTAATGGGACCAACTTTAAGGATTGGAAGGAGAACATAGAAATTGTTCTCGGCTGCATGGATCTAGACCTTGCACTTCAGATTGAGCAACCCGCTTCTCTTACGGCTGCAAGTTCTCCTGATGACAGGAAGAACTTTGAGAAGTGGGATCGCTCAAATCGCATGAGTCTTATGATCATTAAACGCGACATTCCGGAGGCATTTAGGGATGCGGTATCTGAAAAGATAACCAAAGCCAAAGAGTTCCTAGCCGAAATTGAGAAGCGTTTTGCGAAAAACGATAAGGCAGAAACAAGCACGCTTTTGCAAAACTTGATTTCTATGAAGTATAAAGGCAAAGGGAACATAAGGGAGTACATTATGGAAATGTCTCATATTGCTTCAAAGCTTAAGGCACTAAAGCTCGAGCTGTCTGACGACTTGCTCATGCATTTGGTATTAATATCACTTCCTGCACAATACAGTCAATTTAAGGTCAGTTACAACTGCCAAAAGGAGAAATGGACTCTTAATGAGCTCATTTCTTATTGTGTGCAAGAGGAAGAGAGATTGAAGCAAGACAGGACTGAAAGTGCTCATTTGGCTAGCACCTCTAAGGATAAGGGCAAAAAGAGGAAGAATAATGAAGCTGCTAAGGGTCCAGCTCAAAAGAAACAACAACAAGACAATGAGGGCTGTTTCTTTTGCAACAAGTCTAGACATGTGAAGAAGGACTGTACCAAGTATCACGCTTGGCGTGCAAAGAAAGGTACATTTCTTTCTTTGGTCTGTTCTGAGGTAAATTTAGCTTCAGTACCTAGAAACACGTGGTGGTTAGATTCTGGTGCTACTACTCACATCAGTGTTTCTATGCAGGGTTGCCTGAGCTACCGAAAGCCAAGTGATGCTGAAAGACACATCTTTGTGGGCGATGGCAAGTCGGTAGAAGTGGAGGCGATAGGGCATTTTAGGTTGTTATTAGGAACTAGTTACTATTTGGATTTATTAGATACTTTTGTTGTACCGTCTTTTAGACGGAATTTGGTTTCAGTTTCTTTATTGGACAAGTCTGGTTATTATTGTTCATTTGGAAACAATCAATTCAGTTTATCTATAAATTCAAATGTTGTTGGAACTGGTTCTCTATGTGTATATGACAACTTATATTTGCTTGATACAATCGTTTCTTATAATGAAACCTTGCATGTGGAATCACGAGGTACTAAACGCAAACTAAGTAAAGAAAATTCGGCCACATTATGGCACAAACGCTTAGGTCACATCTCTAAGACTAGAGTTGAGCGGCTTGTGTCTGATGGGATTTTAGATTCTCTTGACTTTACAGACTTTGATGTTTGTATTGATTGCATCAAGGGATAACAGACCAAAATAAAGAAATCAGGTGCCAATAGAACTACAGACGTTTTAGAATTGATACACACGGATATCTGTGGACCATTCCCTACGGCTTCTTGGAATGGTCAACAGTATTTCATATCATTTATAGACGATTACTCACGCTATGGGTACCTATTTCTTATTCATGAGAAATCACAGTCTTTGGACGTGTTCAAATCATTTAAAGCTGAAGTTGAGAACCAACTCAACAAAAGAATAAAGAGTGTCAGGTCTGACCGTGGTGGTGAATACTATGGCAGATATGATGGATCAGGTGAACAACGTCCAGGGCCGTTTGCTAAATTCCTAGAGGAATGTGGAATCGTCCCACAGTACACCATGCCAGGATCACCTAGCATGAATGGTGTAGTTGAAAGGCGAAACCAGACTCTTAAGGATATGGTAAAGAGTATGATTAGTCATTCCTCCTTACCAGAGTCACTCTGGGGAGAAGCACTCAAAATAGCAGCTTATATTCTAAACAGAGTGCCAACTAAAGCAGCTGCAAAAACACCTTATGAGCTTTGGACAGGCAGAACGCCTAGTCTAAAGCATTTTCACATTTGGGGATGTCCAGCTGAGACAAGGCCTTACAGGCCATATGAAAAAAACAATTGGACTCCAAAACTGTGAGCAATTACTTCATTGGCTACTCTGAGCGATCTAGGGGTTATAAGTTTTTTCATCCTACACTTAGGTCAATTTTTTAGACGGGAACTGCAACATTTTTGAGGATGTTGAGTTTGGGGGGAGAAATAAGTTTAGAGACATTGTCTTTGAGGATGAATCGGTTTCGATTCCCACTATTGCTTTTGACAATGTGCAGGTTTCTATACCTGTCATTGATCAAGAAGCAAATCCGGATCCTCAACCAGATAATGTTGATCAACCCCCCATTCAAGATGAGGTAATTGTTCCTGAGGAACAAACTCAACAACCTCAAGAACCAGTGCCATTAAGGCGATCCACTAGAGAAAAGAGAAATGCTATTTCGGACGATTTTCTCGTATTTCTCCAGGAACATGAGGAAGACATTGGAATGGTGGAAGATGATCCAATCAACTTCCATCAAGCCATGCAAGGTTCCAACTCTCAAAAGTGGATTGATGCCATGATTGAGGAGTATAAGTCTATGCAAGACAATAAGGTTTGGGAACTTGTCCCATTACCAAAAGGTGCGAAGCCCATTGGTTGTAAATGGATTTTTAAAACCAAAAGGGATTCAAAAAGTAATGTGGAGAGGTATAAGGCTCGTCTTGTAGCTAAAGGCTTTACCCAAAAGGAAGGAATTGACTTTAAAGAGACTTTCTCTCCGGTTTCAACGAAAGACTCTTTTAGGACAATTATGGCACTTGTTGCACATTTTGACCTTGAGCTTCATCAGATGGATGTCAAAACGGCGTTTCTCAATGGTGACATTGACGAAACAATTTATATGGTGCAGCCAGAAAACTTTGAGTCAGGAGACCCAAAGAATATGGTCTGTAAATTGACGAAATCCATCTATGGACTCAAGCAAGCTTCCCGTCAGTGGTACCACAAGTTTCATCAAGTGATTATCTCGTTTGGTTTTGAGATAAACGCTGTTGATAATTGTGTATATCACAAATTCAGTGGGAGTAAGCATATATTCTTGGTTTTGTATGTCGATGACATACTGCTTGCCACAAATGATATAGGCATGTTGCACGAAACTAAGAGATTTCTATCAAAGAATTTTGAGATGAAAGATCTTGGTGATGCCTCCTTTGTATTAGGGATCCTGATACAACGAGATCGCTCTCAGGGTTTTCTTGGATTATCACAAAGGAGCTATATCGATAAAGTACTCAAAAGATTTGGCATGCAGGACAGCAAACCAGGTGACACCCCTATCGCTAAAGGAGACAAGTTTAGTCTCAATCAGTGCCCTAAAAATAACCTTGAAGTTAAGGAAATGCAGAAGATTCCATATGCATCAGCTGTAGGGAGTCTAATGTATGCTCAGGTGTGTACGCGTCCGGATATTGCGTACATTGTTGGTATGTTAGGTAGATATTTAAGTAACCCTGGGATGGATCATTGGAAAGCAGCCAAACGGGTTATGAGGTATTTACAGAGAACAAAAGATCACATGCTCACATATAGGAGATCGGATCAGTTGGAGATCATAGGGTATTCCGACTCCGATTATGCTGGATGCCAAGACAGTAGGAGATCCTCATCAGGCTACATATACCTGTTGGCTGGTGGAGCTATTTCTTGGAGGAGTGCCAAACAGACACTCGTAGCTTCTTCCACCATGGCAGCAGAGTTTGTAGCATGTTATGAGGCATCCAATCATGGGATATGGCTACGGAATTTTGTCACTGGGCTGCGCATTCTGGAGGGTATTGAAAGACCACTCAAACTATATTATGACAATAAGTCAGCAGTGCCATATTCCAACAACAACAGGAGCTCATCTAAGTCAAAGCATATTGACATTAAGTTCCTAGTTGTGAAGGAGAGAGTGCAGAGTGGACAAATATTCATAGAGCACATTGGGACAAACTCCATGATAGCGGATCCGCTTACAAAGGGATTACCACCCAAGGTCTTTCATAAGCACACTGCTCATATGGGTGTTATTTTGTGTGAGGATATCACATTATAGTGGGAGTTTGTATTATTTTGTATTTCATTGCTTTATGTTTGATTTTGGACATACTTATGCATTTATGTATTTGGATATTTTTCTGATCAGAAATAAAGTATTCAGTTCATTTCACTCTGTTACATTATATTAAGTATTGATCTCACTAAAGAATAAAGTAGGACCAGTTGAAAATAGACATGTATAGATCACACTGCATGTAATTTCCATGCTACGCATCTATGATTGATCTATGTCATTTGGTTATGTTGGTGTACGTGACCATTGATGGGTTTAGTCACGATAAATGTGACGAAAACCGCTTTGATCCTATAACAGCATAATCAATGGACGAGATTGTTCAGATATATCCTATAATTGTGATAGCAAAATTTTGGAGCTCATAAAGTCATACACATTTGTAAAGTTACATATGTGGCCCAATGGGAGATTGTTGGAAAATTCCATCATGTGGGGCCACACATGTAAATATTAAATGTGTTGTGCTATCTTTTGGTTAAGCCTAAATAAAGTGATCTAATTAAGATTTAAAGTTTTAAGGCTTAAGGGTATAATTGTCATGGAATTAATGTGTAGATACCAGAGTGCTATATCTAATTTGATGAGGGGCCAAATTAGATATAGCAAAACCTATAATAATCTTATTATAGTATATTAGGGTTATGGTCCCCAAATTACACAATACTTTTTCTTGTCTGCATCCCCATCAACAGATAAAGAGAGAACAATTTAGGGTTCCTAAAGATTGTGATAATTTGGAAGATCACAACCCATCCACCGGTCTCCGACAATGGATTCAGGTACGCTTCCGCATTATCTTATCTCCCTTTTCTCTTGAATTGATATGGGTTAGTAATATGTATTTAGGGTTTGATTAATCATGATTTAGAAACATGTTTAGGTTGAGATTCGGATTAATTATGTGCCTATGCATGTTGATTATGTTTAATCAAATCACTTACAATTTTTGTGTATTTTACAGGTTGAAGGTTGCTGGAAAATAGAATGAAGAACAGATTTGAAGAACATTGAAGAAGGATTGAAGATAAGGTTGAGATGAGAGAGAAATAGATCAGAATATTAGAGAGATAGAGAGAGAGAGAGAGAATATAATTTAGTTGAGAAATGATTGTAATATTTCATGCTCTCAAATGCTGTTACAGACTTTGGATCTAAAGTAAATTGTAAGCAATTGTAAAAAGACTCAAATAAGATTTGGAAAATAATTCCCTATAGTTGACTCATAATAACTATTATAGACTTTTAGGGGGATAATTCCCTACAACAGACTCACACTAAACAGGATAGGACCGTATGGAAAATGATTCCTTACGGTAAGACACAAGCTATTTATTATAGACATTCACTAAATCCATAACATTATCCCTAAATTTCTCAATCATTACATTCTCTTTCCCTTGAGAGCATTCTTGTCCACAAGGATGGAAACTTAGAATAGTGACCCAATTGTTCAATAAACTGAAATGAGAGACCAATTGCAATTGTGGCCCAACTGAAATAGGAGACCAATTGCCTTAGTGGCCCAAATGGCCCCAAGTCTGCTGTTGACCCAATACGAAAAGAGGTGATCCAAGCATCCAACAACCAGTCCAATAATTGGCCCAAAATCTGATTGACCCAAGCAGAGTAGCTGACCAACTTCGACAAAGGCATCTGATATTCCAAAACGCACACAAGCCCTGCATATTGAACCGTACGTATTGTATAGCCCAGCATATCTTGTCCCTGGCTTCAGCCTTATTCAAATACAAAACTACAAGGGCAAGTTCTGCTCTAGTACTCATTCTTTATGCTGTATACACCTGCAAATTCAAGGTACTAGCAGTTCATTATCGCCCATGAAACAAATAATTATACAAGAGAATAAGCTAAAGAAAACTCAAAAAACCAACAACAATTAACCCAAGTCAAGCAAGAAAAAACAACATACGAAAAAATTAGTATTTTAATCCAAAATGAAGGAGCCTTAAACAAGATTGTCTACAAATTAAAAAAGAAGAGCTAGTTGTATGAGACACTTGTGTCATGTCACAGTAAAATATAATAAAAATATAATTGATATTTTTATTACATAAATTTTCATTTAAAATATAATATTATCTTAATCGTTATAATCACGGTCAAATTAAAACTACTTTACAATTTCTAATTTCTAAGTTAATAAAAAACAAGTAAAATAATTTTGTTATATATAAAAAAAAAAAAAAAAAAGTGACTAAGAGCTGACGTAAATTCACAAAATTCAAAGCTAATACAATATATAAACCCATGTCTTCACTCTGCATTGTGATTGTATTATGAAAGTTATTTTGTATTAGGCAATCCAATACAATGACATGGCTAAACATGTCTAATGGACTATTTTATACAATATTGTTCTTATACAATCCAATACAATACAGGGGTTCTAAACGTATACTTAATGCTTAATGTTATAGATCGATCTAGAGATATTTGAGTTCTTTTATTTAATTATTAGTTTCAAATGATCATATCCTAATTAGAAGTGATTTTTAATTTTTTAACCAAATAATTTTAAAAGCTTTTAGATGTGAAAGTTCTTCTTATTGGGACAACCCATTAATTATTGAATCAAGATAACGTTCGTTTCAAAACCATCATCATTGTCATGTGACTCATGTCGATCCACCAATAATGTTTAAAAAAAAAAAAAATGGTTTTAATAAAATAATTAGAGAGTATCCGAGGCAGTTTCTTTGGTTGGTCTCTAACAAAAAGCCTTTTCACTTTTTTAGTTTTCACATTCTGTTTATAATGTTTGTAATTATCTTCAATAACGTTGAATTCACATGGCATTACTGTCATCATATATTCGATCTTGTGTGTGTACAGTGTACAACCCATCTTTTACTTTTGATTGTGATGTGTTGTTGGATGACAAGTGAATTGTGATGCCATATACACTATACAGTGTGTTGAAAGAAGAATATCATGATCGAACATTCTTATGTTTGTATGTATTTTTTTTTTTTTTTTTTTTGTAAAGTATTACAATGTAATTTGGGTTCTTTATAGAGGGGAGGATACAAATCCACAATCTCATGGTGTAGGTATGAGGGGTTTATCATCGAACCAACCATTTTGTCAAATCTTGTATGCAGCTTTCAAAGAAGAATTATGAGACTTTGCCAACAAAATTAAACTTTAGATGGTAAATTACATTAGAAAGCTTTAATTTAAAATTATTGCTGATCACCCAAACACCTCCATTTTATTAAGTAATCAAACTTTAAGGAGAATTATGTGATATGGTATGAGTTCAAATCGACAAATAGACTTTTTCCCAACACCTAAACACTCATGTTTCACATTTAATAGATTGTATAGATTGTATTATTGTCATAGTTCAATGGAGGAGGAAAAGATAAGAAACTATAAGGTCCACCAAATTGAATTATTAAAGATCAAACGATTATTAAAGATCAAATGTTTCCAAAAATGTAGGAGCAACATTTTTTTCTCTAAGAATCAATTTAGGCACACATAGTACAGGATGTGATATAAAGTCATCACTTTGTAGGTTTTTTTTTTTTTTTTTTTTTTTTAATTAATTGTGTGTGCATGTCATTGTCAGTGAAAGAAACTGAAAGAAAGATTGTCACGTGCCCATGTAAATATGTGATAATGGTTTGGTTGTGGTGGTGGTGGTTGTGTCATGTGTCCTTGCAAGGGAGAGTGAAAGTGAGATTGCCATTTTTGGGCGGACAGAGAAAAACGAGTGAAAGAGAGATAGGAAGGAGAGAAAGGAAGCTGAAAAGGAGAGGGGAAAGAGAGGGGAATTGTTTTAATGGTTTTCTATTGACTCAAGCGGTGTGTCCATACTCCATACCATCCGAAACAATTTAGAGCTTGTTTGGTATACTTGATTGTATTGGATTAGATTGTATTGTATTAGTTTTATACAATCCCAGGGTTTGTAAAATCAACATATCCACAGATATATCCATATTTTAGAGGGACCGATATTGAAACAGGGGTAATATCCAATGTCTAGCAAATATCCGGTGGATTGTTCGAATCAAGGTAGAAATGTATCTTATATATTTGAACCAGCAAGGAATTCATTTTGGTTTTAAATTTCAGACATACAATATATTATTATGTATGAATTATGATTTATGATAGAATCTTGGAAGAATGGAACTATACATATATTTTAATCATAATTTTGTTTATTGAATCTCTTTATATTGTATATAATATTGTAAAAATGAAACAAAATATTATTCTATTAAATACTCAATTTTAAAAATTATATACATACTCTATCTATGTTATAATTTATAATAAACTCATAACTATGCTAATTTATCGTTGAAATATGATTCATTTGATGTATAATTATTTGTTTAAGCTTGTTCTAAAGTTTCACAAAAAAATTCTAAACTTTAGATGTAAATATCCATCATTTTTTTAATTTTTTACCAAATATCCACCGATATCGATAATATCCCCAATATATCCATAAATTTAGAAGTCCGATATGGATACTGATACCAATATTGATATTTTATTCCTTGTGCAATCCTATGTTTTGTGATATTTTGTATTAAACTGTATTAAATTATACAATATTTGGATGTAATTTTTTGTTTATCGATTTTTTATTATCTAATAAATTGATATATTTTTAAAATAAAAAACATATTATTAAATATATATTTACTATATTTTATTTTTAAAATAATAATTAATATATCATTGATATTTTTATTACAGTTTTTTTAATATTATATTAGATTAATATTTCTTTGAATAACATTTTATTTTTATTTTCGTTTAATTAAATTTATATAATATTTATTTAATTTCCTTTTAATTTTAATTTTAATATTACAATAAAATTATATTATTTTTAAAATTATTATTATCATTAGAATTTATTATCAATATTATTATTATTAAATGTATTATTATTGTATAGTGTACAATAATAATTTATTGTTATTATTATTAGAATTTGACTAGTTTGCTTTTCACTTTCACACTGAGCGTCATCTATATCAACAAGATTAATATCACAATTTGGAGCTTAACTTTGAGTGTTCATTGAATTATTACTATCGAAATCAAGATTTGGTTGTGATAAAGACATTTCAACCTGTATAATTTAGCAATTAACTTCAAATGAATACTCAGTGTGAAAACAATTTTCTAATAATCTCTATAAAATAAAAGAAAAGGCAATATCAGTGCATATAATTGCACATCAGAGCAATAATTTTCTAATAATCAAGCAAAGTTGGAAATTTATAACATGTACGTGGGAAATTTATATTCTTACAAAGTTGGAAATGGAATCATGCAAAAATTAAAATGTGTAAATAGCAGCTATGAAAATCTATAAACGTGTAAACAGCAACTATGAGATTTAAATTAAAATTTAGCAAAAATATATCTATCAATTCAATTCTAAAGAAGATTGGACCTCTAATAAAGTTTGGCAATTGTCCACATCAACTGACTAGCTGTGATTAACATTATTTCATAATTATAATGAAGCTTTCCATTTGGGTTCTCATAAATTGATGAAGAAAATCTACAGATAATCATATAAGGCCCCTCCAAAGAACGAAGATTCATCTACCATTCCTATTTGTGGCCCCCACCACCCAATCAAAACCATCATTAATTTACGTGATTTTTTATTAGGATCACGTTGGGCTTTTTTTTTTATTCTGTGGGGTAGAATGTTGGCTAAGTTATTTGGGGTTTGGTCGGTGCGTGGATAGGATATGATTATTTTCATGGGATTGGATTGAATTGGATTTGACTAATTTATTTGGTTTTCAATTAGGATCACGTAGGGTTTTTTTTTTTAATTTATTTTTTTTTTTTTATAAATTATGTGTGGTCAAATGTTGACTAAGTTATTTGGGGCTCGTTTGATGCGCGAGATATGATATGATTATTTTTATAAGATTTGATTGAATGGGATTGGATTGGACTAAAATTAGTGTTGTGATACGTTTGGTACTGTATGAGATAGGATTAAAACAGTCCTATATCTCGTTTGGTGTGGTATGAGATTGGATTAAAAAATAATTTTACCATATATTTAATACCGTGCGAAATTGATTAATATACAATTAAATTAAATTATTTTTAAATAAATAAATTATTTTAATTATTTTAAGAAAATAAATCTAAAATTAATATTAAGGAAAAAAATATTTTAATTAATATTTAATAGTTTAAAAATATTTTAAAATATTATAATAAGATATATTAAATAAATATAAATTTTTATAATTAAATATAAAATAAAATAACAAGATTTTTTTAAAAAATATGAGACTAAATAGCCCCACATCACCTAGATAAAATAATTGCATAGAATTGGATTGGTTAAAATAATTATTTAAATTAAATTTTGAAACAATTAAAATATTTAAAAATAATTAAAATAAATATTTAAAAATAATTAAATAAATATTTAAAACAAATTTTAAACAAAATAATATTTATTTTTATTTGTTAAAATTGAAAACTATTATTGTTTAAATTATTTTATTAATTCATATAAAAATAAATTGAAAAGAATATATATATATATATATATATATATAGTGGTGCGACTAATTTTAGTCCCACAGCCCCACCATTTGTGGTGGGACTAATTAGTCCCACATTGATGGGATAAATTGTTTGAATGGAATTAATTAATCATATTCTATCTTATCTCATGTAACAAACATAGCCTTGGTGGACCGGAACAGAGGTACATGATTGTCTATCAAAACCATTTAAAAATGTAGAGAAGAATATTTTTTAGTGGGAACTAACCGTTTGATTTTTTATTATTTTTTTATTTTTGTTTAATTGTCGTTTCACTCATCAATAAGTTTGTGTTTGGTAGATTTTTGAAATTGTGTGGTGGAGGGCTAGTCTTTGGAATTAATTATTGCTTAAGTAAATATGAAGAGTTTATATCTTTCACATGAACCCAATGTGCAAGGATAAAAAGGTATACCAAAATAATAATAAAAATAGAAACGCAAGATTACACTTTTATTTAAACATGAATCAACACTTTGATCAAACAGTTGACCATTGGAATTAATTTTAACCGGTCAAATATTATGAAATTGTAAAAAAAATAGTTATAGTGTTTGATAAATTTTCAAATTTGGTTTACAAGTAGATTTTATTGAACTTATTATTCACAAAAAAAAAAAATAAAATAAAATAAAATAAAATAAAATAAAATAAAATTCAATGAAAAATTCATTGAATTTTTTTTTTTTATTTTTTTATTTTTTATTCATTGAATTTTTTTTTTTTTTTTTTTATTATACTTTGAAATAAAAATATACCTATGATTTATAGTTCACTTCCTTTACAAGTTTCATTGCATAGTATATCAAATTCGACTCTTTATCATCTCTAAAAGAAAATTCAAGAGGAATTGATAAAAAAAATAAAGGTCCCCAATCGATAATACTCTAATATGTATATATATATATATATATATATTCAAATTAATTCAATGAATGAGTTTCTAGAATTCGATTAAAGAAGTTAATTTGTCATAATTAAAAGTGGTAGCTGAGTTAAAGCATCACTAGTGTAATCATGTGAAAATAATTTAGATGGGTTATGGTGGAGCACATGTTTGGAGGTTTGGATCGGACGATCTCGTCTAATTAATTACTTAGGTGTTTTTTGTTTTCTATTGTAAAAGTTTTTAATGGTTTCTTTTTTGTTTGTTCAAGTTGTTTACGTGAAAATAAAAAGTGCTCCAACTCATTCATTATCTTTACAATCAAGAAGCTTTATGACTCAAGGTTTACAAATTTTGTATTTATTTAACAAGCATGTTTTGTTAAACTAACATATTCTCACATTAACAAGATTAATTAACAAGCATATATATATGTTTTGTTCTTTTGTACAGACACAGTGCTTGGATTGTACAGAGATTATTATGGAAAGCTATTAGACAACTGGGTAAGCAACCATGTAGAATACAGCATAAATATATATACTACTCAGTTTGCATGTAAAACCAAACTGGAAATACATTTATAATTACATTTGATCTGATTTTCAGGTGCTGCTTTGTCGGAGCCATAATCTTGTCATTGAGGCATAACTGGAAAATCCTGCATTTAAACTATTTTCAGTTGCAGGTGCTGCTTTTCAATTTCAAACAGAGTTACGGTTGGACAGTACAATCAGGGTCATCTCCATCTAGCAGTGGGGCTTCATTACCTCCAAAAAATAAACAATTTTTTTCAAAGTTACCATCACAACAGAAATATCATTACAATGTAAAAAATCCACTAATATAACTACAAAAACAAGAATATAAAAAATAATAATAATAATACTAATAATAAAGAAGAATAAAAGAAAATTATTAGTTGTAAGTATGAAAAAGATTTATTTTTTTTTCTTCGGGATCTGAAACCCTGGTCTTCTTCAATCAATATCATTAACACCATTTTTTTTTCCTTTTCAATCAATCCTCAATTAAAAGAAAGAAAAATAAAGATTTTTTTTTTTTTTTTTTTTTAGAATCAGAGAAAAATAAAATCCAGAATCTTTAATGGATTTTTTTTTTTTTTTTTAAGAATCATAAGAATTTATTTATTTTTCAGAAATCTGAACCCATTTTTGGAGAACTGGATGGAGGAGATCCGGTGAGAATCAAGGGCGTTTTTGGCTTTGATTCAGACATTTTTTTCACCGAAATCCAAACATAAAATAAACTAAAAAAAATGGGTTCAAAAGCAAAAGCAGTAGAAAATAAAACTATGGAGGAAGCTAGAGGGTATTTTTTGATATCAAAATGACATATTTACGTACAGTTGTTTTCTACTTTTGGGTTGATATATTAATTAATTTACCTGAACTGGTGTACCTGAAACCGGTGCCGGAACAGCAGCCACTGCCGCCGGTGTGACAGTGGTGGTGGTGGTGTAGAAGAAGAATCAACAGTGGTGGAGCTTTTTGTTCTTGATCTTTTCTTGTTTTTATTTCCGCTGTTGGTTTTTCAGAGTTGATTTAGGGTTGGTCATTGGTGAAGTTTGAGCCTTTGAGGTGCCCTTAATTTATAGAGAACAGAATGAGCATCTTAATTAACTACCGTGATCAAATATTTTTGTGTGTACACAATCCATATTTTACCATGGAGGAGGAAAAGATAAGAAAGTAAAAGCTCCTAATGATTCCAAAAATAATGATTACAATGGAGGAGCAACAATTTTTTAATAAAAAACGTATTATAAAATAATAATTAATATATAATTGATATTTTTATTACAATTTTTTTAATATTATATTTATCTTATATAATTTTTAGATTAATATTTCTTTGAATAACATTTTATTTTTATTTTCTTTTAATATTTATTTAATTTACTTTTAATTTTAATTTTAATATTAAAATAAAATTATATTATTTTTAAAATTATTATTATTATTATTATTAGAATTTATTATCAATATTATTACTATTAAATGTATTATTATTATTATTATTATTATTAGAATTTGACTAGTTTGTCTTCCACTTTCACACTCAACGTCATTTATATCAACAAGATTAATATCACAATTTAGAGCTTAACTTTGAGTGTTCGATGAATTATTACTATCGAAATCAAGATTTGGTTATGATAAAGACATTTACACCTTTAAAATTTAGCTATTAACTTTTAGTGAATACACGGTGTGAAAACAATTTCAATCTAAAATTTCTAAAATTTCAATCTATAAAATATCAGAACATATAATTGCAAATCATAGCAATAATTTTCTAATAATCGAGCAAAGTTGGAAATTTATAGCATGTACGTGGGAAATTTAGGGCCTGTCCTTTATCGTTTTACAGTGGCTGTTTTTGTTTTTGTTTTCCAAATCCAATTTCGAATATGCGTTCGTTATCGTTTTCCATTTTGTTTTTCATTTTATTTGTAAAACAAAAACAAAAACAAAAACAACAACAGTGTTAAAAGTGAAAAATTCCCAAAACAACTTTTTGGTGTTTTTCATTTTGTTTTTCGTTTTGTTTTTCGCTTTAAATAAAAACTCAATTTTTTTTTTCTTTTTTTCTTCTTCTTTCTTATTCCAGACCGTTGTTCTTCTTCCTCTCCTTCTCTCTTCTTCATTGTCACTCTTCTTCTTCTTCTTCGAATCTCTCCATCACTGTTCTTCTTCTTCCTTTGCTTCTCTCTTCTTCTTCTTCTTCTTCTTCTTCTTCTTCTTCTTCTTCTTCTTTTCTGACACCGTCACAGCTGCCACAAGCTTCGCGAAGTTCTTTCTTCGACGCCACCACTACCTGATCTCCGCCTCCCGACCGACGTGCTCGCGCCGCCGTCCGATGGCTTCTATCGGCACCAGATCCTCGGTATTCTCCAGTTGCTGCTAATGATGGGTCCATCGATTGATATGAAGATGCACCTCCCCTTCGAATGGATTGGAACGGGAACAGCAGAAGCAGCTCGGACGGTTGAATCTGGTTCAGATCCCGTCCACCGTTCGTCAGATCTGGTTGAATCTGGCTTTATTAAAGCTCTTCATTGAATTTGGTTGAAATCTCGGTAGAATTCTGGTACCTCCATGGTTGTTGTTGTTGCTGTGAAAACATATTAATTTGAAATATTTCTCATCAAAATCAAGTGTAAAAATTGAACAAAAATAAAGGTAATCTGAAAAATCAGAGAAATTCTTCTCTTCCTGCTCTGGGTGTTGCCCATATCTGACCAAAAAATAAAAATAAAAATAAAAATTCAACTCATTAATATTGGCATGTAAAATGATACCAGACGCGTTTTTTACGTTTTCATATTCGGAATACAACTTCCAGGATTTGCTACCAGACGCGTATTTGGATTTCGAAACTGAAACCAAAAACACTGTTTTCATTCTCATTTTTATTTCGTAATCCAAAAACAAAAACATCCTTTGAAAAACGTTACAGGACGGGCCCTTATACTCTTACAAAGTTGGAAATGGAATCATGCATGTGAAAGCAATCACCAATTTCACATTTGCATTAAAACATAGTTATCGAAAATCGAAAGTGTGGAACTTTAAACATAGAAAAGTAAATGAATTGGAAACAGCTGTCGGCTTGTAAACATTAAACAACCATTAAAGCGTGATCGATGCATGGGATTGGATTGGAATTGATACAGATAATCTAAACCATCAAAACCTCCATTAATTGATTATGATTATGTTGGGTTTTTTTTTTTTTTTTTTTTCTTTTTTATCCTGTGGGGTCAAATGTTGGCTAAGTTTATTTGGGGCTTGTTTGGAACGCGGGATATGATATGATTATTTTCATGGGATTGGATTGGACTAAAATTAATGATGGGATGTTTATGGTACTGCATAATTAGTCATTTATCTCGTTTGGTGTGGTATGAGATTGGATAAAAAAAATAATTTTATCATATATTTAATACCATCCGAAATTGATTAATATATAATTAAATTAAATTATTTTTGAATAAATAAATAATTTAATTTTTTTAAAAAAAATTAATATATTTAAAATTAATATTAAGGAAAAAACATATTTTATTTAATATTTAATATTTTACTAATATTTTTAAATATTATAATAAGATATATTAAAATGATTGCATAGAATTAGATTGGTTAAAATAATTATTTAAATTAAATTTTGAAAAAATTAAAATATTTAAAAATAATTAAAATAATTAAAATAAATATTTAAAACAAATTTTAAACAAAATAATATTTTATTTTTATTTGTTAAAATTGAAAACTATTATTTTTAAAATATTTAAAATAAAATATTTTATTAATTCACATAAAAAAATAAAATAAATTGAAAAGATATATATATATACAGTGGTGGGACTAATTAGTCCCACATTGATGGGATAAGTTGTTTGAATGGAATTAAATAATCATATCTCATGCAAACAACAAACATAGGATATAGGACTAAAATTAGTCATATCTGTGACAAACATGGAATTGGTGGACCGGAACGGAGGCACAAATTGTCTGTCAAAACCATTTAAAAATGTAGAAAAGAATATTTTTGAGTGGAAACTAACCATTTGCTTTTATTTTATTTTTGGATTACCGTTTTGCTCGTCAATAAGTTTGTGTTTAGTAGATTTGTGAAATTGTGTGGTGGATGGCTAGTCTTTGGAATTAATTATTGCTTAAGTAAATATGAAGAGTTCATATCTTTCACATGAACCCAATGTGCAAGGATAAAAAGGTATACCAAAAAAATAAAAAATAAAAAGAAACGCAAGATTACACTTGTACATGAATCAACACCATGACCAAACGGAATTATAAAAAAAAAAAACATAGGGATCCAAATGATAATACCCTTATTTTTTATCTTTGGCATTTAAATTAATTCAATGTATGAGTTTCTAGAATTCTATTAAAGAAGTTTGTCATAATTAAAAGTTGTACGTAGTTGAGTTAAAGCATCATCAATGTATTATGTAAGGAGCACCTATTTGAAGGTGTGGAAGAACTCATCTAATTAATTAGGTAGGGGGACCATGTTCAATTATTTTCTTAAACATGAACCGGGTCTTAGATTTTTATTCGATTTTACATTATTCATTATGGACCATCTGATTTGCTCATAATTTTCTCGGTCATGGACGAGTAAAATATCTTAGATACATTTAATTAATCACTCAAAGTTCATTTATGCTTTAGTTCACTTTTTCTTTGTACATTATTTTTTTGAAATAATATTGATTCAGAGTTTTATTTTTAGATGTGAAAACTCGAACCCACAACCTCGTGATACAAGTGTAAGATGTATACTACTAAACCAATCTCATCTTGTCTTTTCTTTGGACATTCAGTTATATCATATCAATTTTTATCTTAAATTGTTATTCATTGACCTGACTTATAGTTGGCATGTTTCCGACAAGACAAGGTTAGTCCAACAGTTAACCTCTCACACCCACACCATAAGGTTGTAGATTCGAGCCTTTCTCCCATCCCAAAAAACCTGAATTATAGTAATACTGTATTTCTATATATATGGTTGGCATGTTGTGGATGCTAAGCAGCTTCCTGGAAACTTCATTCGAATATGTTCAAGAGAATTATGTACTAGCAACAGTCCTCTCATTAAGATTACATTTATTAACCTGCTTTTGTTTACTTTAATTTGAGACTTGTAATAATTGAAGAAGAAGCCTTATATTTTACACCTAGCTTGTAATAATTAATTAATTAATTAACTCAGAGGTAGTCAGGTGCATGCGTAATTATGAAAATAATTCTACATATTATATATATAATGAATATATATATATATATATATATATATATATATCCTATATATATATAAAAGAGCCTTATTTTTCCAAAAGGTTATTTCATGGTGTGACCATTTATATTATTTCCCTTTGTGTCCTTTTTTTTGTTTTACTTCCTACAATTGTCCAATTTACCCCTTTGTGTCCTTTTCCAATTCAGGTGTGATCAAATGATTTATTTCCTCTTTTATCCTCTCTTTTTTCCCCTTTTAACGTGTCTCAAACCACCAACATCAAACCCAGACCCAACAAATCACACAAGCCACAAGACAAAACTCAGTTAATCTACACAATCCAGATTCAATTAAAGTTAAAAAAACCTGAAAAATCAACTACATACACAACAACAACTAACACAACGAACACATTGAAAACACCATAAAAATCCAAAAATCATCAAATGTCATCCATAAAATCTGAGATCTACAAAAGAAAAGGTAAATAAACCAATAGATTGATGCTACTAGATAGATCTAAATTGAAGATCAAACGAAAATAATAAAAAAAAATTAATCTCGAAATCCATACATAATTAAAAAAAATTCTTGAAATCAAAATTCTAATTTTGAAACAGAGAAGAAAACTAAGACAAAAATCTGGAAAGAAAAAACAGTTAACATATGTGGATGAAATAAAATAAAAGAAAAAAACTCAAATGCAAGCACCACAGAATAACCTAAAAACAACAAATAGAACATACAATCAAAAACCGAACAAGAGAAGAAAATTGAAATAAAAATCTATGAAGGAGAAATTTAAAACTCTAAACCAGAGATGGAATGTGAAGAGAAGAAGGGATTGGTTTAGGAGGGAGAGTTTGGAGATTTGTTTGGTTAAGACTTTGTTAGTTTACGATTTAAGAGGGATTTCGCCATGGATATAGGTGTTGTTTTGCTAAGAAAGTAGAGAGAGATGAGGGTTTGAAGTGGATGACCGAAGAAAGAAAAGAGAGCTGCGTTAGGGATTGTGGGTGAAAAGAAGAGAATTTCTATAGTTAGGATTTCTATTTCAATAAAACGGTGTCGTTTAAGGAGTTGCTGAACATGTAGAGAAAAAAATAAAAATAAAATATTATCTCACAAGTGATGGTTTCAGCTTTTGGGTGGGCGCAAGTGGTTTTCTGTTTTAGGCTGGTGAGACATTTTTAACCTTATAGGACCAGTTGTTAACATTTAATAGTTAAGGGGCAATTTTGGGTTTTGGATTGATTTTGACCAAAATGAGTGGGCCACGCAATGTTCCTTTGTTTATTATTATTTGTTAATAAAGTTGATGAATGATTTGAATTTACCTTTTATTTATTTATTTTTTTCTCTTACCTGTTTGCTGGGTGTTTCTTTTGTGCCTAGCTAGATCTATAGTAATAATAATAATTAAATGGGTGCTTAAAGTAATAATTAAATTTTAATTTACTAATGGAGTATCTTAGTAATTTCCCAGTTTGATATTTTTTAGTGTTATTTATCAAGTTTTTAATTAAGTAAATAAATTGTGATATGATTATATTTTCTCTGTGCATGTGCAGATTTATCAATATGGAATCTTTATGTATCGATATATGTTATAAAAGTCTGCTCTAAAATGTTGTCGAAAAACTAAATATCGATAAATACAGTTATGGATATAAAGTTAATGGTCCAGAACTGTATAAAGCATACGTTCAGATCGATCTTGGTATTGACTCCGAACTCAAAACCGAAGTGTTCTGAGGTAAACTTTCAAACAACAAAAATGAGTCTAAGTAAGATGCAGCTAAAGAAACAGTTGATTACCTGCAAAGACATTACAAATTTGAAGTTTGTGATGCCAACTTCTCAAACTATCAATACTATAAATGGTGTTACCATAGAATGAATGAAGGATACGGTAAGACAGCTAAAGAGAATAAAGCTTTAAAAGCTAAAATTAAGAAATACAAAGCTATTTTAAATCGAATATCCAATGATGATTGTGAATCATCTACCGCTGATAATTTGTAATCATTTTATAATTATTATTATTATGTAGTAAACTATAAGATGTACTTGCTATAAATATATTTGTATTTAAAATTTAATATTATAAATTTGGCACGTGCATTGCACGTGCCTCTCCCACTAGTATATATATATATATATATATATCTTATGTTAACTAATAAATCAAATATTTTGTATTAAAGTTTTGTATATACTGAAAACCGAGGGATCAATTTGTGTAATAGATCAAACTAGAGGGACTAAAATGGATTTCACCCTTACTTATATATTCAAGTTATGTGATTCTACAACAAATGTATACATGAAAATATAGATGTAGATTCAACATCAAACAACATTACAAATATGGCTTCTCATCACTTTTAACTTTTGAATTAATTAAACTTTAAGATTATATTTAACAACGGTTACTAAAAACATTCTCATGAAAACAAACATTTATTTTTAAAAGTGAAGAAGTATATTCAAATTAAAAATAAAACAAACATTCTCTGTTTCATAAATTAAAAAGATTAAGGGTATGTCTGGTATCGTTTTTAAAATAGCTAGTGTTTTTTAAAACGATTTTTAAAAATGAAAATCATGTTTTAAAAACATATTCTTGCTTTATTTTCATTTTCCACCGATTAAAATGTTAATAATTAAGGTAATTTGGTCTTTTAATTAAGATTGTTTTTCTAGTTAGTAATAATTGAATTTGCATTCACGTGAATCAATTGTCACTTAGCTTTATTTATAGGGTTAATATTATAAACCTCCCCTCACCTTTGAACTATTATTGGATGTATAGTTATAAATGCTTTTATTTTAGAAACCTCCCCTATGGACAAACACCGTTAGCATCCCGTTTGTATTGACTGAGTTTGACCGTTAAAAAAGTCCAAAAATATCTCTATTTAAACTTTAATTGTATGAATTGACCATTATACCCTCATACTTTTACCAAATAAATTAGTTTATAGGGGAGGTTTCTAAAATAAAAGCATTTGTAACTATACATCCAATAATAGTTCAAAGGTGAGGGGAGGTTTTTAATATTAACCCTTATTTATATTACAAAATTCACGTGACTCCACTGAGATGTATCTTTCACTTAACAAGATTTTTTTACTTGTTTAAATTAATTAATTCCTTGTTTACTTGATCAATGTATTATAAAAAATCCAATTAGATATATAATATCTTTATTAATATCAAATTTATGTATTTCGTTTATTTTTCTAGGGTCCTTCTCAGATCAAATGAAAAGAAATTTCGGGATCGAAGTTACATATATAATAATATATTATATATTTGCTCTGACATGTAGATTATTAACATGTCGAAACGTGGTCACAAACCATTATCTCTGTCTAGAATTGTTTTCCGAAGCCACAGTGACAATATATTGGCTTGTCCAGGTTAATTTGTGTATAAATAGAGATGCCTCGATCAGCCTCGATCATATCCTTCTCAACTTGAGGCATATCCTAGCAAGCATCTCGGCAACTCGAGAGCCACAAATTCGTTTGCGGATATGCTTGCTAAGAGGGGTCTAGTATGAAAGGTGATACGCTCAACTGGTGCGATTGTTGAGCTGCTTCCCTCTGAGGCTCTGATGTGTTCTCTTGTGTTTGTTGGTGTGTTGCTGCTTGCCTCTGCTTCTTGTTTTCCTTTGTGTTTGGCTTTTTCCTCTGTTTTTGGGTCTTGGTTGTTCAGCTGGTTTCCGGGCCACTTAGCCTTTCTTCTCTGGTTTTGCCTTGCCCTGTCTTGGCTTTCTAATGATAATTGCAGTTCAGAAAAAAAAAAAAAAAAAAAAAAAAAAACCTTTTTTTTTTTTTTTTTTTTTTTTTTGAAAAAGCTAAAACTTCATAGAAAGCCACAAAGGCAGCAAAGCAACAACCACCAAAACAGGGGAAAACCAAACCCAACAGCAACATGGCGGAAGCCCCAAAAAATTGTGTTCCAACTTCTACAGATAGCGCTAAGTGATGAAATCTTCATACGAAATACAGGGTTATATTATAACCTTGTATTTCGTACAAAGATTTCCTCACTTAGCTCTTGCCAAAGATGAATACGGGAATTCCTTGCTCTGCTAACGATGGATTTATAAATGTAAGTATCTTGTCCTAGCACTACCACTATTACTTTATTAAAGTCATTTTTTTTAAACATTATTGGTGGACATGAGTCACACGACAATGGTTTGAAAGAACGTTGTCTTGATTCAATAGTTAATGGGTTGTCCCAACTAGAAGAACTTTCACATCTAAGAGCTTTGAAAACCATCTGTCATGTGACTCAGGTCAACAAATAATGTTGAAAAAAAATGGCTTTAATAAAGTAATTAAAGAGTATCCAAGGCTTCACTTTTTTAGTTTTCACATTCTGTTTATAATTTTTGTGATTATCTTCAATATATAAAGTTGAATTCAAAAAATTACTTGTCCGTGACAATGTTTTTGTCGTTTTTTCAGATGACTAGAACATGGCATTACTTGTCATCATATATAATATTCGATCTCGTGTGTGTACAGTGTACAACCCTTCTTTTACTTTTGATTGTGATGTGTTGTTGGATGACTAGTGAATATACAGTTTGTTGAAAAGAAGATAATATCATGATCAGATATTCTTGTGTTTGTATTAGACCTGACGTCGGTTCCGGTTTTAGTTCGGTTCGGAACCGGAGGTTTCGGTTCGACTAGCTGCTTTATAAAATATTCTAATAATTCACCTCAACCATTATATAGCAGGATATCTTTATGCTTCCCACCAATTCTCTCTGATGCAGATATGTATCGTTCAAATTAAAAGTTCATCAAGACTTTCTCAACCACCCTATACGTATAAAGTATATTAGAATAAAATGTTAACATAAAAAATAGAATGACCAGAAAAAAACAATGCAAAATTTTATGGTCCACAGCATTAGGACCACATCAATCACCAATTAGAAATGCTCTCAAGAGTCAAGACAAGTAAATGCACTAACCAAATTTTTTTCTAAACTAATTTATAGCAAACTTGATGGTTAAAGTAATTATTTTGTGAACAAGTCCAAATCCTGCTGCTTGTTTGATTAGAGTAAGCACACAGACAATTATTTTGTGAACAAGTGGGAACATCATCGATTTTCTACATTCTCTGAAAAGCTTATTATTTAGCTTAATTAATAAAATTATGAAAATCAGTTTTCAAAAATATACGCCTAGGCCCTGCCTAGGCTCTAGGCAGCCACCGGCTGTCCCGATTAGGATAAAATCACCCGGATTAGGTGACGGGTAAAAAAAACAGACGATTTACGGATTTAGCCAATTTGTCGACCGATTTTGCTGACACGGATGTTAAGAATCCGCCCCCGAGTTATCCCGGTCCAATTGATCCTTCGGTGTTGTACGACCAAAAGCTGCATATCTCTTCGGCGATATGGGAGGGACAGGACCGTGGTCCTCTGAGGTGTCACGAACACACTTCGAAAATCGATGGTTGGAAGCTCTTGAAGAAACAGATTGATAAATTACTAACAGAGGTACTGTAAATCTTGTACCAGTGTTGGTTCTAACATAAATTTTATTCATTTCCACTTCATAGATTTTCAATTTAAAACTTATTGTTGTATTTTTACATATTTACCAGAAACAACATATCACTTCTCTGCTTCTTTGTCTAATTGTGAATTGCAGAATTGGTGGTGAATTGCAGGAGGACCCATGTGCAGGTGTTAAATCGGTTGTAAAGAAGCGTCTCCCGAAAAGGGTTAGGCAAATTCGAGAATACTATTTCCTTCCGTGGAGATCCCTGCCCTCTACGGGTCGTGCATTGCCGGTGGAATTGGTGCCGGGATGCTGCTGGAGATCTGGATAAACAAGAAAGTTAAAACTAACGTTTGTATACTTGAGAAGCATGATTTTATATAACAAAATAGCTAAGTAATTTATTGAATTTCAGGAAAGTTGTGGTAATCAAAACGTTGGAGGGATATGTGTGTCATAGTTGACACTTCTTGTGAGACTCTCCTCCAAAATTTTCCGGGCCTCAATGTACTCTAGCTAGGAATCTTCTGGACACTTGATATCATAGGGGAGGGGGTAATGCTCATCCCTAGTTAAGCGGTAAGCATTACCACTACACATGTGATGTCAAGTGTCCAAAAGTCAACTAAGGCTAATTAATTAACAAAAAAACTTTGTGCAACCGGGGGCTGCGTAACCGTTGCGCCCCCGGTGTGCATTTTCAAAAAAAAAAGATGGGTCCCATGCATTAAAAAAGCGGCCCCCACATGTTTTAAAAAAAAAATTGCATACCGGGGCCGCAAAGATTACGCAGCCCCGGTTGCACAAAGTTTTACTCATTAATTAATTATTCATAGTGTTTAACCAATTTTTATTTTATTTTTTTAAAGTTAAAATTTTTTATTGATTAATTCTATTTACAAAATTAAAATGGACAGTCGCTAGGGTAACGCCCGACCAAGTAGGTGGCCACCATTGTTTGGTAAAATGATCATTTTAAAACGAATTTCCCATTTCAATAGTGCTCAACCTAGTGAAAGACCACTCTAGAAGAAATCACAAATTACTGTCCAACAGCCAAGGCCCATGGGCCTTGGCTGAATCATGTATATATGAACCTCAAGCTGGGGTGGGCTGATATAAAGAATCACCTAAAATTTCTTAACCACGAGATTTTAATCCATGACCATGAATTCAAAATTTACAATTGATAAGGATTTTCAGAAGATGCAAAATTTATGCAGTGTCCATAAGTTTATTACTTAATATGGTATCTATAACAAAACTTGTTTAATTACGGAGTACAAGTTGGTTTTTAAGGATGGGATCTACCCAAATAGGTTTGTATCAAATTTAACATCATGTCGAGTAGTCCATTTGATACGGATAGGACAACACTTGAAGAAGGTGGGACCAGCGAAGCGAGTTAGGATCCTCTAAACCTAGGAGAGGATCCTTAGTCCCACCAAGTCTAACCCAGCTAGGAATGATGGTAATGGATTCATCTTACACCAACTGTAAGATTATTTAGTTTATCTCGAGTAAGTGGCATATATATATATATATATATATATACATTATAACATCAAACAATCTTGACATTGATTAAGAACTCCAAGATATTTACCAAAATGAAACTCAATGAGTGTTTTCGCTAAAAAACCAGACCAACCTAAATAACACATAATCTACACACTTTCACAGAGACTTTGCTTTGCATGATGAGTTCTTCAGTTTGCTGATTTGAGCCAACTAACATGAGGCTACTAGTGAGTTTTATAGCTAAAGATTTTCAAAGCCTTTCTACAAGGTGCATGACATTGCATTTCTGAATCAGTCTGCAGTGCACGCGGTAACTCTTCCGTGAGATCTTGTTTGTAAAAGTAAACTGCAAGTGTCTTCGAAGGATATTTTGGCAAAACTTTAATGGGATCCTGGCCAAAGTTTAGCCGAAAAACCGTGCTCACTTGTGCTGCCTCTAGATGAACTTTTTAGTCTCTGCCAGAAGTGCCTTTTCCTTCCTGTTACAAGTGGCCCTGAACTAGAGTGCCTCCTGAAGGACCCGGATTCCTGCCTCTCAAGTCCTACTGATGTATTCAATAAATCCGATGCCGATATAGCTACGTCATTGTCATGAGTGAACCCATATGCAGACATTGGGTGACAGACTTCTGAAATTTCCACAAGCTCACTTGACAGTCTTTTGGTCTTGCTCTCTTCACCGATAAAGGAATCGTCCTCACTGAAACCTCTTGATCCTATCTCTTTCGTCTCATCAAATTCGTTGCATACTAGCTTTAAGGCTTGAACAACTTCACCCATGAAAGGACGATGAGATACTTCAGGCTGCACACACATTGATGCAATTGCTGCTACTTTTACAATGATATCAAAGGAGATGTTAGACTTTATAATTGGGTCGATGATTGTTTCGAGACCTTCTTTACTCGTGAGGAGTGGACGAGCCCATGCAACAAGATTTTCTTGACCTGGTGGCTGTGAGAAGTCCACAGGCTTCCTTCCTGTCAGGAGCTCAAGCAGGACCACACCATAGCTGTAAACGTCGCTTTTCACTAGAAGATGACCAGTCATTGCATATTCTGGAGCTAAGTAACTGCAAATCAACAAGTCAATCAGATATACCAACTTTTCAATAAAAAGCCATCAGCTGGTGGATGCACTTGACTTCATTGATGGTAATATATTATAAAAAATGGATACAAAGAAGATGCATTTTAAGCGTGAAGGTGAAGAAATTCATACCCAAAAGTCCCCATAACGTGTGTGGAGATGTGCTTGTTCCCCTCATCCAGTGCTGCTCTTGCCAATCCAAAATCTGAAACTTTTGGAGTAAAATCATGTTCCAACAAGATGTTGCTGGACTTGAAATCCCGATGTATAACGCGAGGGCTTGAGTCTTCATGCAAATAGGCTAAGCCTCGAGCTGCACCAAGGGCAATCTTCATTCGGGCATCCCAGTCGAGTGGACCGTTTACATTGTCAACTCCTGAGAACAAACAAGAAGAAAACTTCAAAATCTGTTCTTAGAAAATAATGTCAACCCGAAAATATAATTACATGACACTCAATCAAAAAAGTGGAATTATCTTGAACTTGTATCTACCATGTAAATGGGATTCGAGACTTCCATTGGGAACAAGCTCATAGACTAGACAGCGGAAATGGCTCTCTATGCAAATACCAATCAGTTTAACTAAATTTCTGTGGTGCAGACGGCCAAGCATCTCAACTTCTGCCAAGAACTCTCGACCTCCGTGTCGATCATCTCTCTTAAGAACCTTCACAGCCACCTCTCTTCCATCTTCCAAAGTGCCTCTATACACAACCCCAAAACCCCCTTCCCCAATTATTCTTGAAGCATCAAAGCTCTTAGTAGCTCTCTCAATATCATTCAAAGTGAAGGTCTTAGCAGGTCCTGTATATGTCATTGCACTTGAATCAAGGGACATTGATGTAGAACTGGGCACATTTCCATATCTCATAGAGCTGGGAGCCCCTACTGAAAAAAAAAAAAAAAAAAAAAAAAAAGCAGAGAAGCAATTAGAAATATCCGAGACTGCATAGTTTGTTGACCTGACCATGATAAAAGGTAAGTAGTTTGATAGGTTTAATAAATAACTCTTATGCCAAGTTTGATGCGGTAATTTTAAATGCAAAATGACTTTGTGAGAATTGAATCACAGTAGTACCTGATGGTTTTCCAGGAGAGTGTGTTAAATCATGTGGAACTTGTTCGGATTGATGAACACAAGCTCCGCATTTCATTATTATAAGCAAAGCTAATCCAAAGCATAAAATAAAAGCTGTGAAAGCTGACAGAGAAATGACAGCAATTATACTTCCACTGAGTCCATTTTTTTTCCTCCTTGGCAGATCAACTCCTAATGGTTTCACTGCCTGCCCATGGTTGTCACGGCCAGCATATGGTCCACCATCTACTGCATTGATGTCCGAACGCGATGAAGGTGGAGAAGGGGGAAGACCTGAACCATTGTAACTTGTAAGAACTTAAAAGTTAAAAATCTCCAAATACAGTACAAGGAGTTCTGAAAATATTAACAAATGTGTCGGACCAGAAAACACCTATAAGCTAATGAGATTATCTCCAGAAAGGGTTTCTAACAATCTGGAACTTAAATGAAGGTAATTGAAAAAAAAAAAACGTTCTGGATATGTAACTTGACAAATAATTCTTCTTCCAAAATCCAAAAGCCACCATTCAACATCTCAAAAAATATGCTAAAGGGAACTCTATGTTTTTGTAATTTATTTACAAACACCCCAGTATTTGAGATCAATATTTACCTGGATAGTGAACATATAATACATCATAGGCACCAAAGAGGGAAGCTTTAATGACAATTTCTCTCCGCCAAAATTTCTTGTAGATAAACATTGCAGTAGTATCATCAAATTTTACTCCTCGTGGCACTAGGTTGATTAGGACCGTGCTTTTCTCTAGCTGCTGACTGGCTGCATTTGCTCCCATAATGCGAACTTGGCTATGGTTTAGTCTGATACTTGCTCCAATTTCCTCTGCTAGCTCTGAAACCCGAGGGAAGAATGTGTATATTGCAACACTAAGGCTGAGCTTAACTTGAATTGGCCACACACAACCACATGGTGTCCCAGGCGGTGTGTATGTCAGTGGATCGGTACATGTCACCGAGGCACAATCTGCATGTACAATCAACTAGGATTTTCACCAAAAGCAATCAGAAAATTGAATTTACAGCAGCTTGAGCAAAGTGTATATGTACCTTCATTAGGTGGAGGTGGCGGTAGTGTCATAACAGTTGGTGGTGGAGTCTTCATATTCGTCAAGGATGAACTCATAGGAGAAATTTTAGGCTGAGGAATGGGAACTTGTAACATAGAAAAAACACAATCACTACATTGGGATCATCAATAGCCACTGTAAATGAAATAAAGAACTCCAACCCTTAAAAAAAGAAAGATAAAGGTAAGTCTTTCCATACCATTATAGCTGCCAGATGGGATTGTTGGTGATGGTGCTGGTGCTGGTGCATGACTCCAGCTTGATGATGATGGACGGGGGGGTTGAAATGGGGAGACCGAAGGACCTGTAATTTCATCAAGAATTGTCCAGTATTCATAAACATGGATTTTGTGACAATGTTCAAAAAGATTTATATGATGAATTTATTGATTTTATTCCAAAAGAACCAAACCTTGATGGCTGTAAGTGGGAGCGGCAATCAAATGTGATGGTCCAGGAGCAGAGTTTCTATATTTGTTGTTCATGTGATGATGTTTACGAACGGAGATTGAAGGAGCAGATGCGGGACCATGCACCCATTTCCATGTATGACCTCTAAAAGATGACATTGATGGTGCAACTGCAATACTTGAAGGCCTTGCAGGATTATGTGAACGGGCAGCTACGAAAGGAATGAATAATTGTTACATTACTCAATGTTGGGGCATGAAATATGAAATTGCAAAATTACTTTGCAATTATAAAACGTTTTCCTGTTTACCTCTAGTTGGAGAATTGTCCGTAGTTGATGAACTGTGGAATACTTTGTAAGAAGGAGTGAGCATCTTTCCGTGTCTTTTCCTGGAAGAAGTGGGAGAACTTAGTGTCGGAGGGAAGGCATGTTCTGTGGCATCATTGCAAAAACAAGTCCAACCCACAATCAATTCATCAAATACTGATATTCACATCATTTGTTAGTCTGACAACTTTAAACCTTTTCATGGATTTGGTAAAACTTTGATACAATGTAATCGATAACATAGCATGTTTACTCAAGCATCAATAGCAATTTTTATTTCAACAATTAGAACAAAGGGATCAGTAATTCATAAACTGGTAGTATTCATTAGAGCTTCAGCAAGAAATCCATCAACTGAAGATATGCAATTTAGCCATGGATTTGTAAATTTCACCTGGTAACGTGGATGGCGGTTGGCCTAGCCAGACAGGGTGGATGGTTGGTGGTTTATGCGACAATCTCATCGGTGGTAATGCAACTGTTAAAGCATCATTAGCAGCAGAATTGCAGAAGAACAATGAAAATTATATCAAAATGTGCTTCGACAATTCTCATAAAGATGTTAAATGTTAAGATGATGGTCTTAAAATAAGTTCTGTTAATACCCATTGTTCTTCAGGAGGATTTTTCTTTGTGTTCATATAATTGATTTTAAGTTTATCGAAATAATTGAGATTATTTGGTAAAACTTAACAACAAGCATTCATGGAGGTAAATATCTTCTGTCAATTTGTGGGCTACACATATATCATTATCAAAGTTAATGACTAATGGAACAACCTCAAAATATACCCATAACAGCATTTATTGATACTTTCTGATGAACAGAACAAAACAAATCCAAAATTTTCAAATTTTAATTTACAAAATAATAATATATAATCAAGAAATGACCAAGAATTATTAAGTAAACATTAATCAAGAGATCATGAACTGCAGATTCTCAACTTCTGAGCCAACTCATTCAAGCATATGTTACATGCCTGCTTAAACAGCTACTTTAGAAAAATCAAAGATCTTCAAATTCAGTCCAAGTTCAGAATTCATGAAAATCCCACATGTAATCAAGTAAATCACACACATTTCAATGCAGAAATCAACCTAAATCACTAAAAAAAACCAAACCTCTTATTACCTGAAGATCCATGAACTGACAAAGCAATGAAAGCAACACAGACTTCAATCACCAGGAGAGTAGCCCACTGCAACCCCATTTCACTCTCTCAGGCAACAAAATTTTCAACCTTCAAGATCCCTCATTTCTCACTCCAAGCAAGCAAGGAGCAATGAAAATCGACAACAGCACAGAACCCCTGAAGTTGAAGCAAAACAAAACAACAAAAACGTGGTGGGCATAACTTGAAGGAACAAACTTGACAGTTTTCTTTAGACCCAAAAAAGAAGAAGAGCAGACCCACAAATAGTTAGACAAAAGTAATGAAAAGGGCATTGAAGTTTTAGGTGACTAATCACTAAATTACCATAACACTAAACACACACTCATCGAGAGCTCAAAGCTCAAAGCTTTAAAACAAAATCTAATAAAATAATGACATTGGTGACCACTAAAGGTAACTAAAGAACTGAAAACTGATCAAAGCAAGAAAAAGCAAAACAGTAAACTTACAAAAAAGAGAGGGAGGGATTAGGGATAATTGACACTTTTTAGTGGAGAGGGTTGGTGGGGGTAGCTAGTGAGTGTGAAAGAGAGATGGAAAATTGAGAGTGAAAACTTTGTTGTTTGTTTGTGTTGTTGCATTGCAATTCAAAAAGAAATATTGTGGAATCTATGTTGAAAGTTTTTATTTATTATAATTTATGCAAACAAATTGGATTTTGATTATTAGTGTTGGATTTTGCTAGCTATCTATCTATGACTTTCTTAGTCAGCTTATAATTATGGAATAAGTGACTCTTCCATTGTCACAATAGTGGTTGTGATATCACCACCATTATATGGAATTTGAAAGAATCATTAAAGATATATTATTTTTATTTAATATTTGTTTTTCTGTTTCTGTTTTTTTTTTTTTTTTTTTTTGCTTCACTTTCCATTATGACTTAGGGGGACAAACATTGGATTGACCCCATCATCTATTTGGCTTCATCTTCAAACTTATGGAAGCATATGTTTATGGTATTTTGTTTGGTTGGAAAAAATGCAAAACTACAATCCATTCACATTTTGAATATGCACCAACTACCCTTGCTTCTAAAAGCTTAACCTTCTAATCCAACTTACATTATCTATAAATTTGAATTTTAAATTGATTGATCAATTTTATTTTTTTTGAATAAGTACAATAGATAAATTAAATCATTAGGGATCGATGCATGTAGGACCCAGATCATGAAACCTTTTACAAATTACAACCTCTTGCTAGTTTAGTTAAGTTGTATCTACATAGATATGAATTTACCATATATATATATATATATATATATATAATAAAAAATAAAATAAAAAATAAAAAAGGTATCAATCTTTTCAAGATCTCAAATATCAGATAAATATATTTAAAATTTAACACTTGATGGATAAGCGATCTACCGTAACATATCGAGATCAAACATTATGTGAGATTTAGAATATTTATTCCCTTAGAATCTCAATTTAAGCTCGTAGATATATTTTATATACATATATAATATTTTTAATTTTACACCATAATAAATTAATAATTAAAAATCAATTGAATATTAAAAGTGTCGGTGAAATTGGTTAGATAGTTGTGCACTTTACAATTCTATTTATAAAATTCTCTTTTAAATATGGACCACTTTTGCAGGGTCATGTCACTCATGCATACTCCCATGACCCATATATTTACACTATGTGAATATTATTATTTTCTCCCCTAACTTTTGAGGTATTAGTCATTTTGCACCCTCTTGTTTTGGTATTGGTCATTTTACCCCTTTTATTAAGGTCTGTTAACATTTTCGGTCAAAGTACTATTTTACCCTTCTATTAAATATTAAAAAAAAAAGTAATATAAATAAAATCAGAATTTAATTATTCATTTGGTGGAGATTCGGATATTAATTATACATTCAATATCCACTCACCAAATGACATCTCAGTTGCCACACATGCTAGGATGGAAAAGATGGGATTGTAGGTGGAATGTCTAGCATTACTCTTTTAAAAATTATTAAATATACCATGTTGAGTTACGATTATATCCTTACTCACGTAACGGAATTTTCCATTTTATTAATGGAATAGTAACGATGGAGGGTTGAATGACAATTAATTTCAATTATAGGGTATAAAATGGCTAATACCGAAACAAGAGGGTGTAAACCAATACCAAAGTGAGGGGAAAATAATAATATCCCTTACACTATTTACCATTATGCGAAAAACAACATGGTCAAAAGTCAAAACTATGCTTTGGTCTCTTGTTAATCTATTTTTCAATTATTACACAATTGAAATTAAAATTAATATTTGATGTTTAAAAAAAAAAAAATTAAGGTAATAATCAAGAGAAGTAAAAGTTTGATGTACAAATTATTTCAAAGTAAAAATGAGAAAAACAACATGGTCAAAAGTCAAAACTATGTTTTGGTCTTTGGTCATTATTGCTTGTTAATATATTTTTCAATCATTACACAATTGAAATTAAAATTAATATTTGATGTTAAAAAAAAAAAGGTAACGGTAATAATCAATAGAAAGTAAAAGTTCGAATTACAAATTATTACAAAGTAAAAGTTTGAGTTAATAATGAAAATTTGAGATTCGCATTGATATGAATTAATTTTTTATAGATAAAATTAGATTGATCTAGGGGAAAACCATTGATATGAATTAAATCAATACTCTTCATATCGCTTTCAAAAAAAAAAAAAAAAAAAAAAAAAAAAAAAAAAAAAACTCTTCATATCAATATTTTTTTTGGGTCATCCTATTAATTTGGAAAAAAATCAAATGCGGTTGTTTATATTTTGTTAAAAATCCAATCGATGATTCAATATAATGATATATGCTACCCAGTACCGATTATATTTGTTTGTCATTTTTTTTTTTTTATAAAACAAATGTATAAAAGAAGATAAATAATTTTCGCTTGTCAAATGCGTCTACAAGTTCGTATTTAGCATTTATATTTATGTTAAAATTTGTATGCCCACAACAAAGGAAAACGGTATAATGTATAAAGTAAATGGCGAAGAGAGAAAAATGTACCTAACTAGGGATCCCTAACCCGCTTTAAATCGGGAGGGATCAAATCTATTCGGAATAGGTTTGGAGAATTTAAACAGGGTTCGAGTCGGGTATAGGTCAAGCTTTTATGACTCGGTTTTTTCCAGGTCTGGTATAGATTAACCCCTTATACTTGATCCGTCCCATTTGACTCGGTATTTATATAATTATTTTCTAAAATAGAAAATATAGAGGAAAAAATAAACCTCTAATCTTTTTTATCTCTTTACCTAATTACATTTTATGTATGAATTTAAAGTTTATTAAACTTAGATGTTTTGTTCTATTAAATTTAAGTTCATGTATGAATTTTAAGTGTATGTTAAATGTTTTTCTATAGTGTATGTTTTTATTTAAGTGTATATTTAAATTTCCAATCAAAAAAGGAAAAAAAAAATGTATATTTTTTAATTTAAATGTATTTAAAATTTTAATTGAATATTAAAATGTAAGTCAATGTCCTAAAATTCAATTGAATGGTAAAATAATTTGTATATTTATTGGTTTGAGAATTTTTGTTTTATATAGAAAAAAACGAAACGGGTCATTTCGGATTGAGTTTGGGGCGAACAACAAACCCGTTCGGAACACAGATCAGGTTTGGAGCAACTCATACAAATCGGATTTTGAATATAAGACACCTTTGATCCAATCTAATCCGATTTGTTGTCATTCCTATACCTAACTCTTAGTTACTCATATATGAGTTGATTGGGCATAAGCTCCTAGAGTCCTAGTACTTGATCTAAGATCATGATCGATAGATATTAACCGAAAAAATCTTTAGGGATTGTCAAACTGTCAGTCCCTAAAGAAAAAGAAGAGTAAAATATCAACCAACTTTTTCTTTAGAGATATCATTTTTCTTCTGCTCTTTTGACTTTTGAGTCTTTCATCCACCATTATAGTATAATAAATTACTTTATAATAAAAACTAAAAGTATGTTGAATTCTAACCTAACCTTATCATTATACAATAATGCAAAGACCTAATCGATGTGGATATGTGGTGGTGAATACTTTCGACTGTCAAAAATCAAGCAATTCCATTTATTGGTTTTTAACCACATTGGTAATATTCATTAAACAAAATAAATAAGAGCATGTTTGCCTTTATTTATTTATTTTTACGATATCTATCTATTCACCTATCTAGACCAGGTATTTTTTTTTAAACTTTTTACCATTGGTAGGGTTCGAGCCGATGATTTGAAAGTCATTTACCCAAACCCTAAACTCGTCTATCTATCAGCAGAGTTACGTCCCTAAAGGTAAGAACATGTTTGACTTTAATAGCATTATAATTAATTCAGGATTTATAGGGGAAAGAATACGACTCGAACCCACAACTTCAATGTTGTAAGTGTGAGAAGCATACCATTAGATCAATCTCGTCTCGACAATATATATACTATTTACTTGGGTGGATATTATAATAGGATGAAAATATATTCATTTTTTACGTAAGAAACCAGACAAATTAATTATAATAGTATCAATTGTAGGACCTGCCTGGATTCCAATGTTGGGCCCAACCCAACATAAGGAATGGGTACAAAATGCTTAGCCCATTCTTTTAGGGGTGGGTCCAAATGCCAAATTTTTTATTTTTTATTTTTGTCTTCTTTTTAATTATTTTATAGAAAGACCATATCTCTAAGATTTTATTTTTATATTAGAATAAATATTTAATACTTTTACATGAGTCTTGTCTTCCTAGATTGATAATCAATATGTCGATTTCACTTCAATGTTATGGGCTATAGGAATAGATATTTAAATCATGCATGTAGTGTTTGATCTCATCAGATCTCGACAGATCCCTAACCCATTCAGATGTCAAATTTCAGATTTCATATCCCGATAGCCCATGCTCATTATTAATAAAGGGCTAATTTCATCAATCTTCGAGTTACCAAGCCCAAAAATAAAACGGGCCTAAACCCATGAGCCATCAAAGAGGATTTGTAAAGAACTCACTTACAAAACCTCTGCTAAATTACTCTCTAAATCACAAACATAGTTGGTCTTCGGTTGTCTTTATGGTGAGAACAACCCTATTTGGCCTCTTTGGTCCTTGGCTTCTCTATCTTTGGATTGACCAAGATCAAATTGACTTGCACTCAAATCCATCAAAGAATACTATGGTTTGATTAATGACATCCATCATTTCACATCACTTATTTTCTTTGTCGATTTATTGTCTTTTTTTCATATTGTTGACTTGAGCATCAAAGTCCCTTTGGCCGATACCACTCTAGAGTCGTAGGTGCTCTTACATTCATCTTTCTTGTTTTACAGGTTGTCGATGGCCCGTTCTGATTGATTGTAGATACAAATATATGACCGTCTCTAAGTTGAAAATAAAACTATTAAAACATTTATGTTAAAATTCATTTGAATAATTAAAAGCTTTATGAGTTCCTATACATCTCTCTAGTTGTACAATAGTTTTATGCTAACTATGCATTTAAAGTCATTTCAACAACTGTTATCCACTAATTAAACATAATAAGATATTTGTAAAAGTAGTCGAATCAAATGGTTAGTAGTTAGAAACGGGTTATAATATAATGTCATAAATCATATGTACTACAAGTAATAATAATAATAATTACAAATTTGAAAGTTTTATCGTAAATTTTGAGATTTTCGTGTTTAACTTAAAAAATTATGAAGAGAGATACGGATCTTGGTGGGGGTTTGCTTGGTCAGGTGGCTTGGGGTCTTGATCAGGCATCTCCGATGTTGTCGGTTGGGGATTTTGCGTGCCGGCGGCGTCCTGGTGGGTCTTCTTCGGCGGCCTGGGTATCCCTCCTCCGGATCGGTTTTCGTCAGTTTGTTTGGTTTTGTGTTTGTATAGTTTGGTTTTCTAGTTGTATTCCCACCTTGTGTGTGGGTTTTTTTTTCTCCCGGTTGTGGGACTCTCTTCTTCTGGGCGGTGCTCGTGTGTTTTATCTCAGTGGAGTCCCGGTTGAGTGCTGTAACTTGTAGCCTTTGGCTTTTCAAAAAAAAAAAAAAAAAACCTTAAAAAATTATAAAACATATTTTCTCTTACCACTAGAGGGTAAAAATAACTTTAATTATGTAATAATACTGAGGAGGAGGAAAGAAGGAAAAAAAAAAAAAAAAAAAAAAAAAAAAACCTAAACTAAACTACGGAAATAACACTTTTTGCTATAAAGAATACATTTACATTGTATAAAAAAAATTAGTTCAAAAAATAAAATTTGTATCAAGATTCAAAACACATGATCAACGAACTTAATTATTGCATTATAAAATACAATATGATTAAATTTTGATTAAATTTTAAGTTAGCTCGAGATTTTGGAAGTTGAGATGTTGGGATCAACTAATTAAAAAACTAAAACATTTAAACAAATTCAATAATTGATTTAATTAATTATTGACCAAATAATCATTTAACAAATTAAAAAACCACAAAACAATAAAATTTTGAGTTTTGCCACAATTTTATCCGAAAGAGAAAATCTTCATGACACCCGGTGAAAGGCATCTAATCACTAGTATTCAAGAAAGTAATAATAAAAATAGACACTTGAATCAAAATATCCATGATATTTTTCTTGTTTTTGGAAGGATTAATATAAAAAAATATCCTTAAATATCTAATATTGATGATATTTTTACTGAAATTTTAAAAATTGAACCTCCGATATTTTTCTTGTTTTGGAAGGATTAATATAAAAAAATATCTTTAAATATCTTCAATATGTTAAAGATATTGATGATATTTTTATTGGAAGTTTTAAAAATTTGAACCTCCAATATTTTCACTAAAATATCTAAAAATTTGGATTCTTGATATTTTTATCGAAATCATTATTTACTCAATCATGTTGCATAATATTACTAGTTGAGATGTATTACACCGACATGAAGATTTCATTCATTCAATAACCTAACACCCACATCCAAGGGTGAAGCCAGGACTTATCATCTGGGTGGGTTAAATTAACTATAACTTTTTATTTTATTATATATATATATACCCCATGCGATGTAACGACTCGAATTTGAGACATTATCATGCTAAATTAACATAATTTTCTACCCAAGCCACATAGTGGCAGCACAAGGTTATTTAAAAGCAAACCTAAGGGGAAAAAAAAAAAAAGAGCAAGCAAAATAAACTTAAATACTTGTTCGGATAAGCAAACCAAGTAATGAATTCAAAATTTGTTTCATTTATCTATGGAAGAACATAGAATAGAATGGAGAGGAAAATGAAACTTTAATATATTTGAGTCACAATAAAACATTGAATATATCGATATAATGAATCTACTGAGATTATCTCAATTAAATTAAATTATAAACTAAACTATTTTTATTAATTGTCTTTTATTTGTATTATACCTATTATTAATAATAAAAATAAATAAATAAATAAAAATAAAAAATAATTAAAAAAACCAAAATCATTGAAAATCTCTACCTACAAGTATGAAATTCAACATGAATTATGTACCAACTAAATGAGTAAGTGATATCATTGTATGTATTTTTTAATTAGGGTATCATTAACAAAACCCAAAAAAAATAATTAATAATTACTTAATTTAATCAATCACACACAATTAGTTGAGGAATCAAAAATCAAAATGTGCTGTTTTCACTGATTTTCTAGCTGTCAATGATTGACAAAATGGCAACTCTAACTCTTATTATAAGTTGGGTTCTTTGTTGTTTTCTCTATTTATTATTAAAGCTATTATACAATGCTACGCTACCTATTGTTTTTGGACATATTTCGACCGTCTGATTGAGTGCATCATTTGATCTGTGGTTGATAGATGTTGCAATCTCGCAATTAAGCGGTGATCACTGATCACTGATCAGATAATAGCAATGTGGGCCACCACTTCATAATGGGAAGTACAGTTTTCACACGTGTCGAAAAGAGAGAGTCCAAAGTAGGTAATGTTGACACGTCTGAATTGTTGTTGAGTGGTGTATGCTCACTCGCGTGTGGACGCGTGAGGTTTCCTTTTCATTTCCATTATTGTTTTTATCTACATTTTTCCTTACACGTTTATTGATCGAGAATTCTAATGACCGGAAAATGAACTTAATACCGATTCATGTATTTATTAAAAGCATATGTGAATCAAATTACATGGGAGCCGTATACAAATCAGAATTTAAGTTCTTACTAGAAAATCAAGTTTCTGATTCTTTTTTTAAACGCGTTTGCTAATCGGGAATGAAATAAATGGAATCAAATTCTATAGAAAAGCAAATTAGGAAAAGGAACGTGATTCCTTAGGTAAAAGAGGGGAATTGAATTCTCTTACCAAATAGAAATTAATTCCTGATTGTGTGTGATACCTACACTAATCACAAACCAGTAATTAAATTATTTTTCCATTATTAGGATTTCCGATTAGTAAACACAACATCAATTATAATCCCCTTTCATTTCATTCATGAATAGTAAACTCGTAGTCGACAGAGATCCAGATTGCTTTGGAAATTTCCTATAACCCTCACAATACACCTTCCACTAAACCGCGTGGACACAACACAAACTATACTTATACTAAACTAAACTAAACTAAACTATGTTCTGAAAATTTAAGTTAAAAGGTCATTGTCTCTCTCTCTAAATTTCTCTCTTTAAATTTCTCAATTCTCACTACTATATCACTTTCTTTTTTATCTTATTATTAATATTATTGTTATTCTCCTCTTAAAACCCTATCAAAGAAAAATCACTCTCTTTTTCTAGTCATGGCAGACAGAGTCTACCCCTCAGCCAAGCCTGCCACCAACGGCGCAGCCGTGGGCGGCGGGGTTAACGGTGGCGCAGCCGTCGCCAACCCTACGTTTCCCGCTATAAAATCGCAAGTCTATGGTGCTTCCCGCCCGGCCTACCGCCCTCAACCCCGCCGCCACCGGAAGTCATGCTGCTGCTCCTGCTGCATATGGACCACCATTACAATCCTCATCATCATCCTCCTCGTCGCCGTCGCCGGCATCATCCTCTACTTCCTCTACCGCCCCCACCGTCCTACCTTCACTGTCGCCGCCCTCAAAGTTGCCACCCTCAACCTTACTTCCTCATCCACCGTCGTCTCCGCCATCAACCTCAACGTCACCGCTAAGAACCCCAACAAGAAGATAGTTTTCTACTACGACCCCATCTCCGTCTCCGTTACCACCGACGACGACATCGCTGTCGGTGCTGCCTCCTTCCCCTCCTTCACCCACCGCACCAAGAACACTACCCTTTTGAAATTCGCCGTCAAAAGTAGCGGCGAACAGGTCGACGACGCCTCCGTGAGCAAGCTGAGAAGCGACATGAGGAGCAAAAGCGGCGTGCCGTTGAAGATCAAGTTGGAGACTAAAGTGAAAGCGAAGATGGGTGCTTTGAAGACGCCGAAAATTCGGATTCGGGTCACGTGTGAAGGTATCAAGGCAGCTGCGCCGACGGGGAAGACGGCGACGACAGCGTCGACGGCCAATGCAAAGTGTAAGGTTGATTGGAGGGTCAAGATCTGGAAATGGACTTTTTAAAAAATAAATAATTAAAAAAAATTATGTGTGAATTTACTTTTATTTTATTTATTTTTTTGGGATTTGTTTTTGTATTTTGTTAATTTTTTTTTTTTTGTATGATTTTATTTTTATGTTTGTAAATGGAAGAAAGTTTGTCCCTTTTTTTATTTTTGTTTATTATAAAAGTTATTAGAGAGAGCATTGGATTAATTTTTATTTTTATTTTGTCGAAGAGATATATATACGGTTTTTCTTTTATCAGTTCATCATGATATAAAATATATCTAGACGAAGAATATAGACTATTAGATTTATATACTTTTACTCAAATGTATATGCTTGTCAAAATTTTTCTAAAATATATGGTTTAAATTTTTCGTTTCGATATATTTTATATCAAGATGAACTGACATTAGAAAAACTATATATATATTTGTGTTTTATTGATTAGTTGTGATTGATTGATTAATTAATCATGGGCATTATTGGTGTGCATGTTGTTGAAAATGTGTGTTTTTTTGTTAAAGTTATAATCGTAATTGATTATTTTAAATATATATCAACTTAGTTTTGTGATTTTAATATTTTAACCGTTACATATTTATATGCTCTTTAATCCAATAGTTTAGATACCGAAATTATAACAAATTTAAATTGATATAAATTGGTGTTTTAAAATATTATGATTCATTCGAGAACTTTAATATTTGGTGTGAGTTATGTATCGTTTAAGTGAATATGTTTATCGTTTTAATTGGTTTTAAACGTGAAAAATCTTTTCCTAAAGAGATTTGTGACAAATAATTGAAAAGTGATGAATTTTGGGTCACTATTATGATATGGGTGCACCTTTAATTTTCAAGAGTAAAGTGATAATGATTGGATCATACGTGTGTGTAACCATTTGATTAGCGCATTGACTCTAAAATTGGCTTGAAAAGTCAATACTACTTTTACTAAGAAAAATGTAATAATTCATATATCAATTTTGAAAATAAAAGAAATGAATAAAAAAGTCAATCGTTTATAATAATAATAAAAAAATCAATTTTTTTTTTTAATAAAGATTTTATTAGTTTTTTAAAAAAGAACTAAATAATGGGTTTGATTGGTTTGAATAATTAAGTACAAAAGTTATTTCAATTATTTTAAAGTGTTCTATATATTTTAGAAATATTTTTAATCAATATCCTAATTATATACAATTGTAATATTGAGTCTGTTTTATTATTATTATTATTATTATTATTATTATTATTGTTTTAAAGTAATTCTCAAATGCATATTATAAAAATGGTTAACAAAATTATAGTGGTTTGTGGTTTGAAGAAACAAATATGCAAATAAGCTAAAGAAAATAAAATGATGAAAATTGAGGCAATAAGCTTTAATTTCAAACAAAAAAGATAGTTGGTTTTAAACATTTTATATGATTTTAATTTTATGGAGGTGACTTAATAAATAAATATACAATTCCCCACCAATTCTATATTAATTTCAAGTTGGGGGGTTGGTTCATTGATGTTTTAATTGTTGACTTAATAATAATATAATCCTCGAAATTCTCTAGACCTAATATTTACACCTTTAGTGGTTATCATGTCACCCCACTTGTTCACTAGATTAAAAACTTTTAATAATTTTTATTATTATACTTACAGCGATTAATCTTGTCAGATTCCAACTGATTTTGACTAAATCGATATCAAACTTTAAAAATTAATATTATTTAAAACATATGAAGATTATAATAACATATAAGAACCGCCAAAGTTGTAAGATAAATGGTTATGGAGTAACAATTTAAGATTTGAAGAAATAAGATATGACTTGAACCCATAACTTTAATGTGTAGATGTAAAAGGTTTACAATCGAGCCACCTTAACTTTTGTTCAAGTAAAAGATATTAACTAGTTTGTTAATGTTACGAGCACTTGTACGGTAGTGCGAGACAAAATATAAACCACTTTAATTGATTTGTAGATAGAATTTGTGATACAAGACAAAATATAGACCACTTTAATTGATTTATAGATTGAATTCGTGATAACCGATTGATTGATCGTAAAAGATTAAAAATGGTAAAAAGAACCTTTTATTAATTTTAAGAAAAGTTGTCAATACTTTATAATAAAACAATAAAATTTCACCAACGCATGTTGGTTCTAGTGGTTTGGCACTCCTTCCCCTTAAGTAAGGTCTCGAGTTCGAGTCTTGTGAATGGAGAAAACCTGCGTTAGGAGAGCTTTACCCCTTAGTGGGCCGACCCGGCTTGACCTGGATTAGTCAAGGCCAGTGGGCTTCTGGATACCGGTGCTTAAAGCAACAAAAACAATAAAATTTATAAGAAAATAAAATTAATTTAAACCCATCTATAATCTAATCCAACGGTGGAAAATATTCTTAAAATAAAATTAGGTAACCATTAGACACATTTCATGGAAATTTATGTGTCGGTGGAAATAATTATTTATTGTGGTTGTGTAACTTATGTGTTTATTTGTTTTTGGATATACATAACTATACAAGTGGTTGTGTTTCAACTTTCAAAGAAGGGGCCCCTAAAAAAGCAATTTCTTGTGAAAGTGCTTGTTGACATGTTTTGAGGGTAGAAGACTATAAAACTCAAAAGTGCTTTTCTTTTTACAATAATTTTGTTTTGGAAATGGCATGTGCATGGCACGTGAGCAAACATGGCATCAAGTAGTGATAATTTGGATCAATGGATCACATGAAGAAGCCTTGGTTGAAGCTTGAAATTATTCTTCAAAGATTTTTTAATTTTTTACACTTTCTTTTAATATATAACTTAAATTCATTTTTTTTTTTTTTATGGAAATGTTATTTTATTAATGGAGTAAATTAAAAAAAATTTATAAGTACCCAAAAATGAATAATAGAAAGAAGAGAGAGTAATTAGCATGATCACATTTAATTATATGGAAATCATAAATTGTAATTTGTAACATCCCATTTATTTTTAATATACAAAAACTCAATTATTTGGTATTATACAAAGAATTGAATATTGTTCAAATCAAGAGAATTGTTTCTCAATTCATTGAATTAAATTGAAAGAAGTGGGCACATATTGGTCACAATAATAATATAGAAAAACTAGAAATTGAAGCAAGGAATCACTTCTTATATAAGTTAGGCAACAAGAAAAAAATGAGTTCCAAAAAAAGACCACCAAACAAGACTCACAAAAAATAACTAGTTCCGAATCGGGCTTGAATTTTATTTTTTCTTTGCAGGTTCATTGATTATCTCATGTGAAGCTATGAACACTACAAACTAATCATATTAACGAATCAATGAACCCACGTGAAAAAAATTAAGTATGATCGAACTAGAGAATTATATATATTATATTGTTCTAAGAAAGGAAACAAAAGAAGAAGATACAATTGATAAAAATGTATTCAACCCAACCTAACATTGACTTGCTGGTTGCCACCATCGAAGTCCCAACATAGCTTGGTGATAAAAAATGCCCAACAAGGCAACAATGTTTCCGATTCGAGTCACCATATCGATGGTATATATTTATATAAAAAAAACATTGACTTGATGTTGATACAATTTAAATCAAATATTTTTAATAATTAATTATCTTCCAAATTATTTCCACAAATTCAGTTTTTTTTTAAGCATATAAATTTTGTTTTCAAATTACAACACCAAAATCAAAACTGGATTCATAACTCTTAAATAGGCCCATTTAAACAATTGGGCCCATGATTATTGGGCCAAGCAACCCAAGTCTTCTTCAAAACGGCTGTAAAACCTCTCTGCTAAAACCCTATATTTCTACAAAGTAAACTTCACAAATCTCTGAAAACCCCAAAAGTTTCAATCTTTTTAGCTACAACCCATAAAAACCCTTCTTTTATTCTCTCCAAAGTTGTTTCTTTTGGCTTTTTTTGGGTGAAAAATATACCAATTATGTATCGTGTTGCTTCAAAACTAGTTTCTTCAGTCAGGTACTCATTGTGGGGTTTTTGTTCTTTGGTCTCTTTATTATTATTTTTTTATAAGTCACATTCAACTCTTTGATGTGTACTTGCTAATGGGTTCTTTTTGTTGTTGCCATTTTGTAATTGTTTGACAGATCTTCTGCTTCGAAAAAGCTGGTAAGTGCTTGTGCCCCCTTTGTTTTTGATCTGTTTTTACTTGCTCTGAATTGGTTTCAAATTGAATAACAAGTTTAAGATATTTATGCTGGTTGTGATTCTTTTGATTTGATGGGTGAATTACAACAAAAAGGTTGCATTTTGTTTAGGTTTTTATGTTTGTTTTGATGTGTGTGGATTAGCTTTGACATTTTTTCTTTTGGTCGTTTACTTATTTGAAAAGGTACGTAGTAGAGTTATATGCAATAGAAACTATGTGGCAAAAGATATCAGCTTTGGGGTCGGGGCACGAGCCGCTATGTTGCAAGGTGTTTCAGAGGTTGCAGAAGCTGTGAAAGTGACAATGGGACCTAAGGTATTGTGTATATATATATATATATATATATATATATATATATATATATATATATTCCTGGTTTTACTTTTCTGTGCTCTTTATGAAAACGTTGGAAAGATGTAAACTTTAACATTTGTATTGAAACTCCAAGTGATGAGTTTCTCTTGTGAATTTATTACATATCCAAAGTAGATGGATATTTGTCAGTTGTCATGTCTTCTTCATTCTGGTTCATTGCTTCAGGGTCGCAATGTGATTATTGAGAGAAGTACGGGTAGTCCCAAGGTCACGAAGGATGGTGTAACTGTTGCCAAAAGCATAGAATTCAAGGACAAGGCCAAAAATGTTGGTGCAGAACTGGTAAAGCAGGTTGCAAATGCTACTAATAAGGTGGCTGGAGATGGTAATTTCTTCGTATTGTTTCTCTACTTTATTTTGGAAAGATATTAGAATTTGACAAATTGTCATGGAATTATACCATGCTAGAGTTGGAGAAGAACACTTTATTGATGAGTGATGACGAATTGGTTTGAGATATATTTTGTTAGTGGCTCAAAGTAATTTCTCTTGAAATGAGCAACTGAAGATTTTTTCGTTTGTTTGCCTTAAAATTTACTTTTGGCCGAAAACAAAATAGAAGAGGCCTCGTACTAAAATCAAATCGATCATGCCTTAACAAGTTGGGGATGAAATATATATGCATAAGTAACTTGGAATGGCTGTCCGCTATCATTTATGTCATTGACATCAGTGCTCAATCCAACATATTCTAGGGATATATAACTAAAAGAAAAATCAACACTACATTTTTCATTGTGTTTGATGTTCAGACCATTAACTTTTTTGTGTTTTTATGGGTATTAATTCAGTCCCTTGTCTTACTGGTCTCGTTCGCAGGTACAACTTGTGCAACTGTTCTAACTCAGGCAATACTCACAGAAGGGTGCAAGTCAGTAGCTGCTGGTGTAAATGTGATGGATTTGCGCAGTGGTATTAACATGGCAGTTGATGCAGTCATTTCCGACTTAAAAAGGAGAGCTCAAATGATAAGCACCTCAGAAGAAATTACACAGGTAATGGAGCTAAGATATATAAATTTTTGGTATCTCCGATAAGTCCAGAGTAGGAGATAGTTGATACTTTTTATTCTCCTGAATTGATGTGAAACAGCTTCTCATAAGTTCAGTAGAAAATTTATAGCATGGTTGTGAACCTATTTTCTGGTGTTATGTTTTATTTTAGATAGTTATAGAAAAATGAAGTGAACACAGAAGCAGCATTTTATTTTAGAGTTGTTCCAAATTATGCTAAATACTTATTACCCGGAAGAAGTTAGTGGAGGCATGATGGATAATCATCAGTATTCTGCTTCTAATTTCATAAATTTTGTTAAATTAAACTTCCTTCATCAAAATCTGCTTCTACCCTGTGATATGATTTCTTCATTGTTTACTCTTTAGTTAATGGTGATTCAAATATATTGATATATTATGAATAGGTGGCCACTATCTCTGCAAACGGTGAACGCGAGATTGGAGAAATGATAGCAAGAGCTATGGAGAAAGTTGGAAAGGAAGGAATTATCACTGTTTCTGTAAGAACACTTATTCCCTTTGTGTTTATTATGACAGTTGGAATTTTCCAGTTTGATCTAGCGCTAATGTACTATCTGCAAATTTAATAGGATGGGAATACTTTCGATAATGAATTGGAAGTGGTGGAAGGAATGAAGCTAGCAAGAGGTTATATGTCACCGTATTTTATTACTGATCAGATGACGCAGAAATGTGTAAGTTGAGATCTGTGCCAATTTAATGTTAAATTTTACTTCAAATAGTGGATTACACACTGTATTGACACATTATTATTCTGGAAACCTCATTTTACTTCAATACAGTGTGTAATTCACTGGTTGAAGTAAAATGAGGTTTCCAGAATAATTACATGTCTAAAAACTTTTCTAAAATCTTCTCTTTTCAAGTTTATAAGATTGTTGTTCTCTCCTTCCCTCGAATTTGAGGTTTCATGAGTTGTAACTACTATGTGACTTGCATTTTACTTCATAAAATTTACCTTTAAATAAAGTGAACTATAATATTAAGAGTTCTGATTTGCATGTTGCAGGAACTTCAAAATCCACTGATTCTCATTTGTGGCAAGAAAATTACAAACTTGCACTCACTTGTGGAAATATTGGAGCTGGCTATAAAAGTAACGAACTCCTTTTATTTTTCCTTTTTCTTTTTCTGTGTGCACTTGTGAGATTAATCGGTTTGTTCAAATATCAGTTACTTCTTGTCCATCCTTTTTTGTTCTAATTACAAGTTTTAGTTCCTGTTTGCAAAAATTGTGAGAATCATCAGGAGGAGCATAGATGAATTCTCATTCCTTTTTTGTATTGCTGTTCTATAATGACAGAAAAGTAGAGAACTTCTTATTGTGGCTGAGGATGTGGACAGTGAGGCACTAAGCGTACTCGTTCTCAACAAGCTTCGTGCTGGTGTTAAGGTGATCCATGGCTTTTCTTTCTAGTTACTTATTTGGGCATACTGCAGTAAAAAGTTGACAATGTTACTGTTTGCTAATTTCAAAAGATTGAAATCATAAGGAGATATAAATACATTCTGATTCCTTACCAAACACACATATTCACAACCACATGAGCTTATTTTTGTTTTAAAGAAAATTCTCCAGCCCTCGTGACAATCATATCAGAGTGGTAAAGTGCAAATATATATGCTGAAGATCAGAAACGAAACTACTGCTTTGGAATTCTCCGAGAGATGTGGATATGGATATGGCTGTAATGTCAAAAATGTGAAATACAATCATATAAAGTTGGGTGTAACTACTTGAAAAATGCAATTATTATGCAATCCAAATTTTTGAAACGCATATTGGTCACTAAATCTTGCCATAGATAGTTAATTTGAATGTTGATTATTTGGTTTCTGGATGAAGATTGTTTTGGTAACTTACCATTTTAATGTGTATACTCTAATAGATGTATATAAAGTAGACATTGTTTCATATTTACTCCTAAACTTCAACATCTTCAATATTCAACTGATTAAAATATTAAATGTGTGATGTATATTGTGCATTTTGAGGTTATGGTATTTTCTTTTGAACATAATGGTTGGTTAATTTTACTTAAGAGGGTGTATTGACATAGATGATGTGTTTATGACATGAACATTGTACAATTTCATTGATGAATGTTGTGATTTTCAGCTCTGTGCTATTAAAGCTCCTGGTTTTGGGGAGAACAGGCGAGCGAACCTAGAGGATCTTGCAATTCTTACAGGAGGAGAGGTTATACAATTTTCTGAACCTCAGTTTGTTCTTTTTTCTTCTTTTGGGGGTGGGGTTGCGTTTTCTTTTCCAGTGACCCTAATATTGGTATAATTAACTATTTCATGTGTAGCTTGTCTCTGAAGATCGAGGTGTATCTCTTGATGATGTCAAAATTGAATTGTTTGGTACTGCCAAAAAGGTAAAAGCACGAGCTTCCACTATGTTTTACATGGTTCTTTGTCACACATCTAACGTGATTTGTGACAGGTCACTGTCTCTGCTGATGATACGATTATTCTACATGGTGGAGGAGATAAGAAGTTGATAGAAGAGAGATGTGAACAGGTATGCTGATCATTTCTGATTTTAATCTTCTGTTTGCTTATAAATTATTCATGGAACCTTGTGATAAGAATTATGTAAGAGCCAATTTTTTGCAGTGAACTATTTAACATTTGTTACGTGTATTTATCCATTGCTTAAACATATATTCTAGGAAAAAGCAAATAATTTTGTGATAGCTATTGATACTCTATGGTGTTTTACAGCTGAGGGCAATCATGGAGACGAGTGATGCTACGTTTGACAAGGAGAAAGCACAGGAACGACTCTCAAAACTATCTGGCGGTGTTGCTGTTTTTAAGGTAAGCTATTCAATTTACGGATTTTTGCAGTGGCTTGTATAACTTGTTAGCTCATATGCAAGTTATCTTTTCTTGCAGGTTGGAGGGGTGAGTGAGGCGGAAGTTGGAGAAAGAAAAGATAGGGTTGAGGATGCTTTAAATGCTACGAGAGCTGCTGTAGAAGAGGGTATCGTGCCAGGTAAGCTGAATATGTTATTATATATGTCTATACACTAGATCATCGTTTTATTATGAGTGTATTTATTAAGTACCGCGAGAACATTATTGTTCTTTCAGGTGGCGGTGTTGCTCTCCTGTACGCCACAAAGGCTCTAGAGAACCTTCAAGCTCAAAATGAGGACCAGAAAAGAGGCATCCGGATAATTCAGAACGCTCTTAAGGTTTTAGTTCTCGGATCTTTTTATGTCAGCTTAGTAGCTTACCTTTCGTGGTTTAATTGCAAATCAATATTTCATGACTGGGATCTCGGTTTTACTGTAGGCACCCGCTTTGACAATAGCTTGTAATGCTGGTTTTGATGGTTCTCTTGTTATTGGCAAACTACTGGAAAAAGATGATTGCAATTTGGGTTTTGATGCTGCTAAAGGTACGTAATAACTTACATCCCTTACGCTGTTATGAAATATATCTCAATGCTTAACCGGTAGTGCATGTTGCAAAACAGGTGAGTATGTTGACATGGTGAAGACCGGAATCATAGATCCTGTGAAAGTCATAAGAACAGCCTTAGTAGATGCTGCCAGGTGAAAACTCAAATCTGTTATTTCAACAAACTGGTTTATACGTATTATTACTATTTGCGTATCTTAAACTGAAACTTCTGCTTTTCGATTGCAGTATCTCGTTGCTATTGGCTACTACAGAAGCAGCTGTCACGGTGCATCCTGACCAGAAAAATAAGTCTCCAAGTCCAGTGCCGTCAATGATGTAACATGGGCTTCCCATTGTAACATCTAACGTACAAACTTCTTTCCGCGGCTTTTGTTTCTGGGTTTCGTAACTACAGAATCTATGATTTACCATCAGAGGGTTAAATTTAGATAGGTTAAGAGAGAAAAAAAAGAACAGTTGTAAGTACTACAACTAGACAACCTTATATGAAGCATATGATTCAGACAAGAATATGATTACTTGCAAGCAAATTACATATGAACACTGTTTTTGCAAGTGTAAACAATGTGTTAGTTAATTTGAGGATGTGAATGTGCATAAAATCATCATCATCCCAAGTAGAATTATATAATGGTTTAAGAGATTTGAAATGATCCATAAAATCACTTTGTGCAAACAAGGAAATTTTTTCACTTTTCTATTAAGTGAAAAGTACTGAATAATACTCGACATATTTACTTTCAAAACTATCGTCTTAAAATTTATATATTTATAATTTATAAATATTGTTGATATACAATTTTTAATTTCTTTAATATGAAGGATTATTTTTCTAAATATTAAAAAAAAAAAAAAATAGATGATATTATTAATTATAAATTAAAATTTTAAAATAGAGTAATTGGCACCAATGCCCCTTGGAGTGTACGTGAATTCGCATGTTGCCTCTAAACCTTTTTTTAGGCATTAAACCCTTCGAATTATCGTTTATTGGCAAACAATCGGGTTTATTCTCCCCTGAGAGGGGGCATCTATAGTCGTGTTTTGTCAATAAATGATAGTTTGGGGGGTTTAATACCTAAAAAAATTTTTTTAGGGGACAACATGCAAATTCATGTACACTCAAGAGGGCATTGGTGCCAATTACTCTTTAAAATATTATCAATAACTAATAAATTTGTTTTAAAATCTATCAAATAATTTGTTTTTAGTTATTTTTAATATATTAAAATATAGATATTGTTGACGGTGATTTTTTGTCAAGGTGAAATATCAGCCAGCCAACAATTAAGTTCGCGATTTGTTAATATTAAAAATGAAATGAATACAAAAGTGAGACACAAATTTACGTGGAAAACCCTAGGAAAAGGAAAAAAACCACGGTTGCCGGCAACGGCAGTAATAAGCTTTCACTATGAGGAAAAAATAGGTTACACACTCAACTCTCTTTCCTTTCTTGATGCTTGTAAATGTGATTTTTCTATGTGTGTCTTACAGTAAAAATGAGGTTATATTTAGACACTTGTGGTTAACCCTAACTTCTTGCGCAAATAGTTGACTTGTAGAATCTTGTCATGATTCTACTAGCAAGATTCTCTTTGATTGTCTCGATCACCTTCCAGTTTAATGTGTTATCATGTAATAAATGTGATAGATTTGGTGCTTGATTAGGACTTTGACATCTTGTGAAAGAGATAAGTTTGTTTCTTTGTTGAAGTGTGATTCTTGATTCTCATATCTCGGTGAGATTCCGTTTCTAGTCGCTGGGTGTTAATGATGTTTATGTGATCCTGATTTAGGCGAGTGTTTCCTAATGGGGAGATATCTTGGCCGACCAGAATTCAATTTTGCTAAGATTCCCTCTTGGCCGAACCACTCTCCTTGTAGCGCATCTCACAACGCCTGTTCATTTGCTCTTCGACATACCTATTTGGATGGAGGTTGGTCAGCATTCTGCTAGGTTTGACTGGTTGACTTTGAATGACATGGTGTATTTTCCTCGATATCCTTGCTAATTTGATGACGTGTCGGTTGACCAAAATTCACATACAACAAATATAAATGTCAAATTACTTGTTTTCAAACAATTGTATCTTTAAAATCAAATAATTTAATATTCAGATGTGGAAAAAAAATATCATTTAGTTTTAGCTTTTAGTCACCGTTCAATCTTTAGGAAAACTCAAGACTATTCAATTTTTTTTATTTTTTTTTTAAATGATCCATAACTTCATAAATATATAAAGATTAATACTTAGAAATATATAGATGTAAAAGTATTTATTTTGGAATATTTTTGATTTATAAAACAATCATCTTAATACTTAAATTCAATTTGAAGACTTTAAATAGTGTTGAATTCCACTGAATTTTTTTTAATATGTCATTCAATTCGCCTATTCTATAAAATTCAGCACTATTTAACTCTTTGCGTTTTTCATGATTGTTTTGTCACAACAAATCCATGATTTAGAGTAATTTATTGTGTGCTTTCTAGTTCAGTTTTTTATATCAGAATAAAATGAAAATAAAACTTCTACCTAAATTGGAAAAAAGAGGGGAGAATTTGAAGGAAATTAAAATATGTAATTAAACAATAAATCACCTCAAGTGATAAATGAAAATCGTATATATTCATGTTTCATATTCTTATAACTAATCTTCTATTTTATAGTTGAAATTAATTGAATTTTATTTTTACTTGTTTTATTAATTCTTTCTTGATTTGTTTCATTATTGTGCATGTTTTTCCCAATAATTTTGATTTTTTTTTTTGTTTTAATTAATGAAAATTTTATAAAAAATCATGATTAACAATTAATCAAGTATTTTTTTAAAATAAATATATTAATATTTTAACACACATTCTTTGACCACCGCCTAACGTGGTTTGGTGGTAACCGGTAAGAGCATTCAAGAAATCCATATTCAATAATTTGAGAAATTAAAACATGTAATTAAAGTATTAAATAATAAACATCCATCATAGTTCTTCTGAATATAAGGTGGATTCATCCCATCACAAATTCACGGACACAGATGAGAATATGTTGACTCGGTGATAAACACATTACACCTACGTTCAAGAAATTGTAGGTTCGAGTTATACTCTCTTTCCAATTACCGAAACCTTAATTTTGAGAGCCGGGCGGGTGCCGCCTGACCCATTTGACAAGGTTTATGAGCCCGGTTTTACTTTATTTATTTTTTTATGTTTTAAAAATAAATAAATAATTTAATTTTTGGTTTTCATTGATGTGGAGCACTTCTTCATGGTCCATGCAACTGCTCCTCTACGTCTCATATCAAACACTTCACTTCTCCATCAACAACTCCATCATTTTTCTCCATCGAATATCACCCGTCCATTCTCTGCAATCACCCACATCAACAACAACGACAATAATGCACTTCTCGATTACTTCGACCACCTCCTTCAACAATGCACCAGACTCCACCATCTCAAACAACTACACGCTCGAATCATCGTCTCCTCCTTCTTCTCCACTTCCGCTTTCTTGTTGGCTCGAGTCGTCTCGGTCTACGCTCGTTTCGGGCGCGTTTTCGATGCCCAAAACGTATTCGAAACAGCCCCAGTTGATTGTCTCTCGAGCTCTCTGTTGTGGAACTCGGTCTTGAGAGCCACTGTGTCAACTGGGCGCTATCAGAATGCACTCAAACTGTATGTTGAAATGCGTCAACGAGAAGTTTTGGCCGATGGTTTCACGTTTCCTTTAGTTGTGAGAGCTTGTAAATTTACTGGTGGTTTTAGTTTGTGTAAGATTGTTCACAATCATATTTTGCAAGTGGGTTTGCAAAATAATGTTCATGTAGCGAATGAATTGATTGGAATGTACGCGAGAATGGGACGGATGGATCAATCGTATAAAGTGTTTGATAAAATGCCTGTTAGAAACTTTATTTCGTGGAATACGATGGTTTCGGGTTATGCATCGAACTATGATTGTGATAGTGCTATTGAGGTGTTTCGAAGAATGGAATTTGAGGGCTTGGAGCCGAATCTTGTTACGTGGACTTCGCTGTTGTCAAGCTTTGCTCGTTGTGGGCGGCTTGAAGAGACATTGGAATTGTTTGGTATGATGAGGATGAGAGGAATTGGGGTTGCTGCTGAGGCACTTGCTGTTGTGTTGTCTGTTTGTGCTGATTTAGTTGGCTTCGAAAAGGGTAGGGTGATTCATGGATATGTCATAAAGGGCGGGTTTGAAAATTACTTGTTTGTGAAGAATGCACTTGTATGTGTGTACGGGAAGCATGGGGATGTGAAGGAGGCTCATGATCTGTTTTCGGCAATGGAGGATAAGAATATAGTGAGTTGGAATACATTGATAACATCATATGCAGAGGCTGGTTTGTGTGATGAGGCGTTGGCCGTTTTTTCACAGTTGGAGAAATTAGATGGTGATTCAATGGAACGGCCAAATGTCATAAGTTGGAGCGCTGTAATTGGCGCGTTTGCTTCCAAAGGACGTGGGGAGGAGTCTTTGTATCTTTTTCGCAGAATGCAACATGCCAAAGTCATGGCAAATGCTGTGACGATAGCCAGCATTCTATCGGTTTGTGCTGAGTTAGCCGCATTGAATATTGGTAGGGAAATCCATGGCCATGCAATTAGAGCCTCGATGAAAAGTAACATTCTGGTGGAAAATGGCTTGCTTAATATGTACATGAAGTGTGGATGTCTCGAGGAAGGACGTTTAGTATTCGAAGGGATTAATAATAAGGATTTGATCTCATGGAACTCGAAGATTACAGGGTATGGGATGAATGGACTCGGTGAAAATGCTCTCGCAACTTTTGAACAGATGATCGAAGCTGGTTTCAAGCCGGATTGGGTCACCTTCGTGGCTATTCTTTCTGCTTGTAGTCATGCCGGTCTTGTTGATGAGGGTCGTGAGGTTTTCGATAGGATGGTTAGAGAGTTTAGGATCGAACCCCGGATGGAGCACTATGCTTGCATGGTCGATCTTCTTGGTCGAGCTGGTTTGCTGCAAGAGGCGAGCAGCATTGTGAAGAACATGCCAATGGAACCCAATGCTTGTGTTTGGGGAGCTCTATTGAACTCTTGCCGGATGCACAAGAACACAGATGTTGCTGAACAAACAGCCTCCGAACTTTTCAGTCTAACAACGGAGAGGGAGAGGGAGAGGGAGACGACTGGGAGCTACATGCTGCTCTCTAACATCTATGCTGCTAGTGGGAGATGGGAGGATTCTGCAAGGGTGAGAATCTCAGCCAAGACAAAGGGTTTAAAGAAAGTTGCTGGCCAGAGTTGGATTGAAGTGAAGAAGAAGGTTCATATGTTCTCATCAGGAAATGGTTTGCAATTAGATTTGAAGGAAGTGTATGGAATTCTTGAGGAACTGACCTCTCAAATAATGAAGAGTGAAGATTGTGTACACGAAAACGACATCGTTTAAGGGGGTTTAGCTAGTATACAAGAACTTTATCGATCTAGGTTAGTTACAAGAAAGTCATAATCTATTTTTATTTCTTAAATTGCTTGTTTATTTGAATTATTGGATTAAAATTTAATGGATATTAAACAATTATGTATAGTTATTGATCAGCATGAACCCGTTCAACGATATATTTAGAAAAAAAAATATTACTAATTGATGCTATAGAAACAATGAGATGTTTGCTTAACCTAATTTATTTGCATTGAGACCAAATTCTTGCCCTAAATTGACAAGAAATTTTGGGTAAATTTTGTACTTGGGTTGTAATTAGAGACAAATATTAGCGTCCGTTTTGAATTACAATATATATATTGGAAAATATAGATTATATTCTTTTAAAAAAGGGTACGGATATTGACATAAACCCATAAAACTTATTAGTATACCCATTTTTATAAGTACAACCATATCTAAAATTTAAAAAATAATATTACTATAAGCACCCATCCTAATGCCAATAGTACCCTTATTGAAATAAATATATTCATTTTAATACATATTATTTATAAACACTCTTAAATTATTATCACACCCAATTCATATTATTTTTGGAATCAAATCATCTTTTAATGATGGTCCAATTTATTTTTGAAAATAACTCGAATGTAGGAGCCTTATAATAGGGAATATGTGGAACCGCATATGGGGTCAAGAGATTTTCAATCTGGAATTCTCTTATTTATACGGGTATCTTTAAAAAAATAAAAAAAAAACTTGTTGATATCTCTATCGTTAAAAAAATATATTTTGTTTATTGATAGAGTTCATAACTAATTAACTATATATATAAAAAGACAAAAACAATATGATAATCATGTGATAATGAGAAAATTTGAAACTTGAAATAAAATTAGAGTTTAATTAGGGTTTATTATAAAAATTAAGGTTTATCATAAGTTTTTTTTTTTTTTTTTTGGAAAGGTAATTTTTTTTTTTTTTTTAATAAAGAAATATAGTTGAAGATATGAGTGTAATTAATGATTGTATATAGTATTTGATTTATTTTTAATTAAAGTAATTTATCTTTATTGGTAAATTTCTATTAGGATATTTTTGTAATTAATTTTTTTAATAAAATATGGAGAGCTTCTTTTGACAATCCAATTACACTTCTTTTCTAAAACTACTTCATTCTCAAATTTTAAATTTTAAAAAATTCTAAAGACATTTCATTTTATTACAATATTATCATTTTTATCTTTTTTGAATTAAATTATTAAAAAAAAAGAAATTATCTCTCCTAAATCATTAGATTAATTATTACATATTAAATACTCTTTCCTAAATTTTTAATTATCATATTACACTCTCTCTCTTCTAATACATATCTCTAATTTTCTATCTCCATTTTTTCTCAAGTAAGACTAACAGTTAAGAAAAAAAAAACTTACTAATAAGCTTGATTTTTATGAACCATTTTTTTTATTTATTTTTAAAATCAAAATATGAAAATACTTTTTGTTACTCTTGTAGGTATGTGATTGCCTAGAAAACTTTAATTCTTTCATTAGTCTTAGAAATTCTGAGTTTAATCGAATTTAGTTGAAACAATTCAAGTTTATATATATATATATATTACTGTTAGTAAAAAACTAAAACATTCATAAGTTTTTTTTTTTTCTTTAACTATTAATCAGAGATTGATCGAGAAAGTACGGAAATATGATTTATTTTTTTGAAAAATGAAGAGAGATTAATTAGGAGAGAGTGTTTAATATGGTAATAACATATTTAGGAAAGAGAGTTTAATACGTAATATTTAATCTAAAGATTTAGGAGCGAGATTTTTTTTTTTAATAATTTAATTAGTTTGGAGTGTCTTTAATTTTTTTTGTCCTGTTTAATAATTTTAATTTAGGTTAAAATTGTCATTAATAAAAAAAAAATTAATTGGAGTGTGAATAGATAATTTATGGATTGTAAAGATAAACTCTCTAAAATATGAGTGTACTAATAAGTTTTATGAGTGTTAATATCGGTACCCTTTAAAAAAAAAATTATAGTGTTTGATTGAATTGTAATGAGAGACAATTTTTGGATATGATTTTAGAAACGTGGAAATTGCCAAAACTGACCCAACTACTTATAGGATTTTCTTTTTTAACCACATCCATACTTTTAATTGTTTTTAACCATCTTTTTGAGCAATTACTGGAATGCCCCCATATAAAAACTTCCCAATCAGCTCTCTCTCTCTCTCTCTTTTTCTCTTTTTTTCTTTCTCTCTCCTCTGCTCTCTCTCCCCGATCTCCCTCTCTCTCGCCGATCTCTCTCTCGCCGGCGTGGGTTGACGGTCGCCGAGCTCCGGCGTGCGTCTTGGCGACGTCCGGACGGGATGGCGACGCTGGTCGCCGATCCCTCGCTCACTGTTGGTTCGTCGCACGAACCACGTGCGACCAGGCGGCATCGTCGGCGGCTGGTTCGTCCGTCGCTGGTTCCAACGTGCAGCCGGCGATCGCGAAGCACACCGAGCCGCCGGACGTGGTTCGTGCAGGTCGCCGGCGATGATCTGAACCCTAAACCTAAATCGAATTTGGGGAAGAAGAAGAGGAAGAAGAAAGAGGGAAAAAAAAAAAAAAAAAAAAAAAAACTTATCCTAATTTCAATTTAGCCCAGATTTCAAGTTTTAATATTTCTATTTTAGGCATGATTTCAAGTTTTGATATTTCCATTTAGGCATGATTTCAAGTTTGTGTATTTCAATTTAGTCGTGATTTCAAGTTTGTTTCGAGGTTTAAAGAACACTATTTTCAGGGGTACTCTGGTAATTCATGGTACTAAATTGAATTTTTTTTAAAAAAATGGTTATTAACAATTAAAAATTCAAAAGTGGTTAAAAACAAAAGTATGATAAGTGTTATGGATACTTATGAATTTCTCTCTATAGAAACTAATTCAAATTTTAAACATACAAGTGTTCAAAACCATATCATACAACTTTGGATATCACATTACAACGGTTTTTTTTTTAATATCTGTATGTATTTTTTGAAGTATTACATAGAAAGACTAGAATCCACAATTTTATGGTATAGGTGTGAGGGAAATACCAAGAATACTATCGAACCGATCTCATATCGTCATAAAGGTATCAATTAACAATCGGATCACTATGATTACGAAATTCATTTAAATATCTTTTGGGATTCATCTAAAGCCTTTCTTTAGAAGTCTTCTCTATAAGGAATGATTTAAGATACTCGGTTTAAATTAGGCTCGTAATCTCAAAAATAAAATATTAATGAAATCCTCTCCAATATGGAAATACAGTTCATAAAAAGATGTCACCAACTAAACCAAACCAATCTAATCAATCTCCATTTCATTTCCATGGCTAAAATTTCAATCATATCTTCTTCTAAACCGAGTAAACAATAAACAGAAAAGTCAAACTTCTATCTTTAGCTCAAAAATTCCAATTTATTTATTTATTTAAAAAAAAAAACCCAAAAATTAACTGCCTTAACCACGTTAAAAATAAAAAAAATAAAAAAATTACCAAGTAAACAAAAATCACAACCGCAATCCGAAAATTTCTCTGTTTCTCTTTGTCTCTCTCTGTGTTTTTTTTGATAATAAATGTGTTGTAGTGTTCCTTATATTTCTCACCACTTCTCCACCAAAGAGAAAACAAAGGAACCAAACACACAGAAAAAAACAAAAACACACACACTATCTCAAACTGCTTTCATTTCTCTCCATCTCCGCCGGCAACGCAGCCGATATCTCAAACCCTTTTTTCATTCTTTTTTTTTTTTTGCAATAAAAACAAACCCTTTATTATCATGACCAATATTATTTCTTCTTCTTCCACAAGAATCACTAGTAATGGTGGTGGTGGTGTTGGTGGTGGCTCCTCTGTTTCTACTACTTCAACAACAACAACAACAACAACAACACAGGCTTGTGCTGCGTGTAAATACCAACGCAGGAAGTGTGCTCCGGACTGCATTCTCGCTCCTTATTTCCCTCACGATCGTCAGAGACAGTTTCTCAATGCACATAAATTGTTTGGTGTGAGTAACATAACCAAAATCATTAAGAATCTAGAGCCACCGGAGAAAGACGAGGCTATGAGAACCATCATGTTTCAATCTGATGTTCGAGCGAATGATCCGGTTGGGGGATGTTTTAGGATCATACGTGAGCTTCAACGACAGATTGAGTTCACGAAAGCTGAGCTTGAATTGGTTCTTCATCAATTGGCTATCTGTAGAGCACAGACAACAACCCATTTGCAGATTCAGGATTCTGATGACTCTGTTGTGTTGAGTTATAATGATATTGTTAATGTTGTTGGTGGTGGTGATAGTTGTGATGATTTGAGCTCGTTTGGTTCGATTTACGTGCAACCGCAAACCCAAGTGCAGGAACAACAACAAGATCATCATCATCATCATCATCAATTTGTTAATGTTCAGAGTCAATTGGGTGATGCATGGGGCATGCAGGAGGATCCAACCATGCTTTCGAATCCGGGTTCCTTGCATGTCAAGCAACTGCAACTGCAACAACAACAACAACAACAACAAGGAGGAGTACAAGTAGAGAACAATCATGATTTTGTTGTTGTCAATGATCAGGATGTGAAGCCTCCTGTTGATCAGCTTGTTGAGATTCCATATGAGAGACATGAAATCAAGTTTGAGAATGATCAAGTGGTGGAGAGGAGGAGGTTTGTGCCTTCAACACAGTTGCTTATATCATCATAGATTTAATTTTAAAGAAAAGAGAGGATTTTTATATGTTATAGACTTATAGATGATTAATGGTTATATTCTTTGAATATTAAATGTTGTATTGGAGAGAGAGAGAGAGATTGAAAACTGAAGAGCTTTTTTTTTTTTTTTTTTTTTTTTTTGCTGCTTATGGTGATATGAGTCTTTGTGTTTATTGTCAATGTTTACATATCCATTTATGAAAGAGTTGAGATATGAGATCTTTTTGGTTGTATTTTGGGGTTCTAATTATGTTTTTGAGTTAATACAATGCATACTGGCCTTATATTTTGTGTCGACTTTCGCTTTTTAATTCAATTCGAATCGAAGTTGTGTGATTGGTTACAAAAGAGTTGAGATATGAGCTCATTTTGGTTGTATTTTGAGGTTCTAATTATGTTTTCGTGTTAATGTGATGCATTGATACTTTCTTGCACAGGAAGTATTTTGTGAGAAGAACAATTATTTTTAACCGAGATCTTTGGTTTTGCAAAAGATTTTCTGTAAAGTTATCCATTTTTGTTTGTCTTCCATTTATTATAATTCCAATAATTAGTGTTTCCATGGGTAACAAATGATATTGGATAATTCATAATTGGATTGTTGATGACAATCCATATATGGAAGGGAGAGTTTCAAAATTTTATGATTATCAAGTAAAGTTTTAAGCAAATCTAAAAATTTAAACTTATAATAAGTTTTTGATTTCAAATTTTGAATACAAATGCAATAAAGCAAGTAATTCAAAATTCACCACCACTCGTCATGGCTCGATGGTAAAAAACATTCGTTCAGGTTCAAGTGGCCAGTCACCATTAGCCCCATTAGGGACACCAAAAATCCCCGACCCGCCCCAATCCCATTGGGCCCTGGTCCGTTTGGGCAATAAAAACGGGTAACGGGACAGGTTTGGGGCACATTTCTTGACTAGGCCGGGTTACTGGATCAGGTATGGGGCGGTCTCTTTTGACCTTACCTGCCCCGTTTAACCCGGAATATATACATATATATATTTAAAATATAAAAGGAAAAGAAAGAAAGAAACCCTATGCTGGCTGAAAAGAAAACAATTTGAAAGACAACGATTTGAATTTTTATGTTTAAACTATTTTGGCGAAGATGTTGAATGAATTTTATTGATACCGAAAATGTTATATGTATTTTGTATTTTTGTTCAAGTCATTTTGGGATTTGTATTTTGTACTTTACGGATGAATTTAATGTTTATTAAACTTAATTATCGTATTATATTAAATTTAAATTTACGTAAATGAATCGAGCCATTCGAGTTGGGTTTAGGACGAAAATTGAAAACCCATTTGTGTCACGGGTCGAGTTTGGGACAACCGTTGAAAACCGGGTTTCGGGTTTGGGGCGGCCTTGACCCACCCTGACCCATTGCCATCCCTAGTCACCAATCACCATACCATACCCGAAGGTGGTACATAAAAAATAATTCAAAATCCAAAATTGATTTTCTAGTTTATATTTAAATATCCATTTTTCATGTTGGAGCTATTAATCTAATATACTTATGTGCTACTGAGCAGAGCATTTGGGTTGATTTTGTTGGAGCTTTATCAAGAGCTTATTCAATATCACCAGTATGGACAAAAACAAAACCTTAAAAATCAATGTGTATTGTCTACAATCTTATCATGCACGTTTATCGTTACCCATTCACCAAAAAGCGTCTACTTCAGACAACCTTCAGCTTATAAACTCGTCATTGTAACAAAATTTCTTTGGAAAAAATGTGGGGCAAGAGGCTGATCTCATTACTTGAAAGTGTTAATACACTCTGATAGCAGAGGGAAGAAAACAAGATAACAACAATTTTAACTATTTGAGCTGAGAATTACAGAAACTATGGCTTCCATTTCGAACTTGGGAGTTCTGCAGACTTCAACTGCTACTGTACCTGAAATCAGGAGGTAAATATATATATATATATATATATGATCAAAAAGCGGATTAAAATTACTCGAATTTAATCATCTATGCTAATTGCTAAACAATGGTTAAAAGAATTTAAAGTTGTATACTTGTATATTTGGTTTTAAAATCAACAGTAGCCAATAAGAAGACCAAAATGATGAAAAGATTTCCCTTCCAATCATTTCATTCTTGTTCGAAACATACAGAGCTTTAAAGGAGACAGATTCAAGGTCTTTTTCACATCTCCAGCGATGAAGCTCTAATTACAAGTCAGCTAGACAAAGGGGGCAACATCAAAAAACTGTTTTTCCTATTGAGTGATGTGTGAGGGCTGTGGCCTACTGGTGCAGAAATTCACTTTACAGGAGAGTTATCAAATTGAAAGCACACAAGATGTCGGTAGCAGATGAGGCTTTCTGATAGTTTTTTCAGTCTACATAAAAAGAAAAGCTACACACCGATTCAGCAAGAGTTTCAAGATAGAACCGATGGTGTTTAGAATCTATCAAAAAAGTTTCAAACCTACTACTAGTGGTCAACTTCATGAATCCTACTTTGCCAATAAGCTTTTATATCCATCTCAAACGTGTACCCACACCCAACACCCGTGTTCCTTTTGGCCTAGTGTTCTTTTAGTACCTTCAACTAGGATTGGGTGAACCGGAATATTCAGAAGTTTGGCAAGGCCTCATCAAATTATGCTAACAACCCCAAACATACAGAGCAGTACGTAAAACCAGTAACAGGTAACTCATCGAACGTTGGTCTATAAGTTCAAATCAAACCCAGCATAAAAACATTTCGGAATTATTAAAGTCGGCCTTTATTAGTCCTAACAAGGTAGTCTCTAACAATGTCAAGTGCATGCTTCAATACTCGTATTAGATTGATGATTAATAGATTTCTTAAATAGATAACATAATGACTTTATGTGCATTCTACCATATTTCTATTAAATTAAATTTTCTCACCCTGAGTTGGAATAGAAAGACAAGCATTTATGGCTCTGACTTGACAAGCTTTTCCACAGAGTTCCTATACTTGCCAATCAGTTCCCTGGCATTCAATTACGAAACAATACATGTGATGCGCAAATATATCACTTAATGCGAAACACAAAACCACCCTTACTCAACAAACACTACATCATACCTCCGTTGATTCAGCAATTGATCGCTTTCCTCCAGCTTTTTCTTCTGTCCCTCGACTGTCTACACGCCCAATATCCAACAAATTACGCAAATCTTGTTAGAACACTTTGAACAACCAAAACGTTGAACAACGAAAGAGAAAATGGAAATTCAACACCCCAACATTCCATACTTCTACTGTTCCATATCTATCTACCCATAAAGTCCTATTTTGCCTCCAGAACCCAAATCAACATGCTTGTGAGACATTTTTACGGGCCTCAATCTAACATGTAAACTACAACCTATGCAATTGTTAACAGCTATAATACCGAGAATTAAAAGTAGTAACCGTGTACCAAACTTAATTTTATTCAACAAAAAGACATAATCTTTACACACATTATTGCAATTTAATCAATTACACACCTCACATGAATCTAAACTGGACTCATACATAATTTTACTATTCCCCAATTAAAAAAACCAATCCATCTCATCAACACAACAAAAAAACTAAAATTAAAATGAAAATTAATTAAAAAAAAAAAAGGGATTGAAAATACCATAGCTTTGGAGCTGATTGACCCTGATATTGAATTTAACAGCTGCTGACACTTCTCAAAGTGGTTGTTCAATTCATTAACCTTTCAAAAAATTAATAAAAATCACAAAAATAAGAATAAAAATAAATCATTAAAAAACATGTAAAAGAAAATTAAAAATTTACCAACGCATCAGAATGCTGGTCTCGGGTTCCATTCTCAATAGCATCACCTAAATTCTCCACCAACTGTAAATCAAACCACCCAGAAAAAATAAAATAAAATCAAAACTTTAGCAGAAAAGAACCTAAAAGAGTAAAAGGAAAGAATTTTGAGATTAAACAAAAAACGCACGTGCAAGAGATGGAAGTGGGATGCGAGAGACTGGTGGTGTTGGTTCTGTTGTTGTTGTTGCTGCTGCTGCTGTTGTTGATGTTGAAGTGTACGCTGTTGTTGTTGTACAAATTGTTGCTGTTGTTGTTGTTGTGGTTGGAGTTGTGTGAATTGTTGTTGTTGTTGTGGAAATTGAGGTTGTTGGTAAAACTGTTGTTGTTGATGAAGTTGATGTTGTGGAGAGAATAATAGGTTGTCTTGATTTGAGTGTGCAGGGGAGTTACTGTGGGTCGGCATCGACGGGATCATCGTCCAATTTCCGGCGCCGGCGTATGGATCCATTTCTCTCTCTTTCTCTCTCGTCGGGAAAAAAATGAGGAAGCAGAGAGAGGGGGGTTTGGTTTTAAAGCTACGAGAGTCGGTGAAACGATGTCGTATTAAATGTGCAATGGGGTTCTGCCACGTTGTATGTAGAGAAACGGCATCGTTTTTGGATTCTTATGTATAATCGATTAATCGATATGTTTTTTTTTTATTTTTTTTTTATTTTTTTATTTTTTATTTTTTTTTATTTTTAAATGTAAAAATGTTATTTTTTAAATGTAAAAATGTTATTATTTATATTTTTAGGAATAATTTGTATAATAGATAATAACAAATATATATTTAAAATGTGGACCCGGCTTTTTTTTTATGGGATCCAGATATTAATTTTGAGTCCATTTTACATCGATGTAAATGAATCCCGTACTTTTTTTTTTTTTTTTTTTTTTTGAAGGAATGAATCCCGTACTTGATTGACTATGTATATATAATTATGTTAGAAAATAAATAAATAGGATAGATATGCATTATCGTCAAATTTAGTCGCATGGAAGTCAAACCACACAAGTTGGTCAATAGTTACATACACGAAATGGTCAACAATTAATTGTCTTATTAATCATAGGGTGTCACACGTCGAGTGATTTTGAGATCAAAATTTACCATCTTAAAAGTATTCATTGTGAAAAAATTAAATGTCAAATAGGACAAATAGACAATTTGTTTGTCCAATGCAATCATATGGCTATTCAATACCATAATAAAATGGTAACAAAATTTATATACATTGTTAAGATGAACATCCATTTCAAAGGGTCTGCTAGACAACTATTTTATTTGACTCATCAAACTATAATAAATGCGAGTTACCCGTTCAATAAAAATTAGACATGTTTTAAATAGAAATATTAGAAACCAAATTTTGATTTAGTTATCTATGAAGTACACTTATATGCCGTGTATAAAGTAATTATTTTGATATTATTGACATGTCAATATTTATTGAAATTCTTCCATTTAAAAAAAAAAAAGAAAAAAAAAATACAAATCACTCTCGTATTGAAAATGCTCTAACTTAAGTAATTAGATCGTTGGATCCATCATTACCCGGACCCAAACCGTATTGTTCAAGGCTATAACCCGGCTTGATCCGAACAATAAACAGGCCGAAAAATATGGTCCGGCCCGATTGACAACTCTAATTTTAATTTCTCCTAAATTTTTTTATATGAAAAAAAAAAAACCGCACCATATTTGTTTTACTAAAATTCAAATAAAACCGCACCTTAATACCTTATTTATAAAATAAAAATAAAAAATAAAAAATAAAACCGCATCTTCTCTGTTGTCTAAAATAGCAATTAAAGCATCACCTTCAAAAAATCCCATTTTCTCTCTCTTCTCAGCAACACCAATATATAGAAGACGAAGACCAACCCTTGTTCCTAGTTCCGCAATACAAGGGTCATCGGTGAGCCACTTCAAATTTTCATCTTTTTAACTCCCCAAAATTTAGTTTTAACATTAACTTATCAGAATTATTATTTTTTTGGTTAGGTTCGTTTTCTTCTGTCTGAAATCTCTGTTTGTCATTGTGTTTTTTTGTTTCTTTTATGTGTCTATTTGTTGATATTTGATGTTGGGTTTGCTTGGTTTTGTACTGTTTGTTTGTTGAAACCGATTTTGTTTGTGATCGATCAGGAAGGAGGAAGAAATTAGAGGAAAACGAGAGAAAAAAGATTATTTCCTTTTTATTAGTGATATTGATTTGAGTGAAATTTATGTGGACCCAGAATCTGTTTTGGGATAAATTTGAAGCTGTGATTGAGATTTTGTGATGATTTTTTTGGCTAATATAAAGTTTTGATTCTGTTACATGTGGAAGTGTAGAAGAAACTGTGTGATTATATCGTTTAATCGAATAGAAATGAATGAGGGAGATGGATTTGTAGAGTATTTAGTGAGCAGAAAACGTAGGAAAGTAATATGTAAGTGGTTACAGTGATGGGGCTTTTGTTTGCATCAAAGTGTGTTGATTGGTACTTGGACATTGTTTGATTAGCATTTTGGACAAAAGTATGTTTTCTAGCTGTTTGGGTGCAACTTGTGGGATATTTTGCTTCCAAAGCGACGGAAGTACTTCCATAATGCTGATTGAATGATGCCTTGAAATGCCATGTTTTCGGAGAAGAAGATCACTTTAGCATTGAGAGTCAGATCTTGTTTGTGATAGACCTTACATTAGAAATATATGAGTTTCATGTATTATTTAGGGAAAAAAACAGGTACAAAAGTTATATACGAGGAAGTGTCACATAGTATTATTGTTCATATGGTATTTATGATTACTAATTAGAATGATGAAAACTCGTCTGGGATTAATGGTCTGCTCAGGTAGGTGAAGGGAGAGTAATTTTTTTTTTTTATTTGCTGGATTCCGTGGCCCTTGCTCCTTTTCTTTTTGGCATTGTGTTGGAATATAGGTGGTGTGCAATATTTACCATATTAAAGTCTTTAAATAAAAAATACCTTGCTTTCATTGTCATTATTAACAATCATGATTGAATTGTAAAGTTTTGTGTGTTACAGTGTTAGTGTCAAAGACCTTTTTGTGGTAAACATGAAAGGTAAATCAAGTTTTGTTGCAAGACTAGATTGTTACATTCTTTTTTTCTTTTATAATTTTTTCATATTTTTGACAGTTCAATAGATCAATAGCCAGCCTTATTTCTTGAAGCAGATTTGTATCGTGGTGCCTTATATCTAGAATATTCAGAGTTGCGAAATAAGAGTAGATATTGATATTCAGTCAGGGTCAAAGATTTGTATCGTGGTCCCTTGTGGCAGTTGTAAGTAAGTAAGTTATATTTCTAGGATGTTCATGTCAAAGGTCGAAGTGAAAAGAAAGCGAGGAGCTGTTAACTGTCGCAAATGATAGCATAGTTGGTTAGATCCTTGCGGTGGAGGAATCCTAGGGATAAATTACCAACATTTGAGCGGATTCTCTTTATTTTGTGTTTGTGCATAAGGTGCAGTGGGTTGGGGTAGGTTGTCTTTTTTAAGGAATTAGTGATAGTCGATAGATTTTCAATTTCATCTGGGGATCCTAGCTGTATTTTTCAAGGCCTTAAGAAAGCATATTATTATCTAGATATAATGTTTTACAATCCGAGGAATAGGGGAAAGGTAGGGGAGTATTGGGTATCGAAAAAAAAAAAAAAAAAAATCCTAGCTAAAGCGTTGTTTATTTAGTGAACATACACTGCTGAGAATCATTCCAAATCCATGAAAGAATTTAGTGGAATATTCTCATAGAATGTTTACCAGGAGGAATATGGCAGATCCTCTTCTTCTATACCTATGTGGTTCTAGCCTTATATAGCTGCTCGAATTTTAACATTTCTTACACTTAAGGTTGTGATTGTCGGATACAGACCAGATAGAAGATAGAAATATAAGTTAGTGCTTAAATGTGGATGAACCTCACACCGTTGCATAATATTCTGTATATTTTCCATATGTCAAGGCATTTTAGTTCTTGTTTTATGATATAATCAAGACTTTTTTTCACTTCAGAAATATCTTTCACATCTGAATACGTGAAATAGAGAAATCTATAGGTTGGATCGAGCTCCTCTCAAATTAGATTGAAAGTTAGCTGTGAGACTCACCTTTCTTTCCCCTTTTGTGTTGATATTGCTCCTCAGCTGGTGTCACGGTTTTTATTTGCAATGCACTACAGATGTTTGTGATTTTTTAAAATTTTTTTTTTTTTTCTGGAGGTCTTAAGTTCTGAATCTGTTCTACTGTCGAAAATTACAGGTACAAATATGGCAGTAAAACCAACTGTTGCCTTGAGGGCTATGCTTGTAGGTGGGATAGCTGTGTTTGCTAAAGTAGCTGGTGCAATGAAAGCTGCTGGGGGTGTAAAGCTCGGAGCAGCCGCTACTGCCATGTCAATGGCAGCCGCGGCTATGACACAATCAAAAGACGATCCTAAGTCACCTTCCAAATGATACTATCCTCCGCCTTCCCTTTTTTTGGCGTAGTATTAGTAATCAGTACTGTTTGTAACATAGTTGACAGTACCCAGAGAGAACTACTTGGGAGAAGATAGCTTTTGTTTGATAAGATTGTTTAAACAACTTGAAATAAAAGAAATGACTGTTGATACTTGATTGATTCTCATTGAAGTATATTATATGCATAGACTACTTAAAAACTCTCTGTGTTCTATTTTTCACACTCAAGCAGAAATCACGATATGGCCAAAGGTTATAGTTTCTTGTTTCCCGTAGATTGTAGGGTTCAACGAGGCTATAGTTTTGAACATGGGCTCACTAAACGGGTTTGGTGATTCTTTTACTAAAGCTGCAGACTGAGACAAGATAAAATATTGTATTGCCAAATGTTCTTCAAATGCCATAAATATGCAATACAAGACTTCTTTGATGAATGTAACAGAGTGAATTATACAATAATGCTTAATGCTTCCCTTTTCTTGGTTTTTTTTCTTTTACAACCTTCAGCCTATCTTCTCTATTCTGAGAAAACAATCGCGTGCAAGAACGATTTTCAGAAGTTGAAGCGTTTTACACGAACTTATAGCAGCAGAGTTAAAGCTGATGCACATTAGATTTACTTGAACCACACATGAAGTCTGGTTGATCAACTGAGTGTACAACGAGCTCCGAGTTGGGAGATTCTAACTCGAATATGACCTGTGAATAAATAAAAAGTAACCAAAGAAAATAATATTTAAGGTTTTTATTTCGGTTCTATTCAAAATTCACATCCAAGGTGGAAGAACAAAGATGTATTGACATTCAAAAAATGACATGGTTTTGATATGGGAGCTTGAAATAGAAATATTAAAATGAAAAACAAAGATTTAAGCATTCCATACCACAATATTTTCCCCGTGACGAAGGATCGGAGCAGGGACATAAAGGTTGCATTGTGGTCCAAAAGACTGCAAGAATGACCGAGGGATTTTCAGATGAAACTATACGACAACATTAAACCCGACAATGCAATTCCTACGGGATTTTTAGAAAATAGTTGAATATAAGATATAAAAGAAAAACTTTACCGGCCAAAATCTTCCGATGTTAAATTCATTGATGAATGCAATTCCTTTACCCCAACCATTGAATGATATGTATGTGTCATTTACTTGGTTTACTTTATCAATTGAAAAACGCCCCGCATAGAATGCAGGTTCTTTCGAAGTGTTCTCTGCACAAAGGAAATCCAACACTTTATTGATTCCATTATCATCAATATCATCATTGATTGAAACATGCTTGCAAAAGGAAATACAACAGAGAAAATAATGTAAAGAATATGACAAAGCATCGATCGTTATTGAACCTTTATATATGGCTCGTAAGAAGACATACCGGATTTATGCTCTAAATTTTTGCGGGCTGATGCTGATACTTTGGTGAATCCAGAATATGCAGCATGAATGATGGGACTGGTTTTCGGCTCCTCATTCAGGTTGTGAAAAGGAATGGAAATCATTTTCCATCCGTGCAGAGTTTTCTCATCTAAATAAACTGAAGACAAGATACCCTACAATGCCGAAAATAATCAGCAACTAGGATCCAAAGGAATTCTCATTACTTTCTAGTTTCAACCATATACTTTGGTGGGAAAAGAAAGTAAAATTCCAAGTTACCACCAAGAACAAAAGTAAGCGTGACTGAACTTCTTACATTGACAATCAAAGCTTATAGGATCTATATAACATTGAAGTATGGCCTGTTACACTTAAGGAATAAAGATTAAATTTTCTACTTGAAAAGCAACTTTACCTTTTCATCAAACAAGTACTGTCCAAAATTTACACGACCCATGTTTTCAACCTGTTAGAAAGGAAACAAATCAAATTGGAAGGAAAGGCATCGAAAATACAGATACAATAGAAAACCGCTTAGTACTAAGTATTAACATAAGCCAAGCAGATCAATCTACGTCAAACCAAGCAGTCAATTACCAAAATATATAAGGTGATGTTGGAGGCACATCTAGCATTTGGGAGGCTAAGTGCTTGATTTGACCATCTTTCAATTGTACCAACATATGTTGGCCTTCCACTGTTATCTCCAGATGGGCATGATACAAACACTTGAGCTCGGTCATGCACCTGCAACCAAAATACTTATATTTTTTGTTGTATTTCCGTGAACTATAGTAAATATCAAAACTAATAATGAGAAGAGAACTGCACCTATCTGCAAAGCTAAACAATGAATTAATTGGTCAGCTTAAATATGAAATGAAGGACGTATGTACCTTTGGAATATGCAGACCAGTGCCATAGTCCTTTCCAGCATATTCGTATACGTACAATAAAAATCCAAACATCTGACATATTAACAATAATAATAAGAAATACATTTCTTGGATCATCATGAAACTTACAATGAAAATCACAAATTAGACCATAAATTCTTGCACACCTGACCGACAGTCTCCATTGAAATTGGGTTTTCAGATTCAACTACATCTGCGGGATCAAATGTATCAAGTAAATCAAACAACAATGCTGTTTTCTGCAACTGGATAGGTCCATATCCTGTCTTCATTTTATCACGAGGAACTGAAGGAAGAGAAGCTGCACTATATGTCTGTACCACCCTCCTAAGTGCTGAAAGCATAAAAGTCTTTATGAACAGAATATCTAGTGTAAATAGCATTATTTGAAACATAAAAAATTTCAGAAGCTTAATACTATGAACAAAAAAAATTTCATTATAGTTTCGGTATTTAGACCTTCAGAACTGCATGGAAACTAATGTGTGAAAACAAAAATAATAGTAATGAACAAAATTAGTCTGAATTGTTTTAGCTTACCCACTTAAATTCAATATATGCACTCTCTTATAGTTCTCACTGACCTCGGAAAATAAAACTGTATCTTATAAAACATTTTACCTTCATAAACACACCCATAATCATCCAAAATGGAATTACCACTCATGCAAAGCTTGCTACAGCACCAGGCAACAACTTATTATATAACTTTCTATTTTCTTTACTCACTTATTGCCACACAGGCAGCAAGACACCAAATCATACTGATATTGGTATCTTAGTCTAGGGTAAAACAATAATTACAAGAAACAGAAGAAAGCACTTTTTTGAACTACAGAAGAACAAAGATATAAGGTTGTACCATTGAACTTTTCATTTTCCACATCACCAGCTTCTTTAATTGGTGCATCCTGGGATAAAGGGGTATCGGACTATCAGTCATACAGCCTATGCCATGAATTCAATAATTTTTCTTACAATCGAGTCAAAAACATCCTCACATAATCATAGGAAGTGAGATCTGGCTGGTAATCAGACTCATCTGCACCAGTATTTGCTCCATTATAAAATCCGAAGTTTGTTCCACCATGTGCCATCTGGAATTTAGTAAAATGCCTGAATCAGAACATCACCATGCAAACTAATTGTTTGATAATATAAAAATGTGAAACCGAAGAACATACATAAAGTACAGCAGAACCGTTTTGTGACAATATTTTTCTTAGGAAAGTTGCTGTATAATCTGCATCTGTCTTTGCAATCTTCTCTCCCCAGTGTGTAAGCCAACCAGTGTAGAATTCACTGAAATGACAAGCATTATGAGCAACGAAGTACGGGTCCGAAAATAACAACATATAAGACACTTACGAACAAATTGGTGGTGATTTTCCTGGGGCATTGAACTCCTTTTGTAACTTAAATATAGGCCAAGGCTCTTCGCCTGCGGAGAAGTCAACAGCTACAAAATCAGAAAAACTAATTAGATTATTAGCAAAATATCTTATTCAGTGGTAAGATCATTTATATTACCCCTAGGTTGAATCTCAGTCATGAATGAAGTAAACCTGTCTTTCCTTTATGTATTTTAGATAATAGACAATATATATAATCTAATGTCTAAATGTTGGAGGTCCATACATCAGACAAGTTGCCAAGTGATAACTGTAAAGGAAAAATCTGGGGTGTCAATGGGCCAACAGTACCACTCAATCCATGAAAAGGTTTAAGAACCATCAGCACTCAGTAGTCAAAAAATGAGAGGGTTAAAAATGGTGGTGGTTCATGATGCAAAGTGGAGCATATGAAATTTCTGGCCTAGATGAATGATAGACCTAACAAAGGCCATTTTTGCCATGCAGGTTCTTAGTCTACAAAAAAGTGGCTGCATTATGTCTCAGACTCAAAATGTAATGTAAAAATAAAATTGATCCTTGCATGAAAGTTTATGGGCAAGATAAGAGGAGAGAGGCGAAATTTAAAGGACAGCTCTCAAAAGCATTGAGGAACCTCAAAGAGAAATAAAGAATTATGTGGATTTGAAGACATATCACCACTAGTAGTTTTAATCAAGTTACACCAAACAAAGGCTCATTTTTATTTTCGCTCTTTTGAAAGAGAAAACGAATAGAAGTGTATCCATTTCGCTTATGCTGAGAACTAAGAAACTTGAATACACTACCTAAAAGCTTTACCTGAAAATACAGCATCTCCCCGGATAGTTCCTTTCTCAAGATTTTCCCTAGAACCTCCATCTGTAGTATACCTGAAACCCCCCAAAATCAAGTCAATGAAAGAGTTAATAAATGATAATCATCAAATAAGGAAAAAAAATAATGTGGCGAAAGCCCATAAAATCAAGTACGACCACGGTGCTGAACACATAAAGGTTCTTACAAAATGATATCTTCCCCGAGGTGTGCTCTGGCCAATGTCACAAGGTGATGAAGATAGACTTTGTCGTCTCCATATGAACCAAATTCATTTTCAATCTGTGAAAATAATATGAATTAACATTAATAGCTAAAAGTATAGAATTTGATATTCAACTTTACATTTAACAAAAGCTGTTATCTAAGTTCTGCAATTGAATTCTCAATCCTACCATTCTCCACATCCTTCATCTATTAGAGATTCAAGGTAGGACAGCTAGGCAATAAATAATATATCCATGTACCTGAACCATTACTACAGGACCTCCATTGTCATAAAGAAGAGGAGCTATCTTCGGTAATAGAACTCCCCACCATTTTTCAACCTACAACGTACCATATACGCATATTAAGGTACTATATATTGCATCAATCACATTAAAACCAAGAACAGTAGGTAAAACATGTTGAAGAAACATTTAGCAATAAAGATAACCATTTAAGAGTATGACATCCAGGAAAAGGATTTACTGTGTTTGCTTTTAAAACTCAAGTAAGATGAAACCTAATTAACTGCAGCTAGTTGTAGCCTCTTAAAGAATTTTTGTAATTAGCATTGCTGATTCAACATGCATGTTAAGGTCATACTTATAAACAACAAAACTATAGGTGAATTTACCAATTGAAGAAAAGCAGGATCCGATGACCTTAGTTTGAGAGCAGGTTTTATGGCAAGTAACCAAGCTGGGAAACCACCCAAGTCCCACTCTGCAATTAAGTATATTCTCAAATCATCAATCAATGGAAATAATAAGATCAAATGACAAATTATCACAAGAACAAAGGAACATTAGAAAATATTTATTGCACACACTTCTACATGTGAGCAAAAACTACTAACAATATTTGCATAAATTCCTTTTTTATTGCAAGGAAGCAATGGCTTTAATACAATGAGAATCCACATGGAAAGACGATTAAGATTGAAGGACAAAATTACAAACCTATGCAGAGAATCAGTTTCTTTACATCATACTTATGGAACAAGAGAGTGGAAAGCATTGTGCTAGCAGAATTACAATGGGATAGCCAGGGTAGAGAAATGATTTAAACTCAATATATACAAGCTAAGTTCCTATTTTCTACAAGCTAACTAACCATTATTCGTAGCAAATTTTGCAATCTGTAACAAAACATATCTATACAAATGACAAGCTCAATCATATACAAGGACCATCGATAAGAGGAAATACTGCAAAGTAATAAAAACTAAATGCACAATAATAATAATAATTTGCAACTGTCCAGATGGATATCCATTGTGTGTTCAAAAGTGAAGTCCAATAGAAACACTAGTTTGTCAATTACTTGGAATAAACCATGATTTAACATGCCAGTGGTGAAAGAAGAATCTAAGCTACTAAGACCGACCTGCACATATATATGGCCCGGCTCGAAGCATAACAAGCAAGTCCAGCTTCTGACAGAGTTTGAGAAATGATACTAAATCTGCAATACCCTTGAAAACCAACTTGCCAGGTTTCGGTTCATGCAGATTCCAAGGAACATAAGTTTGGATGGTGTTCAAGCCCATAGCCTTTGCTCTCAAAAGCCGGTCTTCCCAATACTGCATTCATAAGTTACAAACACACACCATATAACCAAGTGACCAAAAAAGAACCTTGTCAACAAAAGTTTATGGTAAATTGGTAATGGTCATCATATTCGTCAAGAAGTTCCACAAGAGGAAAACAGTAGCCAATTATTTATAATTTATTGTACATATTACTTAAGCTCTAAACTTAAAAGTATGCAATGCATGAGGAGTCCCAAGTGCTTCTTCAACACGATGAAAACATTATATCTTCAAAAACTTTACATTTCTCTATTTCCCTCCACTCAAGTATTAGATTTCATGACAGAGATTTTAAAAATCACTAAAAGGAAGATGAGTGAGTACCTCGGGAAGAACTCGAAAATAGTGCAAGTCACCACCAATAATCTGAAATGGGTGACCATCTTTCCAAAACATGTCCTCATCAATCTCAAACTTTCCAACATTCATCTGATCATTTATTTGAACAAAATTTCACTCAGTATATGTTGGTGAAATAAAAGAACATACACTAAAAGTAACAAAATTGACACGAAATTAAGAGCTAAATATTTCCATCAAACACTATGTTTCAATAAATTCCATTCCACTCAGATTCCATCAAAATTCAAACATTTGATTTCTCCTCCTCAGCTATCTCTCACCATTTCAACAAACAAACATACACACATGAGACATACATACATACATCAACAATTCAAAAGATAATTGGAATAAATTCTACAGAGAAATTCTAGAGAGAGAGAGAGAGAGAGAGACTGACTTTCTTGTAGTGATGATGATGATGAGGAGATTTGTGAGAGGAGAGAGAAGGAAGAGGAGCGAAGACGGGGACCAGGCCGCCGAACGCCAAGAGAAGGACCAAAACGGTGAAGAACACCGTCATTTTGGTGCTCCGCTTCCTCTTTCTCGCCGAGAGTTTTGGTTTCGCCGCCGTTGACTCCGCCGTAGAAGAACAAGTGTGACTGTGACTACCAATAGGCCCACCACTTCTACTCATTTTGCTTTTTTAGTGCCATAAAACAACAACATTTTTTTTGGATTGTTAAATGATTAAATGAACGGGAAGGAAAAGGAGGGAATTGGAAGGAAGTGGAGAATAATTTCTTCTTCGAAGGAAAAGGAATCATTATTAATGATTTTTTTAATATCCAAAAGATAACCCCATTAATATATATATATATATTAAAATATTACGTAAGTTCGGGCATTTTTGAGGAGGTGATGACTCGAATTCAAGACTTCGTGGTGTATATGTGAAGGGAGGGGTTTTACCACTTGACCAATCCCATATTGTCATAACCTATTAAGGATCAGTTTGGTATTAATTTTGATAAGCTATAATTAACTTATTTTATAATTTTTGAAGAAAATAATGTTCGGTAAAACCTGTCCAAACTAATTATTTAAGAATCTATCTTGATTTGACGGTGATTATGAGAAGGAGGTAAGAGGTTACTTTTCAAAAGCAATTATAAAATAATTAATTTTAGGTTTTAATGAATCTTTTAAAACACCTAAATTACCCTCATTAGTTTAACTTGAAGGCAAATTTGTCCTTTTATTTTTTTTTCTTATTCTAATATCTTACGACCCTAATTTCTACTTAATTCAACGTTCTTTTTTCATTCATAACACAAACTTTGCTTTGAGTTTGAAGATTTTCCATCATTTTATTAAGAAACTTTAACAAGTAAGTCAAATTTATGTTTATACGTTGAATTGAATAATTAAAAGATTTGATGTATAATTTTATCTTGTTTGGGGGGGAATAAACAAATTCACGTGTAATGCAAATGTATTACCGCACGCCCTTTTTTTTTTTTTTTTTTTTTTTGTTGATGGATTAGTGTGTATGTCTTAGGCGTGAGGTTTGATTGTTTCATTTTTTTTTTTTTTTTCATGAACAATTTGATTTTTATTAATAAAATCCCCTGTTTGCTCTCTTATTTAAAATTTGTAATGGTTTACAGGGTTGGGTATTACTTGTTATTCTTCTATGTCATATGTTCCAAATAGTGTAAATATGAAGATAACTGATGTTGTTTCTCATGTTGCTAGACGTAAAAGCAACAAAGATAATAGTGTATATTTTATTAAAAGTTTAACGATGGTGATGGATAATTTAAGGTTACTGTAGTGCCATTTCTTTTACATAAGTAAAATCGTATTTATATATAAATTTTTTTAGCAATCAATATTATATGAATGATATAAATTTAACTTTTTTTAATATTTAAATATACTTTATTTTATAATAAAAATCCAAAATAAAATTTATTGGTTAAATAGTGAATAAAATACAAAATTGAAAGTCTTTCAATATCATACCCATTTTGGTCATTATATACGGTCACAGCAGTTTGACAACATAACTTACCAAACACGTATACAGTATTTGTAAACCTCACAGTAATTAAAAAAGTACGGTTTGTCAAACGTCTACCTACTTAATTTCACAATTGATTCATCCAGTACAGTTGATAATGATTATTTAAGAAGTTATAGCAATACCAAATTGGCCATAATA